>CM045764.1:137734917-137973575 GCA_025200525.1 Camellia lanceoleosa
GTCATATTATATGTTAATATATTAATTAATATTAGTACACATAACATTATTACGGCCCCTGCCTAGTGTAAATTTTTAAAATAGATTATATAAATTATAATTTCAAAAGATTATGTTCGCGATTTTAATAAGAAGTTGTAAACTGTTTGATGTAATTATTAGATTATAAATTTAAATCATTGAATAGCTGCTTATTAAATAAATTAAAATAATTTTTAAATTAACTTTTATTTTTTTATTATTTATTACTTGTCTATATTTCTCTCGCAAGTAAATAATAATAATAATAATTCATAGTCTATTTAGATTTTTTTTTATTTTTTAAAAATAAAAATAAAAAAATCTAAAATATAATTCAAATTCATATTTACAGTAGATATTGATAATCAAAAATGAGAAGTGAGCAACGTTTCAGAATTCCATATACGCCGTGGAGGAAAGAACGAACGAAGAAGAATTGGATAGGAGGAGTTTGAATAAATGGGGGAATCGAGCCGATAGATCCTCTGTCTCTGCTGCCCTCACAGACAAGTAATGTCTGCCAGCGTTATCTTTTCACATGGAACAGCTTTTCTCCATTTAGAAACTGGATAATGCCAAGAAAGTCGGCAAACCTCAATTTTGATCTAATTTGATTGCTTAAATTATTTAATTTATAGAAGGCATAGTATATTATTTTTGCAAAAATTAAAATAATTAAATATTAATAATTATTTGATTAGATTGCAATAGGTTAGCAATTTACTTTTAAAATTATAATTGCTTAAAAATAAAATATATAATTTAACTGGCTTAATTTATTAATATCTAATCAATATAATTTTTTTATAAAACAATGTGATCGACAAATTTCATATTAAATAATTTGTATCATCGGTATAATTTGTGAGTAGACCCACTGCAACCCAACAATACTGGCCCATTTGCTTTTCCTCTGTTTATTCTTTGTGCAGCTTGACAAGTTGTTTTTTGAATTTTTTAGGTTAAAATAGTCTAAAAAAACAAAACAGGCTAATATAGTCAATAAGTTACAAAATATTACATCAAAGTTATAATTATTTCTATTTTTTCACAACCATCAAATCAACTAAAAAAAAAAACAAACTTTCCAACACAACATTTTTAACTGCACTAAAATAGTGAAAAACCAAAAACAAACTAAAGCCCCTGCAAATAAATGCCCCCACTTCTAGCCCTAAATTATAATTTCCCATTTAACAAAAAGTCAACTTAGCAACTAAAGCAATGAAACAACATGCAAGTATATCCCATTTCCCAGCAATTAAACAGATAGCGTTTCACTTACCAGTATAGGTATCAGGAATCCTTGGTATAAAGTACGTATTAGGTGGTGGTGAAGATTTTACAATTTGGAAAGATAAAGATGGGTATTAACTCATATCGTATGTAATCAGACATCAATGCCATTTGCTTCACATTTAGAAGTTAGAGAACATAAATCCGGGTCCTTATAAAACCCAGGCCTTTGACAACTTCCCCCAAGTATGCCTCCTTTCACAATATGGGGAGAGTAAACGAAAAATTCTAACCACACCCCACCAGCACCCCAAGATATAGACATATGGAATGTGACATGTCTGAACATACTGCAATGCTAATAGTAAATATGAAAGATAACATTTACGGGTTTTTTGTTCTTTTCCTGAGCACCAAACAAAAAATTCCATTATATAACATCATAGAAAAACTGGGTGCTACATGTTTATGTGCAGGTCATGAATGTAGGCTGGAGGGTTACATTGAAGTTACAGGTGAAAATGAATTTTCAAGATATGATCGTGCAGCTTATAAATCACCTCTTTTGAGTGCCAGGCCATAAAGCCAACAGAGATGGCCTCTTGTCAAAATTGAGGAATAAAAGCTCAAAAATAGTACATGCTTAGATAGTGAAAGGATGAAAATTTACCCTTTTCTTCACTTCATTCTTTTCTCAGGATTACTGTAAAAATAAGATCCAAGAATTCCTGTAGATCCTTGAGTAGTCAAAACCAAAAAGTCCAACTTCACATCTTCAAAGCAACTGGAAATCCATTCACCTTCGATAAAGAAACAATTAATAGTGTTGAGGTGCACTTGTTGATTTGTCGGATACTCTGACTGACAAGACCAATTCTATATGCAATTTTCAAAGATTCAAAAAAAAAAGCACCCAGACTTTTGATGCTAAATAGAATGGTCTTTTTCAGCTATGTCTGAATAAATTCAGATATTTTCTTTTTGAATAAAGAATCAGTATTCTCTAGCTCAATACACATACAAGTTCAGTCAAGCATTTACTCATTCAATAATCACCACGCCAAGAACAAAAATCCATCTCTAAAAATGCAGGAACCTACGATGTCCTGCATACTATCTCCCGCACATGAGCTTAGAAATGAGTTTGATACCGTGGCAATCCCCACATACTCGAAGGTTCTGCAGGATCCTAATTATGGTCCCTGGGCCTGTATTAACCCAGGAGCAAATGCAATGGCCAATCTCTCAGCAGATCCCAAAGACTTTTCAACTTCCTCTTCAACATCATACAACACTGAACTTGTGTCAGGTTTTATATCCAGCCCTTGAGCGTCTCTGGACTCAACTCTTTAACTTGGCGTATATGTCATCTTTCTGTTGCTTAGACTTATCTCCAACTAAGAACCTATGAACCACCTTTTATCCAACTCTATAGCTGTGCCTGGTGGTTTCTTCTAGTCCCTTCCGTCTTTTACCAAGGCTCTCACCTTTCTGCACCTCATCCCATCTTTTCTCAGCAGCATATAAACTGGACAGGCATACATAACTACTCACTTTTTTTGGGTTCATCTCAAAACTCTGAGCTGAAAGCCTGGCTAGCTCAACATTTCGAAGGGAGTCGGCTACAGAAAGAAGAGCAGCCCATATATCACTTGTTGGTTTAATTTCCAGTGCCTTGATGAATTCAAAGGTTTCATCTAAATGCCCTCTGCCCGGCCAAGAAGATCTACCAAACAGGAATAACGAACAAGTCCAGGCTGCACATTAATTTCTTCTTTCATACCATAAAAATATTTCTTTACCTTCTCACCAACTAATCCTGCATGACTACATGCTGTCAAACAGAAGTAAAAAACACCCATATCTGGAGAGTAATACTGTTCATTATCATATCATTAAAATCAAGAGGCCTCTTCTTCCTTTCCCATGAAGTCTACATGCTGCAACCAATGCACTCTACAAACCAAAGTCTTGTCAGGCATCTCATCAAAAAGTTACTATTAATGCAACATGCTAAAACTTCCTCAGACTTAGAATATGTGTCTATAAGGGCAGTTCCCACTCATAGAATTTGCACCAAACCTTTGCTTGATAATGTAAGAGTGAACAGACATGCTGAATTGCAAGGCTGTGATTTGATCACAAGCTCCGGAGCACAGCCACAAGAGTTACTTGATCAGGACCTACACCTCCAAAACCATTCGACAAAGAGTTTCAGGCTTTCAAAGAATCTGCTTTCCTTGAATAACCTGGAAATCAGTGAATTTTATGACAGTATCTTTCCACATCAATTTCTAAAATATCGCCTAGCAGCCACCATAGAACTACAACTACAATACATTTCAATCAGAGAGTTGATCAGAAAACTATTAAACCAAGCTAAATTATTAAAGATAACATAGGTATGATCACTTTCCTAGTTCCAATGTTGCTATGAGTGCAGGCAGAGAGTAACTGAGCAGTGAACTGCACCAGCCCAGATTTTCCCATCATTTGTAGATACAACAGCCTCTTGGCTCACCATTCACACAACCTGGAAATCATTGTGTTCCAACAAGTCAAATCTCTCTCAGGTATCATCAAACACTTTCTTCATCGTGTGTCCATTTCCCACACCTCTGGTACATAGAGAAGAGAATTACATACATATATATCTGACCTCAACCCACAAACAACTAACCTTACAGTGAACTCTCTTCCAATTTCAACAGCACCCAAATCACCTGCCAAGCCTTAGAACAAACGGGTACGTAAAATTATCCGGGTTTTGCCTAAAACTCGTCATTTCACGGTACAGAACAAGGGACTTCATAGGATAACCATTGGAAGCATAGCCCCTAATCATGGAATTCCATAAAATAAATTTTTTCAAGACAATTTAATAAGATTACCCGGCTTCTGTCCATGGCACCACAATTCGAGTAAAAGGCGGCGAGTTTGGTGTTGAGATAGGTGCTATTTCAGAATGCAGCAGAAATCATGTGACCATGGAGTTGTTGGCCTCTTTTGAAGGATTTGGAGTTGGTGAGTGATCAACATGGTTCCACATTGTAGGGAGGTGAGTGGTTGATTGAGAGAAACGTGAATTGGTGGTAGGGGTAGGTGGTGGTGGTGGTGAAATGTATGGGCGGGTTTGGGTAGAAGAATTGAGAGTTTCTTGAGGTGGATTGTGTTGGAATGTTTGAAGGTGCTGGGGAGGAGAACGCCATTCATGAAGTGGAGTTCTTGAACTGGTTAGAAGTTCAATTCTTCTAGCAGAGTGGTAGAGCGCGTGCCAGTTTAGGAAATGGCGGTGATTGTTCAAACTTTTAATTTTTAATTTTATTTACACTAATGGTCCATATTAAAAGTAAAATAACTACTAATGGCACCTAAAAAATAATAATAATAATAATAATGTTTGGGATTTTAACTGAAAATTTTAATAGAGATCTAATGATATGGAAAAGTAGTCATGTGAAAGGGCTCGTATCTTTCTCTTTCTTACATTTTTTTTATTAGAATTTTATTATAATTATTATTTTAGATCTATGCATCACTGTTCAAAAAATGAATAAAAAGTTTACTACTAAACTAGTGCTTCTATACATTAATTAGTGCAATAATTATATGAGAAGAAAATGCCTATTATAAAACTTACATGCAAAATATAATGTAATTAATGAGTAAGATGGTAAGCAAGTTGATTCAAATCTGTTTGTTTGATTTCATTTTTTAAAAAATATTTTTCAAAAAATTTTATTTTTTTTTTTATTATTTTTCTATTTTGTTTTACTGAATTTTTTTAATATTTTTTATATATTTTTTTTTTATTTTTTTAGATACACCTAACATAAATACGCGAAAGAAAAATATTTAAAAAAATCTTTAAAAAGTCTACTAAATACCAAAAATATAAAAAAATAATATTAAGAATTCAAAGACATTTTATATTTTTACGTATTTATTAATTTGTTTAAATATTTTTTATAAATTTTACTTTTAGATACATCTAAGTAAAGTATATCTAAAAACAGTTTTAAAAAAAATTTAATTTAAAAATATTCACTAAAAACAAAAACATGAAAATAGTAAAAAAAATTTTAATTTAAAACTCCAAATCAAACATACATCGATTAAATTCAAAATATGTTAAATTTGATTTTTTAATCTATTGAGTTTATATTAAATGGATTTAAAATACTTTTTATTTGTTTCTTCCCTTTGCATTCCTTTTGACCAATTCTTCTACTGTCAAAGACTATACAAAGCCTTGGCATGTTTCTAACCATCAATCTCGACTATCAACAACTGTGTGTTTTTTTTTTTTTTGGCAAGCTTCGAAAAGGGTCAACAACTGTGTTTAATTATTACTATCAGTACTTATAAATAAAAATAAAAAAATTACAAAATTTTACTAAATGTAGAGCGCCTTGAGATTAGTTTTGTTCTTTATTAAAGTGGCAAAACGCAAAGTCCCAAAACCAAAAAAAAAAAAACACTAATTTGCGTTGCACTTAATTAAAATATTTTATTTCCATAAGCAAATTAGAAGAAAGAGAAATTATGCGCATCAATCCTTCCCAAAAGGAAAAAAAAAATATATCCTGGAGATGCGGGGTATCGATCCCTGCATACCTCTCGGCATGCCACTAAAGCGAGCGCTCTCACCATCTGAGCACTTACATCCCCTTACGCTACACTGCCTGAATTATATATAAATAATCCAATAGGACGCTAACCTAAAGTCAATTCGATGAAATGCCCGACTGAACTCAATCTTCACGGAACGCAATTGTGGGGGAGACCGATCTCCAATGGCGACCCAACCCACTTGTTTCTGAAGAAATGTAGTCTTTTCTTCCCACAACAGCCTCTATCTTTTTGCCGGTAATTCTACTTCCAACATGTGGATTTATAATTGTTCACAAGTTTGTGTATATCATCATGAATTCGCTTCCCCAGAATTTCAATCTATAAAATTTCACGAGAGATGCAGAATCTTCCATAGAAAACATTACTGTTTTACGAACAAGGATGGCCAATTTTTCATGTAATTTGGATGTATCAAAAGATTTTCTTTAATCTCTCCAGTACTATTTGCAGATATAAAAATAATGTGAATTTTTTTGAATGTTTTTATTGACTCATTCGAATATTGTACATACGTCCAAGTGTTCTCTCATTTGTTGAAAGTTTGTCACTTTTATGTGTTTAGAGCAGTGTGTGGGTTTGTAAGATTTGGGTTGGGAGATTGGTTTGTGGGTATATGCATCATGACTGAGTCCTGAGCAATGCCATTATACATCAGTGTCAATTTCTTGGATTAAGAATAGCCAGTCAGTCAAATCTACTTAAAGAAATATGCTGTGGAAACGCCCGGAACCGGAATCATAAAGTTCCAAAGATTCAACCTAAAGTTTGTCAAATTTTGTATTCTGGTTACAAAGTTGACCCAATACAACAGTCCTGAATCACTGTCCACCATCCTGAACAACTTTCACTATCCTTCCCTACTAACTTTCAGTTTCAAGTGTTCTGTCACTAATGATTTTAACCTTGTAATAAAGGATGGTCTTGATAGCTTGACAGTTGCTTGTTGTGCTTAAACTCCTTCATGTGTTGTAGTACGAGCCAGAGATGAATTAAAATGCTCTAAGACAAAGGAACAGCAGCTTATGAATGTCTCTGCACTTCTTTTAATTGTGTGGATTTTATAAGAATTTGAGAATCTGTTGTGTGGTGTTGCTTAATTGTCTTGAGGACAAAGCAATTTAGATTCTCTCTTCCTCTTCCACAAAATTGCAAAATGGTTATCGACAAGTCATGGTTCACAGACCCTAATAGCCTTCTTTTCATTACTAAAACCTTACATTTGGCCTTTTAAATTATGATCACTAATTGTTGCTCACAAATTTCAGCAACTAGTTTTTTTCCAATTCCAACAACCTTGTTACCTTATAAATCAAGCTAATTTTAAACGCTTCCATCTAAAAATCCGAGCACCTCTCTTTCACCCTTTTAAACCCTTGACCTGTACTGGAACTTTTCCACAGCCTTTTAGACTACCGATGATCAGGTCTAAGTAGTATTACGTTGTTCCAAATTTAAAATTTATTTTTATATTTGGTTTGTTTTTTATTGGTCTTTGATATATTCATTATAACCCATATGTGATTAAAGTCTATCTCTTAAACTTATCATCAGATAAATGTTGGGTGAGAATGTTGGGAGTGGATTTGCTGAGATCCACCATCCCATATTCTTATTATTTCTCTAACTATTTGGACATATTATATATATATATATTTAGTTAACATTTTTATTCTTGGATCCAAAACTCTTATATATATATATATATTGTATCGGCTTCTGAATTCATGAGTTCCACTAAATACAAAGCCTCTTTATCTCTCGGTGGTTGTTTGTTTTGGTTTTTGTTTTTATGGGAGTCTATATTTTATACGCATTTGAGTGCTGGGAAACTCTTGGTTTGTGAGTTACACTTTGCTGCACAAAAGCGGCCTTGAAAGTTGTTGTATCTTGGGAAAGGAACACTGGTCAACCCAGTAAAAAGGGGTGTATTGTTACTCATGAGAGCGCAGTTTTGTGTGCTTCAACCACTTTACATGCTACTCTAACCTTTTCCTATTAATATTTTTTATTTTGTTTAATATTTTATTTTGTTGTTTTTGGTTAATTATTATTATCGTTATAGTGTTTATTCTATCAGAAATTCTGCAATATTTCCAACACATTATTTCGAAGTTTCATAGTTGACCTTATGTGAGAGCTATTTATCTGATTGCATGGTGGCATAAAATTCTGATAAAAAATAAATTAAAAAAACTATATCAAGCAACGATCATTAAGAACATGAAATTCCATAAAATACTATATATCATGGATTTCATTGAGAAGCCACTTAAATCCGATTTAAGCAACCTTTCGCGATGCTGAACCACGCTAACCATCATCCATTGAAACTAAATCCCTTCACATGGTTGGATTGAGAATATCACTGTTCCCTTTGTTTTATTGTTCAAACAAGAGAAACATGCAAGGAGAACCAATGCCATGCTTGAGATGGGTTGAAACCGTTGCTTCCTGGTTGTAGATATAACAGGAAAGAAAAGAATCACCTTACTTTTGGAGAAGTTTAAAACTGCTACTGGCTACTGGCTACTGGATTGGAAAGATATTGAGGAGTGCCAGTCAATTTTAGCATTTTATGGATGCCATTTCTTCTTCAATATGTAATTGATTATTAGATTCTGGTGCTTTGGAAAATTATTAATTTGAAAAAACTTTACTTATTATGACACATTCTGCACGGATGGTGTATTTTGTTAGGTCCAGGTATTTTGGACAGATGTTCAATTAAAATGCTTGTTGAACAATATTGACATGTTTTTCACTCTTGATTGATTGCAAGCTAGAATTTGTTCTTAGGAGGGTGACTTTTTTATTCAAGTATTTAGGATTGAAAAACTTGCACTGTACAATGTTGTGTTCTTTATTCTGCACATCATATTTTAATGGTAAAGAATGTAAAGCAGCCATAATTTTTTCAAACAAAAGAACTAGTATTTTCTCTTTAAAATGAATATGATTCAAAATTTGTTATTTACTTAAGTTCCAACTAGGGCAGAGTTAAATATATAGAAATACATGTTATTTATTTCACATCCTACATTGAATAGAATTAAGAGTATAGGGATCCAGCAAGAGCTGTTGTTTTTGGACTTGTGGCAAGCAGCTGAGAAACAGCGCTCAATAATCAATTTATGCTGTGAAAATAAATAAATTACTAGAGTGAAAAATAGATTCAGCTCGGTTTCAAATCATGAGTTATAAATATCATTGGATGTGTACAGACCAATGACCTAGGTTCATGCAGGACATATTTGTTGGAGTCCTACAACTGCAGTCTAGGAGTACAAATTGCACTCAAGAGCTATCAGTGACTCTGTATTATCTCTGGGTTATCATTGTTTTTAGGGCTCATGGAGACTTTTTTAAAGATAACTAGCATAATACCCACGGAATTTATAAAATAAAAGTAAAAAATAAAATCCAGACATAAATTTTTTAATTTAATTACAATATCCTTGAAGATATATAGGAGGATACTTTTTATTTTTGTATAAATTGTGTGTACAGGTATGCGGAACATTTATAGATGCTCATGGAGACTTTGTTTACAATTTTATAATTTTATTTATAGTTTAGTTAGATCTGTGAATATTTAGTTTCTTATTTTTAGGGTTTTATTTATTTTTATTATCAAGATTTTGTTTCTTATTTTGATTAGGTTAGCAGCCTACAAAACAAGATGCCTTGGAGTTGTATTAGAAAACTTTGAATAATGAAATTATGCCATGGGAGAGTATTTTAGGTCGTGGCCATGTGTTAGGTTGTGGCCCTCTTCTTCTTCTATGTTCTCTTTCTCTATTGCATACTACATCAACAGGTTCACCCCTTTTGTAGTGCTTTGTTTCTTTTTGTTTAATATACCTGCAGTACTGGACTTTCAACCAGGCATTCTGCCTTTATTGAATTGGAACCAACCACCACTGTATTATGTCAAGAGTTTAGTGGCTGTTGGCCAGCAGCTTTTGTGCACAGATATAGATTCATTCTTGATCTGATTCAGCCTCTCAACCCTTCGCAGGGTTGGTAAGAAGTCAGTCTGTTTGGTAAAACGGAATTGACAAAGAAAAGAGAGTGCTCAACAGGAACAACGGGCAATAAAGACAATAATTACGTCAATAACTGCTCCTCCTTCTCCGCTTTTAAGGCTTTAATGCGAACTGCATGGCGGCTGGAAAGAAAGATGACATAATAGTTATTAAGAAATTCAGGGGTATTTTAGTAACTACATTTGAAAAGATATTCTGGCATGTTCTGCATCAAGTAGTCTTCATCTATGACCCAACAAGTGTTGAGAAGAGAGGATGTGAAGTCTTTTTTAGTTTCTCTTTTTCTGAATAATGCAGCTCGTATTATCCACCTGGCAGGAATGCGTAGAAGAATCCAATGACAGGATGTCAAAAGTTCATAGAAAAGTATGCTATGAAGACCACCAAATTGTTTGATCAAATGACTATGATACCCTCACAAACATTTTTTTTGAGTTCCCATAGTTTATTCTCCACCACCATACATGGACCGAGGCACATAACTTTTTAGATTTCTGCTAAGCATTTAATGTGCCAGATATTATACATAACTATTAGGTTTCTGCTTTAGGATTTGCATTAACTATCTACAGATATGAATAGATTTTCTTATGCAAATCTTCCAGTGATTATGACACTCAGGAATTTTGGACATGTGGAAATTCATTATAATGATGTTCCTCTATGTGTGGTTAAAGAAGATGATGCATTGACTAATTTCCTATAAATTCAATATATTTTCTTTCAATAGTCATACAGGCAAAAACCTCTTATTTGTTCCTTTCTTCCCATTTCCATTTATGATGTCCATGGTCGCATCAAGTTTTCAGTGAGGAAAATTGACAATCCAACCTCTCTGCATTGCTTATATATTTGAAGCTGCTAGAGATGGAATTATCAAGAAGGCCAATGAACTGTCAGTGTTATGCAGGACACAGATGTTGGTGTTATAATATTTTCTCCTTCTGGTAAATTGACTAGCTTCGGCAAAGTTAGCAATGGAAGGTTGATCTGGAAAAGATACTTCATTTTACACTTTACCCATTTTGTTTTTTTTTTTTGTTTTTATTTATTTTCTTCAGCACATCTTCATAGCAGTTTTTTCCTACTTTGACAGGGTTGAGGAATGTCTTCCTACGCTTTTATTAAACCGACCTGGATGGATTGAAAGGGGGGTATGTTCTGTTACTGTCTTCTATTTTTTTCTGTTGATTTAGATATTTCAAGTTGTGTGCTTACTTGAGTTATGTTTCACTTTTCATTTTTCAATCCTCTATATTTGTCCGATAAGCATGCAGATCTATTCGGAATGAAGAGGCATTTGAACTCTATGTGTGTAGGTAAGACGCTGCTGCAAGGCTTAGCATCGATGCGCGTAAATCAAACATTAATTTTATAATTGCAGTATTTATCCCGGCAAGGCTCAAGCAGTTGAAGCAAGAAGCAGAAAATGCTGGAAAAGATAGAAAGGTGTGTCTCCTCCTCCTCTCTCGATATATATATATATAACGATAAGCAGGAAGATGGATCGTCATTAAATATTTGTTTTACGTGATTTACGTAAACTTTCTTCTGATGCAAACTTTTCGCCTTTGTTCATATAAACAATTCACTTGCTGGTGATTGGATGACAAGAACAGAATTAGAGGTAAGACAAGATCTATTTATTTAGTTAGCCCTTTTTCAACCACGCTTTCAAAACTGGACTGGAGCTCAGATCAGAGAGCTTGTTGATTTGCTAAAGCTGTTGAATGGTTCAACCACTCCAACTCAACCAGAAAGTTTGATGAATTTTATTTTAAGATTATAAAAAAACAATTTTCTTAACTTCAAAAAATGTAGAAATCATAGATTAGTTGGAAATGAATTAGATTACATAACCAAATAACCATGTTAGGACTTGTTTGTAAGTGTAAGCACTGCCAAAACCCTGGATAAGTTGTTTAAAGTCTAAATGGTTTAATCATCCAATTCAATTTGGTCCACGCTTGAAAACACTGCTGACAGATCTCATACCTTTTCCTCCCCCAAGCCCAAGCCAGCCTTCTATGTGAGCTTATTACTGACTGACTAAGTATTTGGATCTATGTATGCCTTAAACTAGAACTTAGGAGACACTCTTACAAACTCAATCGGCAGCTACTTGAGTAAGCACAGGAAAAGATGAGGTCAATGTTTCTTATCCATATCATTTCCTCGTAGTCTATTAGTGTCAAACTTGTATGTGTAAACTATACTTTGTAATAAGTTCTTAATTCATAAACAATTTAAAAGGTAGATGTGATCTCATCTGTTTACTCTTCTTTCTTCTACTAAACTTTTTTTTTTTCCTTTTTTTCTAACAGGTATTACGAGCCAAATGTGGAGAAGATTACCTCACTTTTTGAAGCTGGAGGTACCAACAATCCTTGAGAATGCAATTCAATGTAGTAGGGAAACAGCTCCAGTGAGGAAGCCCATCTAACATGCCCCAAAAAATCTTGTGCTTTACTTCTTTCAGGAGTCAGTAATTTTTTTCATCTTCTGATTAGCAGGCCAAGTTTAGGGTAACCAGATTGTGCAGCAATCAAATGACAATAAGGAGGTAAACATGAGTGATATTGGAGAGCAAGAAAATGTGAAAATTCAATTCAACCGAGGAATAACATTTGATTAATTTCTATTGAAATGGCAGAAACATTTCTGCTTTCTAGGAAGCCAATACAAAACACAAAGTTAAAATGAAATTGTTTCACCACCCAATTCAAACATGTTGGGAACATACTAAAATGCACCGGTAAACATACTAAAACATTATTTTGTATAAACTTGTTAGAAAACTTGGACAAAAGTTTGTTTCTAATTTCTTGAGGTTTTTTTTTCCTTCAAACAAGAAATGAAAATTCAAGAAGAAAGAAACATGTAGAATTTGGATTGAGAGCCGAGAGAGATGTGAAGTTAAAAAGGAAAATGTTGAATCCATTGGAGGCTTGGAGCAAAGATTTCCATTATTACTTTCATTTATAATAAAAAGGACTTTCACTATTACGTATTTAAATATTTTAGTTTTTGGCTGCATCTCTCTAGGTTTTGTTAATTATTATTCATTGATGAACACCACCTCCACCAACATCAAGATTCTAGACCTTAATGACCAAAATTTTAAACCTAGTTCAGTAGTGATCTTTTCAAAACTTCAGAATCATATACATTGTGTTTGATAACATGATTTATTTGACATCACTTTATTAGCTTTTGGCTTTTGCATTAATATTTAATTTTATTCTACACTTGTTCCTTTATGTAAATGGATGTATAGATCTCAAACCTATTCAACAAGTTACTATTATTGAGCTTATGTACACATGTAGATAGGTTTTAGTTTATCTCTTCCAAATGTTAGTGTATTTCTTTTCTTTTTTGCAATTCCCTGCATTTTCAAAACTTTCTGTTTTGAAGCCAACCAAAACAAAGCAACCGATATGAAACTTTTGATCTTAGAACTTATAACGCCTTTGCATGCCAGTTTAGGTTCAGCTAGAAAAGGAAATCCAATTTGAGGAACAGAAGAATATTAATAACTAACAAATAAAGAAGCTTTTATATCTATCTTGAATTTTTTTTCAGCTATACATATTTTTTGTATTATTTTTCTCCTTATTCTTCCATCTATTTTGAAATTACTCTTTTTCCGTCAAAAACTTCTTTCTTGCATGGATGTATAATCTTGTAGGTAGCTGCTTCTTGCTGTGGTGGATGAAGAAACAAACACTGATGAGTTTTCAAATGCAAACAAAATAGGTAACAGACTTTGATCCTTCCATTAGAGCAACATAATTATGAGCAAACTTCGACTTCCAAATTGATTATGTGCAATTATGTTGACTTATACTGTGTGCAAGCTCCTTTCTAATGTTTTGTATCCTAAAGCTGTCAAAAGTCAGGAGACTTTAGGTCTTATTTCTTTTTATGCAATACATGTTAGAAGTATTTTTCTTCAAAAAATTCATCGCTAGATTAAGTTTAATTTGTTTTATTTTTATAGGAATCCATTGCGTGATGAACACCATCATAAGCGGAAAGGAACTCATTAAGGACCCCCACCTAAGCCTTCATTTCCTGGAAACGCAGAAAAGAATTGAATTTGTCACGTATGACAGGCTCCAAGGTTGAACATCAAGTGACTCACAAATACTGTGTTGAAGAAACTCAAATAAGAATTTTCACAGTGATTTAAGGTCACTGGAACCTGATAACTCATTTGAATTACTACTAGTTTGTGGTTTTATGATGAGAAGCAGAATGCCTTTCCTTGTTATGGGGTTTCTGTTACTCATGGTTTTAATTCAGTAGTTCTTGTTTGAATGCTCAATAACATTATATATAAATGCCTGGAAAGTTATTTGAATGTCATCTGCTAGGATGTTTCTTAGAAGCCTGTTTGGTATTGTTTTTGTTTATGTTTTCTGTATTCTCTGTTTTTATTTTTATTTTTTTTGGGGAATCTAAAACAATCTACTTTTAGAATTATAAAAGTCAGTTTCAATTTTCAAAAACAGCCTTCACACAAAAATAAAAATGATGGTTGTTTTCAAACCTTTCATTATATATTTGTTTTCAAAAGCATGAAAAAATGAAAATGATATGAGATTCTATATTTAGTTTACTAAATCTTCACACAAGCAGGCTGAAAATATGTGGCTTCTTCTGTGCTTGGTGCTGCTTGTGTTCTGTCAGTCACAAATAAATGTGAGATTCTACAAAACCTGAACCTCATTATATTACATAATTTTGTTGCAAACAAGAAAATTGATTGCAAAAAACAGAATATATATAAATTGATAAAATTTTATAAGATTAGTTATTTGTCTATATAAATATATATTTGGTTTTTGGTAATTAATTTCTAATTGATTTATGTGTTTGTTTGTTATTCATTGAACTGACATTAAGATAGTGCTAGTTGTTGGTGAACCTGAAACATGCAACCATTTATTCTGGGAAGGGAAGCTTAAAAACCTAACTTTTAGCTTTTTACCCATTTTGAGTCTCACATTTTTTATTCACAAAAAGACAGAAAATAGGTTAAAAAGTCAAAAATCAATTTCTACCAATCCTTTCCAAACACTACTTTTTCCTAAAACACTTAGTTGTTTGGTAAGTTGAATTATTTTTGAGTTAAAATTCACAAAATGCATACAAAACAAGTTAAAATACCATTGCCAATAAGGCAAAATGTTACATCGAATCCATAATTATTTCTACTTTTTTCTCTTCACAAATATCACATTCAACTATAAAAATATCTAACTATCTTCTCAAATACAAAATTTTAACATACCAAAATAATCAAAACTAAACTAAAATAACAACTTGTCTAACACCACAAAAGGTGATTAATGGATGGGATATCTTGAATGGGATGAGATGGATAAGATGGATAAAAAGTTGATTAATGAATCGAAAAAGAAGTGAATTCATTATTGCCCGTTTTAACCCTCATATTTATAAGTGATTGTCTGTTTTTGTCCTTTTTAATTGCAGGAAGAGAAAAAAAAAAAAAAACAGTATTGAGTGAATTTATTATTATTTATCCATAACGAACTTAAACTATACAAAAAAAATTGTCAATTTTTTATTGGTAGACAACCCTAACAGATAAGTCTTTACTCAAGGTAGACAACCCTAACTCGGTGGGGTGTGTCCAAACACATAAGTATTCTTCCCAATCTTTCCTTTCTCTCCAATTTTAATATAAATTTAAATTCAAACATAAAATAGAACATAAAATATATATGAGTAAATAATACTTTAGAGAATTTGATGGTAGAGTCTAATTCTAAAAATTTTGTCTATCTATATACATTATTTTCGATTTTTAATTTTTGATTTTATGATTGCCTTTACCTTTGTAGATTCGTTTTTTATTATCATGACAGTGCTTGTGATTGAAAGAAGACACATGTATGTACGGTGGATTGAAATTGATGGAAAAATTACAAAACAATAACTTTTGAGACAGAAAATTATGATCTCAAAAAGATTCTTTTGAATTAAACTTACAAATTTGTAAATAATATTATGAAATCTTTAAATGAAATCAAAATTTCATACAAAATTGTCATTTTTTCAACATACCGATAATGTTCTTTAGAGCCTCGCTTGTTTTCGTATGTAGAATTGAGAATTGATAGTGGCAGAACTAAGTAAATTGCTTCGACTTCGATAACAGTTGCTAATGTGAGGATTGTTAAATTATTACCCCTCACAAGAGAAATAATATAAAATATTAAAACAAATAAAATTATGATTTTTACTTAACAAAAATACTAAAACATTAAATATTGATGTTTAAAAAAATGCCCAACATGTAATAAATAAATAAAAACTAATCCCATGAGATTAATTTTTAATATCATCTTCACCTCCATCTCAATTCCACACAAGGCCCATTCTAATCCCATGAGATTATGAATCTTTTTCCATCTTCCAAAACAAACACAACTTATAGTAGGTCTCACATTCATCTCAATTCCAATCCTCTATCTCCCAAAACAAACGGGTTTAAATGTGTAATGTCATTCCTTCCCTCATTTAATTTCATTTAAAAGCCATTTTTTTTTTAGTATGTTACAAGTTATATATCAAGCTCATATATATATATATATATATATATTTTTTTTTTTAACATTTTATATGATAATAAAATATAAACACCGCAGTTAGTTTCTTTATAATTATTTGTTTAAATTTATATTATTTTTTGGGGGAAAATACCATTTTAGTATAAATTTGAAACAAAATTTTTAAAGAGAGTAGTGTCAGTGTAATTTAATTATATATCAATAAAAAAATTATAATTATAATTATTAATATTTATAATATATATATATATTTTTGTAATTATTTTTTCCTGAAGTTTTCCCAATTTTAAATTACTAAAATTTATAAATTTTAATAATTAAAATATTAAGTTTTATCATGAATTTGTAATTATTTTAAAAATGAACCCGTGTAATTGTCAAGATTTTTATTAACATAAAAAAAACTAAAAGGTGAGATAAAGAGAGGAAAAATAAGAGAGAAAAATGATTTGCATCCGATTTGTTTCCCGACACTCTAATGCCCAAAACGACGTTGTTTTTAAGCCTTTTTTTTTTTTTCCGCCATTTTCGACTGGAATTGCAGAGGAAGAGGGAAGGAGAGGAAAGAAAGAGAAGAGAGGCTCGCATCGCCTCCATCGGCCTCCAGCCGGGCCTCCGCCTGCCGCATGCCCAGGCTCGTCGCCTCACGTCACGGATCGATTCCTCTCCGACCTCGCCCGCCCCGCCTCACCCCCCACCTCCGCCTCCAGCCTATTAATTGGGCTCCATTCTCCTTTCCTCCTCCGCCTTTCTTCTTCCTTCAATAAAAAAAAAAAAAAAGGAATTGGGCATTCTGGGAGCCCAGATTCGGCTCCCAATCAAAACTCATAAGAGAAATGTCTCATTTTCATTTCATAACTTTCAATTACACTTTTAATGAGGTGACAAACAATAATAATCAATCAATTTCTTTAAAGTATAGGATCACTTCACAATCAATCAACTCTCTTTAAAATGTAGGATCGCTATGTATGATTAGGAGATTTAGAGAGGAATTTAAAAATAAAAAAGAGAAGAAAAAAAAAAGGAATTTGCACCACTCCAATTTATAAAAGGGTTTTTTTTTTTTTTTTTTTTAAGATCCCTGGTATTAAGATTTTATAGCATAAAGGACATCTAATATTTTCATAATGTCTAAGGTCCCTCAATTTGATCCATAGAAATTTCATCCAGAGAAATTTTGTCTAGAGAAATTCTGGACTTCCAAAGAATTTCTTTAGGTTCAACCTAGAGAAAATTCAGATTTTTCTGGATTCATTTTAACCAATTTTCTCTGAGTTCAAATTCAAATTCAAATTTCTCTAGGTTCATTTATAACACAAAGAAAATTCAAATTTCTCTGGGTTCATTTTAACCAATTTTTTCTAGATCATAAAGACACAATATTATTTTATGAAATCATTTTGACCAATTTTTCTAGGTTCAAATTCAAATTCAAATTTCTCTCAGGTTCAAATTCAAATATTGTGAATCTATTTCATTATTAAAAATAAGAGAGGGACCTTAGACCAATTTCTTTTGAGTTCAAATTCAAATTCTTTCTCAGAGAAATTTTTGATAGCCTTCATCATCATCATCATCATCTTCTTTCTACATCACCGAAAGCAAGACCATGAAAGCAAAATAAGCAAAAGCACTTTGATAGCATCAACACAAATGCACAACAAGATAAATGATTAACTGGAGGTAGCATGAGGCAACGACAAAACTTCCAGAGAAATTTGAACAACCTAGAGACCTACCAGAGAAATTTGAACAAATCAAAGATCTACTAGAGAAATTTGAACAACCAGAGAAATTTGAACAACCTAGAGACCTACCAGAGAAATTTGAACAAACTAAAGATTTACTAGAGAAATTTCAACAACCAGAGAAATTTGAAGGAAACTGAATTGCTGTCACGACCCAAACCCGCCCCTGTAGATTTGGCATCGTAACTGTCCAGTAATCCGTGGATTACCAAAGGCCTCTTAATAGATAAGCACATAATAAGGGGCTGTGAAAGCAATTATACAAAATAGACAAGGTCCAATGAGTTGTGATAACATACATGGGACAAGATATTTCAAAACTTATATATATACATAAGCGTGTCGGTCGAAGGACATCAATATTTACAAACATTTACAAAAGTGTAATTCCTAGGACCCGACTTTACAAAATGCATGTAGACTAGCATAAGTACAAAAACACCGTAACTAGACTTCATTCGAACCTCTTCGAGGTACAACGGTTATCGACAAAAATGTAAATGAAGGTCGCCAACTCGGCCTGATCACGCCACGCCACCTACATACATAATATAAACTGTGAGCGAAAGCTCAGTGAACAATAACAGAGTAAAGGGATTTTAATGAATGAGTCCATACAGATTTAGAAATTATAATTCAGTTTCATATCAAATTCATAATTTGTCTAGATCATATACAGAAATCATGGGGTATGCTTAAGTATACGTGATTCATCCATTAGCATTAATGTATGTATACGTAATGTATATGCATTATTACGAATAAACAATTCCATAAAGGAACCTCCTGATCCGTAACAAAGAATAAATACCGAGCCCCATGATGGGCCTCCGCAGACGTAATGAGTACGTATATTAAGTCCCATGATGGAACCTCCGACATCGGGTAACAAACAATGATATCATATGATGCTAAGGATGTTACGAATATATAATGTAAATTTGACAATCATTCATTGTAATAACATATCATTTCGTAAAACAGATCTTAATTTATCACACGTAAAATAAGTAAAGTTGAACATAGCTTTACTATGTTATTATTCACTATTGGCCCTAAGATAGATAGACGAGCAGATTATCAAACAGATGCACGTGACCTACATAACACATAACAGATACATACTTGAAACACACGATCGAATTGTATATAACTTATGTTGTTTGCTCTTAGTGTGTTTCTACTCTTTAATCCTTAGTATGTGATCTTAAACAAGGCCTATGAAGGCCTATGATGGAATGAGGATGCAAGAATGCATTGGAAAATATTTCTTGAAACTTGTTGAATAAGGTCCACGCCGAAGCGGATCTTATTTTGAGCGCGCTTCCCGCTTGAGTGGACATGCAGACAATGAAGTTCGCCGAAGCGGACTTTCCCGCCGAGCGGATTGAAAACTCTTGAAAAAGTGCTAGATGTATGATTTTCACGCTGATGAATGCTCGAATTCCGCCGAGCGCCAGATTCAAACCTTCGCCGAGCGAGATTTTCTCGCTCGAGCTGATCGTAAACACAAGAACTTCTAGGCATATGCATTTCACGCCGAAAGATAAGCCTCGACGCCGAGCGGAGGTGCATGTACTCAGAGTGCACACTCGAGCGTAAAGTTCCTCGCTCGAGCGTGGATCAAATTTCTGAAAATTCCAGATTTGATCACCGAGCTCAAATTCAACCCCAAATGCATCAAACTCAATTTTCTGGGCCCAAAACTTTGGAAAACACTTAGAGACTCATAAAACAACATGTTTAAAGTATCATAGCAAGAAATCATGGCCCAAAAGTATGCCAATTGTGCAACATTCAACTTGAAACTTGAAATTAATTCATGTACATGACTTGTATGCAATTCTTTGAACTCAAGTCTTCTAAAACATGACCAAATGCAATGTTCAACCCAAAAACATGATCCACTATAATAATATGACATGGACCATGAAGAATTTCTAAAACAAAACTTGGATTATGACATGCATGCAAGGATTCTTTAGAAGGACAACCTCAAATGCCATGAATTACACATGCATGTATGTATTAAGCTTCAATTCACCAATTCTTAGCTTAATCCTTACATGAGTTCATTTAACTCACTAGAATTCTTGTACTAGCAATCCAATTTCATAGTTAAGAAGGTGAATACCTACCTTAAGTCTTGAATTCTCAAATGTGGTAGCTTAATCTTCCAAATTCTTTTTCAACTTCCTCTATCTTCAAGAATTTTCTTGTTGAGTTCAACTCTCCTCTCTCTCTCTCTATCTCACGCTTGACTCTCCTCTCTCTTGATGAGCTCACAATGCGATGGAATCAAGAAAAGAAGTTAGTGGGCTCAAATGGTACCTTAGGTAGTAATTGATCAAAATAAACAATGGCATTATTTTAATCAAATTTAATCGCTTCAAATCGAAATTTAATTAAACCTACCATAAAATTTTATAAATTCTAATTAGCACATAAATCAAGTCAATTTCTAATTCGGACGCCAATAAGACTTTCAATTCGCAAACCGAAACTAAAACGTGAATAAATCTATCTACGCCTAACAGCTATAAACACAACAATGCTACACACATATGCATTTTAATTCAGCATTCACATTACTTACTAATTAGGCATACTTAATCATGTATTAACGGTAATCAGAGGTTGGGGTTGGTACAGTCTTCCCTTCTTAAAAGAGTTTGGTCCTCTAAACTCAATTACCTTCATTCGAACAACATTCGAACAACATTCGGTCCAATGGGATCAAATCTGGATATCTCTTCATCATGTCTTCTTCGGTTTCCCAGGTTGCATAGGTTCCTCCGTGGTTTTGCCAATCAATTTTTACCAGCGGTATTTCCTTGTTTCTCAACCTTTTGATCCTACGGTTCACAATCTGGATAGGTCTTTCCACATAAGTGTAGTCGTCCTTCAAGAGCACATGTGTTGGTTCAATGACATGGAGATCTCTCAAATACTCTCGGCATCGATATATGAAATACATTGTGCATATGCTCCATCACCGTGGTAAAGCTACCCGACACGACATCGATTGATCTTTTCATGACTTCATAAGGTCCAATGTACCTGGCGCCAATTTGACCTTAACACCAAACCGAAGTTTGACCCTTCATCGGGTCACCTTTATGAACACATGGTCCCCAACTTCAGATTCCCTATCTCTTCTTCTGACATCGCAGATAGCTCTTTTGCCGACTCAGGCAATTTTCGTACATTGCCGATCGGGCCACTTTCTCATTGTTTCTTGCACAAGCTCCGTCCCAACAAAGGTCTATCACCTACTTCAAATTTCAACATATCGGAGAACTACATTTTCTTCCATACAAAGCTTCATAAGGAGCCATTCCAATGCTTGAATGGTAATCTGTTGTACACAAATTCATTTAATGGCAAATAGGTCTCCCAATTCCTTGGAAGTCTAACACACATTCTCGAGCATATCTTCCAAAGTTTGGTTAGTCCGTTCTTTGTTTATCTCCGTGGAGTGATAAGCACTACTCAAGCTCAGCTCAGTCCCTAAAGCTTGCTGCAAACTCTGCTAAAATCTTGACACAAACTTTGAGTCCCTGTTAGACACAATAGATATTGGCACTCTATGCAGTCTCACAATTTCAATCATATAAATATTGGCCAATTTGTCAGCATTGTAAACAGATTTTACAGATAGGAAATGAGCAGACTTAGTTAAATGGTCTACAATGACCCAGATAGAGTCCATACCTTGGGAAGAATGAGGCAATCCCACAATGAAGTCCATGGTAATGTGCTCCCATTTCCATTCCGGTATTGGGAGTGGTTGTAGCAACCCAGTGGGTCGTTGATGTTCAACTTTAACCTGTTAACAATGTAGACACCTAGCCACAAAATCTGCAATACTCTTTTTCATTCCAGGCCACCAAAAATTCTATTTTAAATTGTGATACATTTTCGTGTTCCCGAAAGTGTATGGCAAACTTATTATCAGGAGCTTAGGTCATCACATCGCTTTTCTCAAATCACAACAATCGGTACACAAAGACGATTTTGAAATTTCAACACGCCATTCTCAAACACAAATCCTACGCTTTTGAATCAAATTCTCTATGATATTTTCAAGTATTCATCTTCACATTGCTTGTTTGATCTCGTTAAGAATCGTTGGTTGAACGGAAATAGCAATTAAAATCCCACCTTGTTCTTGTACGACAATCTCAATCTCCTCCTGTTCCAGGTCATCTAGCAATTCTTTTTGATTGGATAACAAATGAGAGGGAGATTTATGATCTGGACTGGGCCGAGGTAATGGCCGGACAGATTTGGGCTGAACAAGATTGGGCCGAGGTCGCGCGACCCTGTCAGAAAGGATTTGCTTGGTTAAGGCAAAGTTGGACCGATCTACTTAGCTTCATGGTGTAGAGGCCGGTCAAGTGAGATGACCAGCACCAGGAAAGGCGTGGTTGTTTCACGGTTCATGAGTTAGCCCGGAAGGAAGACCGACGCAAAACCAAAGATGAGCCGCCCAAGTCGCCCCGGATGCACTAAGCTCGGCCCTCATTGAGCACGCGAGCGAGCGCCTCACCGCAACAAAGACGGCCGTTGATAGTCGAGAAGATGCAGCCATTGCCGAGCTCCCAGAGAGTGGGTCAGCTTGTTAGGTGGTGTTTAACAAGATTTGTGCGGACAGATGGGAAAGCTGCACCACGGGTCGAAAAACAAAAGGGAGTGGATTTAGGGGGCAGAAGGTATATAAGCGAGTCTACGCCCCCCATGTTGAGACAGAGGAACATTTGGTGAGATACAAAACTCTAAACACTCTCCCTTCTCTCTATCTATCCCCTGGTGTGTGTACTAACTTGATCGTCGGAGGGTTTTCCTACCACACCGCCGGGTAGCTCACCGCCGCTGTGTCGCAGTCGATCGAATGTGACAAGAGCTTTGAAGAAAGAAGTACGGGCTTGCTCGAATATTTGCTCCTGCATAACCGGGCGCCGCTCAGGAAACTTCGACACAAAACCTTGTCTTCGTGCTCATCCGACGCTTCTATGGTGAACAACGACGAGATTCCGTTGTCAGCCTCCGACAGAGTTACGCCGGAGCCAGGCAGTCGGAGAGATGGGCATCCCGTCATCCCTCCAATGGCGGACCTGGAGAGATTCCGCGAAGGACAGACGGGAGACGCGTGAGATAAGTGCGGAAGAAGTTATGGTCATTCACGGTCCGCATTTGGCTACGGCGGAGAGAATCACACGCGACGCCCGAACACAAGCTAAGGGATCAGACACCGCTATCCGCGAATGACGGCGAGATGGAGGAACCGGCGGCATGTCAAAGTGGAAGGGTATGGAGTGAGACCACAGTGAGCGCACTCTAACCCCGCTATTCAGCAATGAGTCAACGACACACTCCGGCCCATTTCTATTACCGGTTACAAGGTTGGTGATTCGATATGTACGCAGAGAAGTCCAACAAGAAAAATAGACTTACCACCTCATCCGAGACGACGCCGAGGTACTCCTATTCCGCCGTGAGGATTTGTGGGCGCCTTGAAGGAACGGCTCGCCAATGGAGGCTCAGAGGGTGTCGGCGTTCCAGCGGTTATCCTATGGGGTTCACGCCAGCGAGGAGGTCGGAATGCCTCCACCCTGCCTAGCAGCGCCACTCCTTCTAGATTCAGACTTGGCAAGGCTGAGCGCCACCCCTTTCTCCCTGGAGATAGAAACAACACCGCTTCTGGTAGGCTTCCACCAGCCTAAATTCACGCTTTACGACAGAAAAACCAATCCCTACATGCCTGTAAGCCACTTCCGACAAGTCATGGTCGGATATAGGCGGAATGACGCACTTATGTGCCTTATCTTCACGTCAAGTTTAAGCGAACTGGGCTTGAAATGGTTTGAGAGGTTGCCGGAGGGGAGCATAGAAAGGTGGCATCAGTTGGCCGAAGCCTTTGTGACGCGCTTTAAAACCAACACAAAAACACTAAAGGAAGTTGACCACCTACTGAGTGTCAAGATGGAACCGATTGACATATTGAAGGCATACAACCTGTGATATTGGGAGACCTTCAACGAGATCTTGATTGCCCGCCAACTCGCAATCACACAATACAAGCGTGGTCTCCCACCGACATAGATCGGATCGCTACTATGCACCACCGACATCCATGGGCCACCATGCAACGCATCAATGAGCACATCCGAGTAGAGGATGATGCGTTAGCATCTACCGTGGAAGGCAACTCCCAGAGCAAATGCATAAGAGGTCGGCCGAAAGTGCACGCGGTCGACAAGAGTCCAACCAACAAGTGATTGCGCTGAGGAATCGCACCATGGCTCAAATCGCAAAACCGGTAAAGGACGCCTAATGACCGGATGACGAATTATGCAAAACAGTAAGGTTGAAAGCAAGGACATGTATCACCACTGCCTTTAAGATTCCACCTATCGATACTAAGTGAAACCGCGACGAGGAGTATGTCCGGCTTCTCGCTAAGTTAGGCGATTTTACGTAAGGGCTTCAACCCGAGGTACGACGCTTTCACCGTGAGCAAGGCCACTGGATAGAGGACTGTTTGCCTTTGAGGCAACACTTGGAAGAGCTAGTCGCAGCCGGACACCTGGACCTTTACATTGATGGGGGCGTGAAGGCAAATCAAGCTCCGGTTGACCCGCGGTGACTGGATGACCGAGATGCGCCTCTACAAGGGGTTGTTAATGTCATCTACGGCATAGTGGAATTGGCGCGTGTATGCGAGCTCCGAGGTATGATCAAGAAGGCAGAACACATGAGGGAAGTTTTGTTTGCTCAACTATGATCAAGAAGGGGAAGACCGAAGAGAAAGATGTGACTGGCCTCAATAGACCTAGAGCGCTGCTCGCACACCACACAACGATGCCCTAGTGGTTACACTTTGCGCCAAAGAATTTGATGTCAAACCGATCTTGATCGATCAGAAGCTCGGCCGAGATCATGTACTACGACGCTTTCAAATACCAAGCTCCGAGATACGATGGCCGGCAAGAATCTTCGCCATCGTTGGTTTCAACTCGCAACCGTGAGTGGCCTTTGGGAAAGATTATCCTCGGCCAAAGCGATCCGTGGTCAAACAAGTTGAGTTCGTGTTGCGTGCCATCTACTTATAATTTGGTCCTGAAGGATGGTTTCACGCTATGCAAGCCGTGGCGCCGACTTACCATCGTGATGAGATTTCTGCTATGGGGGTAATCGAGGAGGTCTAGGGCGATCAAGTCATGTCGGGCAATGCTTCAGGGCAAGAATGGGAGTCGAGTCGCCAAGGGCTTCATTCAAATGATAGAGGGACCGAGGACCGGGAGTCCTTGACGATGTGGGCACTAAGGCCGATGACAAAGCCATCGAGGAATGGTGGAAGTACGAATTGATACAGAGTCCGGACAGTTCTTCTTGCTCTGGCCAAGCCTTACCACCCAAAAAAAGGACCGAGATGGTTGAGTTTTGATGGCCAATATCGAAGTCTTTGCGTGGTCGCCTTACGACATGCCCGGTCTCGATCCGAGTTTTATATGCCATCATCTCAATGTCTTCCCTGGAGCCAAGCCGGTCATTTAGCGAACAAGGAGATCGGTGCTGCATCACGCCGAGATAGTTGCGGAGGAAGTGAAGAACTTGCTTGAGGAGTGAGCGATTCAGGAAGTGCACTACCCTCGGTAGATTTCAAACACAGTTGTGGTGCCCAAGAAGAATGGAAAGTGGCGAGTTTGGGTCGACTACAAGATCAACCAACTGCTTGTCCGAAAGATGCCTTCCTCTTCAGAATAGACTAGGCCATGACTTAATCGACAACGGGACATAACAGCTTTGGGCTTGGACGCCATCACCGCGTTACCATCAGATTAGCTATGCATGGGCCCGACCGAGAGATCACCTCATTCACTACACCAAGGGGACTCTTCTGCTACCGAGTCCATGCCTTTTGGTTTGAAGAACGCCGGGGCAACTTTTCAAAGGATGGTGACTAAGATGTTCGCCTCCGCTAGGCCGTAAAATGGAGGCTTATATTGATGATATGGTGGTTAAGAGCCAAGATCAAATGCACCATTTGTCCGACTTGGCCGAGATGTTCGCCATTCTCAAAAAGCACAACCTCGCTACAATGCGCCTAAGCGTGCCTTTAGCGTGATCTCGAAATTTTTGGGTTTTGTCACGAACCGAGGTATTGAAGTAGACCTACACAAATCCGAGCCGCAAGAGTTAAAACAGCCCTTAGCCTTGGCTTACGCGCAAGATTCGTCGTAATGGTCGCCGCTTAATCGATGAGTTCGGCCATCGATCGCCGCCCCTTCTTTCAAGCCTTGAAATCAAAGTTCTCATGGATGGAGAGTGTGACCGGGCTTTGGCTGAGCTCAAAAAGTATTTGTCTTCAGCGCCACTGTTGGTCACACCGGTGCCCGGAGAAGAACTCTACCTATATCCGTCGCTTTCAAGATGCGCCAAGGTGCTTGTCCGCCGTATGAATCAAGTACCTCCCTATCTTCTACGTCAACAAAACCTTGCTACCGGCAAAGTCAAGATACTTGCCGCTAGAAAAACTTGCGCTGGCATTAATGATGGCCTCAAGGAAGTTGGCGACTATTTCCATGCACATACAATAATCGTTTCCGAAGTTCCTCAAAGCTTTATTCGAGCGCGGACTTTTCCGGCCGAATTCTTAAGTGGGCGGTCGAGTTGGACATTGACGCCAAGTTCCACCAAGACTGCCATAAAAGCCCAGACTTTGGCCGACTTCGTTGCTGAATTCTCATCTGGAACTCATCCGGTTTGCCCCGTCGATATTGCCGCGGCAGATGAAGAGGTGAATACAAGCCCGATTGAAATACAATAGCTTGGCGGTGTTGGCGACGCGGAACTTGCATGCCCTACTGAAGCATCTTCAGATAGTACGATACCATAGCCTGGCGATGCGATGACGGAGTTGGGTATCACCGTTCCACCTCCTCTGTCTGGTACCGCATCACCACAGGGGGAAGAAGTGGAACCGCTCCGCCCAGAGCCTGCGGTCGGCATAATACTACAACCTGGCGATTCATCTACGGACTTAGGCATTATGGTTCAACTTGCTGAGTCCGGCGCCGAATCGCCAAGGGGGGCTAAAGTGGAACCGCTCAGCACAGAACTTGAAACCGAACAGCTGTGCAACCGTGATCCCATTAACCTTCGAGCCTTTCAGGACCCATCAGAATGTTGGAAGCTCTTTGTGGGGGAGATGTGGAAACTTTTTGTCGATGGGGCTTCAAATTGCCACGGCGCCGGGCTGGGTATAGTATTGATTTCGCCAGACGGGCTGACCATCGAACACTCTATCACCCTCGGATTCCCAGCATCCAACAATGAGGCCGAGTACGAGGCCCTCTTGACTGGTCTCAAGAGCGTGCTTCAGATGCAAGCATCTGAGCTAATGGTTTACAGTGATTCCCAGCTTGTGGTTAACCAAGTGTCTGGGGTTTACGAGGCAAAGGATGACAGAATGATGAAGTACCAGACTCTGGTCAGGGACTACATCAAACGATTTCAGGCGATCAGGGTCCAACAGATTGACCGCGAAGAAAACGGCCGAGCAGATGAGTTGGCCGACTTTGCTTCTATGGTCGACAGCATATCTCCCAACCCTCTTTTGATTGAATTCCTTCCGAAGCCCAACATTGAGGAAATCTAGTGCATGTAAGCACATCGGCGCGAAGCTAGGTCCTTCTTGGATGGACCCCATAATCCTCGTTCTCAAAGAACGGACCCTTCCAGCCAACAAGAAGGAAGCACATAAAGTGCGGGTGAAGTCAGAGCGGTTTTGACTCTCTCCATCAGGCGCTTTATACAAGAAGTCTTTCACCGTCCCACCCTAAGTGTGCACCAGCAGATAGAAGCCTTCCGCACGGTTCACGGGCATTTGTGGCAGTCACATAGGGGCGTGTCCTGGCCTACCAAGCTATTTCGCATACTGGTGGTCAGGCATGCAAGCGACGCACGTAAGTATGTTCGCAAGTGAGAAGTGCCAAAGTTTGCCCACAGATCCACCACCGCCCAGAACTCCTTCTCCTCACCACTCTTGGCCTTTTGCAATATGAGGGCTCGACATAGTGGGGCCACTCCACCGCACTGTGCAACCTAAGTTCTTCATCGGCTATAGACCTGCTTCACCAAGTGGGTTGCCGAGCCTTTGGCGACAATCAAGGAGAAAGACATCAAGCGGTTTGTCCGGAAAAATGTGGTATCAGCTCAAGGCCCCAAAATTCTCGATCTCGAGATAACGACACCCAATTTGGACGCATCGCCTATTCAGGGTTTTGTGAAGATTTAAAGATTGAATTCTACAACTCTACTCCTGCTTAACCGATAGCCAACTCAAGCCGAGGCTTCAACAAGACCATTCTTGATGGATCAAGAAGAGGCTTGAGAAAGCCAAGGAAAGTGGGTTGAGGAACTCCCTGTCCTTTGGGCGATCAACAACCCCGGGCGATCTACGGGGAAACTCCTTTTGCTTTGGCATATGGCATGGAGGCGTCATCCTTTGAAATTGGTATGCCCACCCTCGGCGAAAGTTTTGAGCCCGAATAACGCTAAAGCCATTGCCCTCGAATTGGACCTAGTGGAAGAACGCCAGAAAAGGCTCTTATCCATGTGGTCGCCACCAACAAGAGCTTTCAAGGAAATACAACAAAACCATGCACCCTGCATCGCTCAAAGTAGGTGATTGGGTCTTGAGGAAGGTCATGGGCAATACTCGTGCTGTGAAGGCAAACTAGGGGCAAATTGGGAAGGACCCTACAAGATAACCTATCATGCAAGGGGCATATCATTTGGAGGACTTTGATGGTAGAGGAATACCCCGGCCATGGAATGCGGCCAACCTCAAACTGTATTATTTCTAGTTTTTGCTTTCTTTTTGTGAAAAAGAATTTTTTGCCTTACATTTCGGAATGTAACATTCTTTTTGTCAATATATAGAAGTGTCTCATCTTTGCCTTAGCATTTTGATTGTTGCTTTTAAATTGGGACTTACAACCGAGATGATTTGCTCCGGTTGAACAAGTTGATGATTTGCTCAACTCTGAGATTCTCAATCGAGATGATTTGCTCCAGTTGAACGAGTTGATGATTTGCTCAACTCTGAGATTCTCAACCGAGATGATTTGCTCTGATTGAACGAGTTGATGATTTGCTCAACTCAGAGATTCCAACCGAGATGATTTGCTCCGGTTGAACGAGTTGATGATTTGCTCAACTCTGAGATCGCAACCGAGATGATTTCCTCCGGTTGAACAAGTTGATGATTTGCTCAACTTTGAGATCGCGAATCGAGATGATTTATCTTGCTGAACGAGTTGATGATTTGTTCAACTCTGGGATCGTAACCGAGATGATTTACGCCGGTTGAACGAGTTGATGTTTTGTTCAACTCTGAGTACAACAACCGAGATGTTTTATTCCGATTGGCTCTGTTAATGATTTGCACAACTTTTGTATTTAAACCGAGATGTCTTTTCCGGTTAATTAATTTGAGCAAGATGATTAGCCTATCCAAGGTATTTTGTTTGGTTAAAGTTACTTCGATTGAAGACCGTGCAAACACTTAATGAAATTAAAGCTTTTTTATTAATGTGAAAATAAGTACAAAAGATGGAGAACTTAGCCCAGTTACATGTTTAGACGAAAAGCAAGAAAAAGAAAACTAAGCTAAGGGGGAAAGGTTAGTGAATTCATCCTCGGTTGCCTCCAAGTTGACCGTTGGTGATTGGTCTTGGACTCGGCCTCGCTTTACGGCTTTTGCTCTTGGTCATCTGTTCCTCAAAGACTTCCTGCTTTCTCCTTCGAAGTCCTTCCTCGCCTCAAACGCTACCGAAGATGTCATTGGCATATGGCACGAGATAGGTCGGAAGGAAGGCGGCGGAGAGACAAACACGCCGGTCCCAGACCTTGGCCGAATGATCGCAAAGCGTATTTCCAACCCGCTTTGAAGTATATATCTTGGGTGGCAAAGCCTTACTTTTTGTAGCTGTCCTCGGCCTCCTTGAAGGCGGCATTATTTTCATCCTCCAAATTTTTCTCCTAGATTTTTCAATGCATCCACTTCGGCCGAGTGCATCCCTCTTTCTCGGCCTAAGTTAGCTACAACCCGCGTTGTCAGCATTGGCAATTTCAAATGAAGACTTTGCTCGGCCGAGCTCGGTTTGAAGACTTTGGACTTGGCTAGCAGTGTCATTCGTCTTCTGCCGCAGTCGATGAATTCGTTCCATGACCAAGTGTTGCTTCTGGATGGCCTGCAAGAAGAGAGATTGATCAGAGAGGAAACCGTGCAAACACTTGTGAAAATTTGAGTAGAAGTTTGAGACTCTTACCCTGGTCATGGACTTTACTACCGACTTTACCAACCGCTGGTTCGAACATGGTCGCTACCGACCACGTCGCTCGGTAGTAGAAGGGCCTTGGAGAGGTCAAATGCGAGAAGATGTTCTTTATCGCCCTTCACGGAGGCTGTTGCCGGAATCTTCTTACCCCGGTGTTTGAACTGCGGTTGCCATGCTGGTATTGGGTCCACCGTGACGGCTGGTTGCTCGATAGTCAGCTCTTCAACCAGCTCAGCAGAGGGGTTCATGCGAGGCCTTTTGCCAGCCCGGCGGTTGTCTTGGCTGGCTTGCCCGGCAGCTAGAGACGCAAGCGCAACCACGGCCCCGCTGGATTGACCGGTAGCTAGAGCGCGGGTGATGACGCTCGGTATCTCGGTGGAAGTTGCTGTGAGGAGGTTCTTGATACGGCTTTATTTTGCCATCTCTTTTTCTTCAGTTAGGTAATGTTAGGTTTGGAGGAGGCGATGAGTGAGAAAATCAGACCTTATTCGGCGTGAGCCGAGTATCAGATGTGGGGGGTGTAGCAAAGACGTTACAATCCGGTGTGAAGTGAGTACGGTCCGGATGGCTTCTTCATTGGGGTAGCGGTAGTTGGCTTGTAAGGCTTGGATCGCTGCAAAGGCAAGCAGAAAAATGCCAGTGGGTCGTTGATGTTCAACTTTAACCTGTTAACAATGTAGACACCTAGCCACAAAATCTGCAATACTCTTTTTCATTCCAGGCCACCAAAAATTCTATTTTAAATTGTGATACATTTTCGTGTTCCCCGAGTGTATGGCAAACTTATTACTGTGAGCTTAGGTCATCACACGTTTTCTCAAATCACAACAATCGGGTACACAAAGACGATTTTGAAATTTCAACACGTCATTCTCAAACACAAATCCCGGCCTCGGCTTTGAATCAAATTCCTCTATGATATTTTCAAGTATTCATCTTCACATTGCGTTTGTTTGATCTCGTTAAGAATCGTTGGTTGAACGGAAATAGCAATTAAAATCCCACCTTGTTCTTGTACGACAATCTCAATCTCCTCCTGTTCCAGGTCATCTAGCAATTCTTTTTGATTGGATAACAAATGAGAGGGAGATTTATGATCTGGACTGGGCCGAGGTAATGGCCGGACAGATTTGGGCTGAACAAGATTGGGCCGAGGTCGCGCGACCCTGTCAGAAAGGATTTGCTTGGTTAAGGCAAAGTTGGACCGATCTACTTAGCTTCATGGTGTAGAGGCCGGTCAAGTGAGATGACCCAAGACCAGAAAGGCGTGGTTGTTTCACTCTGCTCATGAGTTAGCCCTAGGAAGACCGACGGAAACCAAAGATGAGTCAGTCCCTAAGTCAGTCCTGGATGCAGCTTAAGCTCATTCTCATTGAGCACTGAAGCGGATACCGCAGACAAAGACGGCCGTTGATAGTCGAGAAGATGCAGCCCAGCTGCCGAGCTCCCAGTAGAGTGGGCTGGCAGTTTGGTTAGGTAGTGTTCAGCAAGATTTGTGCTGACAAATGGGATAGCTGCACCACGTGTCGAGAGACTAATGGGAGTGGATTTGGGGCGCAGAAGGTATATAAGCAAGTCTGCGCCCCCTATACTGAGGCAGAGGAACATTTGGTGAGATACAAAACTCTAAACACTCTCCCTTCTCTCTATCTATCCCCTGGTATATGTACTAACTTGATCGTCGGAGGGGTTTTCCGGCCACACACCGCCGGGTAGTTCACTATCGTTGTGCTCACAGGTCGATCGGATAGACAGTAGCTTGGAAGAAAGGAGTACGGGCTTGCCTGAATATTTGCTTCCCGTACAGCAAGCATGACAAATTTGCACTGGATTTTCGGCTCAAGGAATCTACCATGGTATTAGCTTTCCTTAGATGATATAAGATCTGCAAATCATAATCTTTGATTAACTCTAACCATCGCCTCTGTCTCATGTTCAATTCCTTTTGGGTGAAGAAATATTTCAAGCTTTTATGATCGGTATACACCTCACAAGTTACCCCATACAAGTAGTGACGCCAGATTTTCAAAACAAACACTACAGCTGCTAATTCAAGATCGTGCGTCGGGTAATTCTTTTCATGAAGTCGGAGTTGTCGAGAAGCATAGGCAATCAATTTTCTATTTTGCATCAATACACACTTCAAACCTTTGTAGGAAGCATCACTGTAAACTTGAAACCCATCAGTACCATTGGGCAAAGTTAAAATTGGTGCAGTCACTAACCTAGTTTTCAACTCTTGAAAGGCTACTTCTCTTTGTTCATTCCAATCAAATGACACATTTTTCTGAGTTAACTGGGTCAATGACATGGCAAGCTTGGAAAAGTCTTTCACAAATTTTCGGTAGTAACCTGTAAGTCCTAGAAAACTTCTAACTTCTATCACATTTGTCGGTTTAGGCCACCCACAATAGTTTCAATTTTACGAGGGTCATGTAAACACCATCCTTGTTGATTACATGGCCCAAAAATGCCACACTGTCAAGCCAGAATTCACATTTGGACAATTTAGCGTATAATTTCTTTTCTCTCAAGGTTTGTATAGCAATTCTCAAGTGGTTCTCATGTGTCTTCCCTGCTTTTGGAGTAAATCAGGATATCATTAATAAACACAACAATAAATTCATCCAAAAATGATTTAAACACTCTGTTCATAAGGTCCATAAAGGCAGCATGAGCATTGGTCATCCCAAACGGCATTACTAAAAATTCATAATGTCCATATCTCGTTCTGAATGCAGTTTTCTCTATGTTTTCAGCCCTAACCTTTAACTGGTGATACCCAGATCTGAGGTCAATTTTGGAAAACACTTGGGCTCCCTAAAGTTGGTCAAACAAGTCATCTATTCGGGGTAGAGGGTATTTGTTCTTGATAGTCACTTTGTTCAGTTCTCGATAGTCTATATACAACCTCAAAGATCCATCATTCTTTTTGACAAACAAGACTGGAGCACCCCAAGGTGAAGTGCTCGGACGAATAAATTTCTTGTTTAGTAGTTCCCGGTTGAGTTTTCAATTCTTTCGCCCGAGGTAGACATTCTATAGGAGTCTTGGAAATAGGTTATGTTCCAAAACACCTCAACAAAGGAATTCAATTTCTCTATCAACTAAGTCCTTAGGTAAGTCATTCAGAAACACATCGGAAAATTCACAAGCAACATGGATAGTTTCTAAATTAATACCGTCAGATGATGCGGTCAGTATATAACACAAGTAACCCTTACATCCCTTCCTAAGCAGTATCTTGGCTTTCAAAGATCGAAATCGATATGGGGATTTAACTATCCCATTCCCAGTAAAAGTAAATTCAGGCATACCCGGTGGTCTAAACACAACAGATTTACTTGCACAGTCAATGGTAGCACAGTATTTAGTCAACCAGTCCATTCCCAAAATGCAATCAAAATGATCAATGTTCAAGGGCAATAAGTCAACATATAACATCATATCGCTAATCATAATATCACATGCTGGATAAACATGAGCACACATCATAGAACCCCCAAATGGTGTAGATACAGATAACACATAGGTCATAAGTTCTAATGGTCTAGTTAATTTTCGAGAGAAAGCATGTGACACAAAGGAATGTGTAGAACCAGAATCTATCAGTACACATGCATTTTGAGAACATACAGAGAGTGTACTTGACACCACAGTATAGATGTTTTGTACGTCACCGGGCATTAGGGCGAACACTTGACCTTGTCTCTGAGGTTCTTTCCCAGTATTGGCCTTTACATTTGTTTTGGTCGTAGAGGCGGATCCAGCTGAACTCACCATAGGACAGCTAGTACTCTCAGACCTAAGTGGGCAATCTTTCACTACATGACTTGTCTGGCCACATCGGAAGCAAGCACCGGATACTTGGTAGCACACACCCCTATGCCTTCTACCACAATCAAAACAGACCGGGATAGACCCACTACTCTGACTCGAGCTGCTTGTAGATCCCATGTTTTGCTTCTTACTGACAAAAGACTGGCCTCTTCTAAAACCAAACCCAGACCTCTTTCCTTTCCAATCCATTTGTATAGCTACTGGGGCCTTACTTTATTTCATAGCGGCTATGGTGGCTTCCGCCATTAAGGATCTATTTAAAACTTTTACATAAGTAGGCAATTTCAATACGCCTACCCGATCAAACACCTCTAAATCTAGTCCGTCTTCAAATTTTCGTGCTTTCTTGTAATCAGTATCCACCATATGTGGAGCAAACCGTGCCAGTTTGGTGAATTTGGCTTCATATTCTGCTACAAACATTCTTCCCTATTTAAGTTCTTGAAACTCAGACACCTTCCGATCCCTGAAACATTGGGAAAAATATTTATCATAGAAGATGGCATTAAATTGTGCCCACGTCATATTTCCATTGCCACTTCAAATCAGTAACCACCACCTTCGGGCTTCGTCCTTCAGAGTATAGGTGGCTAGGAGGACTTTCTGGACTTCAGAACAAGGAAACACTTCATATAGCTTCTCTATTTCAAGTAATCACGTCTCTACTTTCGGTTCAATTCCACCATAAAATGTCGGCGGATTCATTTTCATGAATTGCTATGTCAAGTTGATGATGTCATTATTATCTGTTTCGGCTTGTGCCAGCGGGGATGAAGGGGGCAAAGGTTGTTGTCTTTGCTGTTGTGTCAAGGTTTCAGTCAATGCTGCAAGGATTTGTTCCATTTGGCCCATGCGGGCCTCTGAGGATTCACTTACATCACTTCCTCTTGCATTCTTCATGTTGCTATAAAGATATCAAATGATAATAAATATAGGCATAATCTTATTCGTTTCTTCCAATTCATTTGCTCAAATTCACATACATTAAGTTTCCATATTTATTTGGATCACCACACACTCACACATGCAGATGGAATGCCCCTAACTCTTACTAGGACATCCTAAGCTCATATGGACCTGTGTGTGTGGTAGAACACGTGCTCTGATACCACTTTGTTATGACCTAAACCCGCCCTTGTAGGTTTGGCATCGTAACCGGCCAGTAATCCGTGGATTACCAAAGGCCTCTTAACAGATAAGCACATAATAAGGGGCTGCGGAAGCAATTATACAAAATAGATAAGGTCCAATGAGTTGTGATAACATACATGGGACAGGATATTTCAAAACTTATATATATACATAAGCGTGTCGGTCGAAGGACATCAATATTTACAAACATTTACAAAAGTGTAATTCTTAGGACCCGACTTTACAAAACAGACAGAGACTAGCATAAGTACAAAAACAGCCATGTAACTAGACTTCGTTCGGAACCTCCTCGGGAGTCACAACGGTTGGCTGACAAAAACATAAATGAAGGCCGTCAACTCTGGCCCTGATCACGCGCCGACTCACCTACATACATAATATAAACTGTGAGCGAAAGCTCAGTGAACAATAACAGAGTAAAGGGGTTTCAATAAATGAGTCCATACAGATTTAGAAATCATAATCCAGTTTCGCATCAAATTCATAATTTGTCCAGATCATATACAGAAATCATGAGGTATGCTTAAGTATACGTGATACATCCATTAGCATTAACAGAGCAGAGCAGTAATGAATGTATACGTGAGGGTTACGAGTAACCAGTTCCATAAAGGAACCTCTGGATCTGGTAACAGAGAATAAATACGCTGAGCCCCATGATGGGACCTGCGGTACGGGTAACAGAGTACAGACATATTAAGTTCCATGATGGAACCTTCGATACCGGGTAACAGCCAACAGATATCACATGATGCTAAGGATGTCATGAATATATAACAAAAATTGGACAATCATTCATTGTACAGAACATATTATTTCGTAAAATGTATCTTAATTCATCGCACAAAAAATAAGTAAAGTTGAACATAGCTTTACTATGTTATTACTCACTGTTGGCCCTAAGACAGATAGACGGAGCAGATTGGTCAAACAGTACGCGGTATAACACATAACAAATACATACTTGAAACACACGTTCGAATTGTATATAACTTATGTTGTTTGCTCTTAGTGTGTTTCTACCCTTTAATCCTCATTATAGAATCTTAAACATGGCCTATGAATGCCTAGGATGGAATGAGGATACAAGAATGCATTGGAAAACATTTCTTGAAACTTGTTGAAAATAAGGTCCATGCTCGAGCATGGCTTTCCCCGCTCGAGCGAACATGCAGACAATGAAGCTCTACTCGAGCGTGACTTTCTCCGCTCGAGCGGACTGTAAACTCTTAAAAAAGTGCTGGATGCATGATTTTCACGCTCGACGAACGCTCGATCTCCGCTCGAGCATGAGACTTAGACCTTCGCTCGAGCGTAGATTCCCTTGCTCGAACGGAGTGCAAAACATAAGAACTTCTGGGTATATGCATTTCACGCTCGAGCGTAAGCCTCGACGCTCGAGCAGAGGTGCATGTACTCAGAGTGCACGCTCAAGTGTAAAGTTCCCCGCTCGAGCATGGATCAAATTTCTGTAAATTCCAAATTTGATCACCGAGCTCAAATTCAACCCCAAATGCATCAAACTCAGTTTTTTGGGCCCAAAACTTTGGAAAACACTTAGAGACTCATAAAACAACATGTTTAAAGTATCATAGCAAGAAATCATGACCCAAAAGTATGCCAATTGTGCAACATTCAACTTGAAACTTGAAATTAATTCATGTACATGACTTATATGCAATTCTTGAACTCAAGTCTTCCAAAACATGACCAAATGCAATGTTCAACCCAAAACATGATCCACTATGATAATATGACATGGAACATGAAGAATTTCTAAAACAAAACTTGGATTGTGACATGTATGCAAGGATTCTTTAGAAGGACAACCTCAAATGCCATGAATTACACATGCATGTATGTATTGAGCTTCAATTCACCAATTCTTAGCTTAATCCTTACATGAGTTCATTTAACTCACTAGAATTCTTGTACTAGCAATCCAATTTCATAGTTAAGAGGGTGAATGCCTACCTTAAGTCTTGAATTCTCAAATGTGGTAGCTTAATCTTCCAAATTCTTTTCAACTTCCTCTATCTTCAAGAATTTTCTTGTTGAGTTCAACTCTCCTCTCCCTCTCTCTATCTTACGTTTGACTCTTTCTCTCTCTCTTGGATGAGCTCACAATGTGATGGAATCAAGAAAAAGAAGTGAGTGGGCTCAAAATGGTGTCTTAGGTAGTAATTGATCAAAAATAGACAAATGACATTATTTTAATCAAATATAATTGCTTCGAACCGAAATTTAATTAAACCTATCATAAAATTCCATAAATCTTAATTAGCACATAAATCAAGTCAATTTCTGATTCGGACGTCGATAAGGCTTTTAATTCGCAAACCGAAACTAAAACGTAAACAAATCTTCCTACGCCTAATAGATATAAACACAACAATACAACACACACATGCATTTTAATTCAGAATTCACCTTAATTACTAATTATGCATACTTAATCATGAATTAACGTTAATCAGAGGTTGGGATTGTTACAATTGCAAGGTATCTCAGAGGAGAATGAAGGGCTGCATATGAAGCTTGAGAATAGCTCACCAAGCCAGAGAGAATATGAACTGGAAAAGGAAATGAAGAAATCAACAGACAACATTGAACATTTGAGGGCAAATTTGATGGATAAGGAGACGGAATTGCAAAATATATCAGAGAAAAATGATATGTTGAAGTCAGAAATGAAGAGAAGAAAAATGAGGGAAAGTTTGAAAAAACACATCCAGAGGCAAAGCCAGCAAGGACAGAAAAAGCAAACTCACACTTTGTAGGGAGAGATTAGGGAGAGAGAAACATAAGAGAGTTTCCAGTAAGAGAGAGAGAGAGAGAAAGAGAGAGAGAGAGCGGAGTCCTTTTCGTCGGCCTATCGATTGTCGTTGTCATCTCGGTCTCATTGTTCGAATTGCATTATTCGAAAATGGTGGATCAGTATTTGCTAGGCTCGCTAATAGCTTCGATATTGGTGATTATGGTGTTGTACAATTTGTACGCGAAGCGAAATGGAAGAGTAGAGAACACCACCGCTGTCACCACCACCACCACCACCGCAATTAACTCAGAATGCAGATCGAAGAACGGCGGTGGATACGAAGATGACGACATTGTTGATGATTTTATGAAGAAGAAAAATGGGAATGTGTTGAGGAAGATTGGGGTTGATGAATGTGACGGAGACTTGCATCCAACCACTGGGGGTGGCGTAGAGCTGACTTTGTCCATCTCTTCTGTCTAGGGTTTCAAAGAGAGAGATAGAGATTGGAAGTACCGATCTGCAGTAGAAGAGGAGAGATAGAGGGTCAAATTTCTCTAATATGATATATGGTGTGAGTTTAGGGACCTTAGTCATCAAAAAATAATATTGTGGATCTTTTCCATTACTAAAAATGGGAGAGGGACTCTACACTAATTTTCCCTTTATAAAAAATACTTAAAATACTTATTTATCACTCCTAAAAAATTTTAATTTATTAAACATTTTATCATATAAAATGTAATCTCAGGCCTCAACCTTCTGTTTTAGTCAAAAAATCAAAAAATTATTATAAATTATCATATCACTATTTTTATTTTTCTACACATCTTTCGTAAAAAAAACCCCAAAAAATTACTAAAATAACTCATTGGCAAACTTGCCTTCAATATCATAGTCTTAGAAAGTCACTGAAGAGGGATAAAGAAAAATGCTTAATTAGGTGGCAGTGGGTCCCGTCAGAAATGATGTGATATTTTGATTTTGAAGTTGTATTTTTTTAATGTATTAGTGTTATTAATGATGGTATTTCTAGTAGGATGAATCATTGTTGGGGGATAAATTAGCAGACGGAGCATCTTTGTCAATTCATTACGACGTGTGTACCAGGAGGAGCACTAATCAAATCATGTTTAACACCAATGAAGCAAGTGATAGCAGATATTTTTCTTTCCTTTTCTTTTCAATTTTCCCAACCGCCAAACATCCAAATTCAAACAGCGGGTAAAAACTTTTGGTACTAATTGGATCATCATAACAACATGCATATGATTGTCGAAAGAGAGTATAATTTTTAGGTTGAAGAAATCCCATCTCCACTATCCCCAGCCAATCGTCCTCCTCAACATCGAACTTCCACCAAACCCTTGATCCTCGGTCGGAAAACAGAAGAAATTCTGGTAAGTGAATCCCCATCATGTATGTATATATATGCAAGTATGCATTGTTAAGAGTTGTTATAATATTGTTGATGGACTCTTTAAACCCTATAAACCCTAAATCATAAACGAGATTCGAAGATTACCATATATGAATAGGATTATGACTACTGCTTGTTTGATGTTATGCCCATGAGAAGCTAGCTACCCTTTTTCCTCTTACCAACTTTACCATGCTTTTCGTTTTCCTGAATGACATTATTGCAGTTCTAAATGGAAAAAATAAAAATAAAAATAAAAATAAAATAAAATAAAAAAATTGCATAAATGATAGACTTATAGGCTGGGTTTGGATTATGATTAGGTGTACGTGGAAAGTGAAAAGATAATTGGAGAAAAATTTACATTTTTCATATTTTTCATTTTTCATTTTCCCTTTTCAAATCTGTATCCAAATACATAATCTAAACACAGTCGATCATCTTTGCTATGAAATGATTAGTGAATCACCAATTTGATTCATCTTACATATGTTGGTATATGTACACGCAAATAAGGTTTGAATCTTGGATTCATGTTTGCAATCCCTAGACGTTCTTTTTTCTTCTTTTTTTTAGGGAAATTTCACTTTATCTCTTGATTTGGCCCATGTATGGATTGTCATGTGGAAATAAGTACAAAAGCCTTTATGGGTTATGGACCAAAGTAATATGTCCATAGGTTCATATGGATTAAATTAAACTATGCTTTTGCAGTCAAATTACCATGTTATGTGACAGACTATCACATAAAGTTGTAAAATTATATCTACTTGGCCACAAGTTTTAAAAATATTATCATCTAATTGTGCATCCACTATGCACAAAGTCACTCTTGTTGGCAGAATGACCCAGGTTTTTTTTATATATTTTTTATAGAAAGGTTGTGAAGGGAAATGGCAAGTAGAGACTGCGACTACAGATTTCTCCAGCTACTGGACGCCATGGCTTCAATCAATCAGACAGTAAATCTCATTGGAGTCGTTGTCGATGCCAGTATCCCAAAGAAGTCCAAGGGTACTGATTGTTTTTGTACAGTAAAAATAGTTGATGAATCATATTCAAGTCCTGGGATTCTAGTCAACTTCTTTGCTGAAAATATGGAAAAGCTTCCTCATGTCGAGTCAGCTGGAGATATAATTCAGCTTTCTCATGTTGTGATGAAAACTTATGAGAAAGAAATTTACATTCTTTTCAACAAGAAGTTCTCTTCATTTGCTCTGTTTGATGGGAAATTTAGTACCAACTTCGTTCCTTATCAAGTATCTCCAAAGTTTCGCCCCAGAGAAGAAGACAAGAAGTTTATAGCAGACCTAAGAAAGTGGTCAGCTGATTATCAGCTAGAGAGAGCAACAAATGAATGGTTATCGTTGAAAGAGATCAGAGTGGGAGAACGAATTAATTTGATGTGCAAGGTTCTTCATACGTATGAAGTTACAGAAAATGAGTGGGTTATATTCCTTTGGGATGGAACAGACACTCCACCAGTTACTGTTCAAACAAAGCTTGAAGATGAAATGCTAAACCCAATTCCTTTAGATTTGCAACAATTTCCCTTGTCAAGAGATATATTATGTACATTCCCAGCTGTTGGAACTGTGTTGAGGATGATTGTTGATCAAGGCAATACCGAGAAGCTTGGCCTTCACTTGCTAAAAACTGGTAGATGGGTGAAATTTCTCAACATTATTTGTCATCATCATGCTGGACTGTGGCGTGGTTTGCTGATGCCCTTTACTAGGCTCCGATATTTGCCCAATGATGATCCTCTTGTATTACAGTCCCAAAGGTCATCACTACTTTCAGTAAAGGCTTAAATTTGTATGTATTGTCTGCATTTATTATTTAAAATAGGTCCTATAATTTCAATAATTTATGTGATTCAGGGATTATGACAAGCGGGTATCATCAAAATGGGCATGGATGCCTTTGTCAAGCATTCCTTGGCCTTCTTATATTACAGGTTTTTAAGCGTTTCTTTGTTGATCTTGAATCTCTCTTTCTATGTTTGGAACTTCTGTAATTGTATCAATTTGTATATATGGTAACATTTCTGTTTTATTTTTTTTTTCAGAGACTGATTATAAGGAAGTGCCTTTTGTTTCATTAATGAATGTTCTCACGTTTCCAGAGGTAACATCAAAATTTAGATGTGTAGTTCGGGTTATTGCAGCATATCCATGGCGAGCAGAGGACTTCCGCTCCCCGCTTGGGACATATAGGATTAGGCTGACCCTGGAGGATCCAACGGCCAGAATTCATGCATTTGTATATGCCGAAGATGGGGAGGAACTTTTTGGTGGCTATCCCTCTGTCGATGTAATGATAAGGAAGCGGAATAAATTGCTTGGAATTGCCAACAGTGATGACAGCAGAGGAAGAATTGAGGATGCCCCCAGAAACCCACCATGGGTACAGTGCTGCATAAAATCATACTACCTTGATAAAAGTGATGTTTGGGGAACCAGGAATTATCGGATCTTTGCTACCAAGTTAGTGGATCAAACTAGTTAAACATTTCTTCTAAACTATGCATATATTAAAACCGCTGTTTGTTATAAGGTATGTCAGTGTTTGCTGCACTTGGCAATGTTTCATAGTTTGCTCTGTTGTTTGAACAATTTGTTGGTTAATGATCATATAAATTAAAGCAGGTTTTAGTTCAATTTTGGGCTATGCTCTTCGTCTTGTTCAGTATATAAGGTGATGAATAAGTCTTTTTATCCTGTCATATAATGCAGCTTTTCAATAGTTTTGGGCTTGTGTTCTTCAAAATGAATCACTGAATTAAATGGCCAATAAAATGGTTTGTAACAGTTCTAAATTGGATGACAAATTGTGCATTTTGAAGTAGCAGTTTAGAGGAAAATCAATTGATGTTTGGATACATTTAGACCCTGTTTGGGAACAGGGTTGGACTAAAAGAGTTTCTTAAAAGATAAAATAGGTTAAAATAACGAATAAGATAAAATATTACATCTAAATTACAATCATTTCACTTTTTTTATTTTGATAATCATAAAATTAACTATAAAAAATGTTAATCAACTTCTCGAACACAAATTTTTTAGCTAAATTAAAATAATTAAAAAATTAAAAAGTGAATTAAAATAACTAAGTTTTCACATGAGGTCTTAATCATTTTTATCACCATAAAACCTAATCTATGAATTGAAGGAGTAATTAATTGTGAAAGTAGTACTGATGTAACAAGTTTTAATTTATTTAAATGAATGGACATTTTATTCTTGAATTTATAATTGTCTTTTATTTCTTAAAATAAATATAACAAAGTCATGTAATTATAATTATTAAATAAATTATAATATTTTTTTTTTTTTATAAATAATCTAAACACACATATTGAAAAATGAATGAACCAAATCATTAGATTATACCCTGTAATAAACCCAAAAACGGTTGTTTGAGATTATTTAAAGAAGTGTATTTTTTGACTTTTAATAAAAAGATGGATTATTTACCAATAAATCCTACTTTACAAACTATTATACCAAATAGTCCCATTTTTATTCTATTATACCAAATAGTCCTATTTGTGGGTTGATTTAGTCCTTTTTAATTTTTTTTTTCATTTTCGTTTCAATGTGTGGACGAGAGTGCCCCTTGTGTATGTGGGGGTGTGTGTGTGTATCAGTATGTGTGTGTATCAGAGTTGATATACCAAATCCTTCGTGTGTGTGTGTGTGTTGTGTGTTCTGTGTGTGTATCAGAGTTGATGCCATCACTGTGTGTGTGTGCGTGAGATTCAAGTCGTAGGCCGAGATCTGTCCGCCGTGAGCCATCCACATCGATCCGCTGCCGTCGTCAGCGGCGAAGGCAGAGACGACGCCGTCGGAAGCCGGTCTGATGGTGTGCCTGTGTGAAATGGGGTAAGCCGATCTGGATTGAAACTCATAGATGTGTGTCGTGATCTGGGTCATCGGTTTGGGGAGGGAGTGGATCGAAGAGTTTTCCGAGGTCGACAAATGTCACCGCGGTGACGGAGGAAGGAGCGAGAGGATGAGGAGGAGAGAGGCGAACCAGCCGACAAGAAATGTCACCGCCGTGTGTGGAGGAAGGAGCGAGAGGGGTGAGGAGGAGAGAGGCGAACCAGAAGATGATGGGTTTTAGGGGCTCGGATTGGAGAAAGAAGAGAGAGAGGAAGAAGAGTAGGAGAGAGAGAGAAGGAGATGAAGAGAGAGGGCTCTATGCTGTGTGTGTGTGTTTTGTGTGTGTGAGTGTGTGTATGCTTGTGTGAACCCCAAACACACCAACCCAGCCCAAAACAAAAACCCCTTACAGCGCTTTGCCATTGTGTGACACCCTCACAATGTATCACATGTAACACACCCAAACGGTTAAATAAGGGTAATTACGTCCCTTACAAATTGAATGGGACTAAACGGTTTAATAGAATAAAAATGGGACTAATTGGTTCATAAGTTCAAATTTTGGGATTTATTGGTAAATCTCCCTAAAAAGATGTGTAGAAAAGTAGAGAAATAGTATGACTTAAAAAAAATAAAACGAAAAATAAATATATTTTTTTAGTGCATTCCAAATAATTCGTGACTTGGACTATCTAATCCATTTTTAACAATCAATATAAATTATTTCCTTTATTTTAGGGAGCTGTTATTTTCACTCCAATTTGTTCAAAAATACATTATATTCTTTATTTTTATTATACATAGAAGAGAATATATTTGAAATAAAATGAAATGAAAATAGTAATTATATATAATAAAGATAAAGGAAAAAAGATATTTAAAGTAAAATAAATTAGAAATAACGGCTCCCTTATTTTACTTGAAATTATGTTTACTTGACATCATCTAACAAAGGTATAAAAAGACCAATAAAAAGATAATTATAAAAAATAAAATATATATTTTAGGAGGGGCAACACACAAAAATCTCATAATTCAATGGGTGATTATTCAGTACTCCCGGAGTATTGACACGTGATATTTTATAATATTTTGATTGGTGGAGAGACACATGAGCTCACGATTTATGTTGAAAATAGAAGAATAAAGGGAGATTTACCAATAAATCCTAAAATTTGAACTTATGAACCAGTTAGTCCCATTTTTATTCTACTAAACCGTTTAGTCCCATTCAATTGTGAGAGACGTAATTACCCTCATTTAACCGTTTAGATGTGTGGCATGTGATACATTGTAAGGGTGTCACACAATGACAAAGCGCTATAAGAGGTTTTTATTTTGGGTTAGATTGGTGTGGTTGGGGGTTCACACACACACACATTCAGAACACACCCACACAGACCACACACACAAATCTCTCTCATCCAGTCCAACTGCCTCCCCTCCCCTTCTCGCCGGTTCACCAAACAAGAACTCGCCGATGAAGCCTCTTACTACGGCATCGAGTCTCAGCTCAAATCGGCGATGCTGCGGAGTCGACTCAGCGGAATCGACCCTTCCGTCGTCGCAGTGATACACAGCACACAAGTCTTTCAAGATCCTTAGGGCTTTGGCGTGGTTTCCACACTCGATAGCATTGATGGCGCGATCACATTCAAGTTTGATCGGAGCGTTAGCGGGGGAGTGTGGATCGATCTTGCTCTGTTCTTGAGGGAGATGGTCAAGAACCCTAATCTTGCTCTGTTCTTGAGGGAGTGTGGATCGATCTTGCTCTGTTATTGAGGGAGTGTGGTGTGTGTGCGTGTGTGTGTGTACAATTAACATTTTCATCAAACGCAGACACGTGCGTAATGTGCAAATGGCATCATCAATTTCTAAAGTCTACCCTCTTCTTCATCATCAATATCCAAATTGTAAACCTCTACCCAGCCATCCCTTCTCCCCTTCCTTTGTCTGACAAAGAATTCATCCTCACTGCCTCGGTGCGATCCTCCATTTGATCGACAAAGAGTACGTCAAGCTCGATTGCGGCGATTTATTGCTTCTTTGTCTCCGGAAGGTGACAACATTGTCGCCGTCTTCGCTTGTGTCGCCGACGAGATCCAATGGCCAGGGCGTGGCGACGGTTACACTCGATTTAATCGCATTACTTCTTCTCGTTTATGCTCCCAAAGAGAGCGATTGATTCAAGTTTTTCAATGTAGAAGGTTTCAAGAAAGGGAAGAGTGAGAGAGTGCTTGATGGGGACGGTGGCGATGGCGGTTTTGCGAGGATTTGAAGTTGGAGAAGAAGAAAGAGCCACACCATGATGTGTGTGCGTGTGTGTGTGTTGGGGAGAGAGAGAGAGAGGGCACACCACACATACTGCACTGAATCTTGGGTTGTGGGGTGTGTGTGTGTGCGTGTGTGTTGGGGAGAGAGAGAGAGAGGGGCACAGTCACACATACTGTGCTGGCTTCAAAACACAGACACACAGTGTTACGCGCACACACACACTGTTATACATATAGTGCTGGCTTCAACACACATACACACACAATATTCCGCCCACACACTGTTATGCCAAGGACATTCTCGTCCACGAAGTTAAACAAAAATGAAAAAAAAAAACAAAAGGATCAAATCAACCTACCAATAGGACTAATTGGTATAATAGAATAAAAGTTGGACTATTTAGTATAACAGTTTGTAAAGTAGGATTTATTGGTAAATAATCCAAGAATAAAATGGGGTTAAATTATTGGTGATTGGTTTCCTTATTTCAATATTAGGGTCTTAAAGTCCAAAAATAAAAAAAAGAAAAAAGAAAATTTTTAGGGGGTCTCTCTCCACGTTGTTATCCAAACGGTTCTTTTCCGCGTCAGTTTCCTCTGCTTTTCTCTCTCTAAATTCTATATCTCTGCTCCGAAAAAACATGAAATATTCCAACGAAACAAAAATCATAGTACAAAATCAGAAAAATACAACAAAGAAAGGGGTTTTTGAAATTTTCGGTTGATTCCGTACTCTACCTTCCAAGTTGCAACAAACCGAAAGTTTCAAATTCCATACAAATTTTCATCATATTCATACCTTTGATTCCACCATACCTTTCTCTTTCATCTCTTTCTCAATTCCGTTACAGAGCGCCAAAAAAAAGACCAAATCTTGTTTCACATTGCGTTTAGGAGCTGAAATCGTAGCAATTTCTGGGTCTTACTCTGTTTTTGCATTTGGAGGCTGTGATCAGAAGAAAATCATATCATATGCACAAGATTATAGAGATATATATGTGGGTTTTCTATGTTTTTATATATAATTCGATGAGATGAGAAAAATTGTACGTGAATTGAACAGTGAATTGGGAAGCACTGGCAGCAATGGACACGAGAAGAGTCCGTTCTGTGACTGTTTTCTTTGTTTTTGTTTTTGTTTTCGCGTTGGCCGCAGTGCGTTCGGAAGGCAACCGGAAAATTTTGGGAACCCTTTTCGGCAATGGAGTCCCTTGGATTTCTCCAGAGCTAGACTCTGACACGGTATCGCGATTTTCTCAACTTTTTCTCTCTCTTTCATATGCTTTTTGTGTGTATTTTATGAATATCATTAGGTGTTATGATTTTCAATTGTTGTACAATATAGGTTGCATTGGAACAATGGCTTTGCTTGGTTTTATGCAAATGGTTTAAAAAGCAATTTCAGTTTTGTGGTCATATTTAGCTGAGAATCTTGTTGATTTTAAATGGAGATATGTTGAAATTATGAAAATTTGTAAGGTATTGAATGGAAAAGCTGTTGGACAATATGGAGAATATAAAAGACTGGAAAAACTTTGATTGCGAAGTTTGTCTATTGCAGCATTTGACAATAAATGGGTGGTCTAGTAAGATTTGTTTTGTCATTAGAATTTAGAAGGTTTTGGACATACTCAATTAGAATAAGAGAACGAAATGAGGAAAATGTGTATGTGGAGAATATGAGCTATGACGGTCCATCATACTTGGAACAATTTGAGTTTGAAACTTATATGCTAAGATCATTAGAAAGTGTGATCCTATGCACTACAAAATGAGAAAAAATATCATTTGCTTAGCCAAACTCATTTATTTAGGACAAAAAGGTGTTATTTAATTGAGGGCACATGTAGGGCTAGATGAGTGGCAATGGTGACTGACAAGGAACTCTTTCTTCTATTTTTTTGGACAAAGTCAGTTTTAGTTTTTTTAATAATGTCATGAATTATGCTTTAATGTTCTTCCTTATTATATGCTTTGCATAAACTGTGCCTTCCTAAAATAATATATAACTGATCTCTTAGAAATTTGGGTTTTCTGTAAAATATCATGTCAATCTGACACTACTTGTTTAGGAGATAAGCTAACTAATTTATAAGCTTGTAAGTTTTGAGTTCAATACAGATTGCATTCAGGTATTATCATATGGTTTTTATTATTATGAGTACTCGTTGGCATTTCAATTCATTCTTAATTAGAGTATTCTTGTATGTAAGGATCTGGTGGTCGAAAGTAATCTTCCTAAACTGGAGGTTTTTATGTTGCTACTTTATAGTTTTTATGTTTTCTGTTTTTCTATTTACGTATAAGTTGCCCATTTTCCCTGTTGCCTCATCATTTTTAGGGAAACACTTTGGTCTTAATGTATTTAAGCACTCTGGTGAAAATGTGCATGCGATAAAAGACCATTTATGACTGCAATTCATCAAGGAAGAGTCATTTTTTTTTTATTTTGTCATGTTCAAAGCTGTTTTTATTCAAGCATAGCCAATCATTTTGAAAGCTTAATAGTTCGTTCAGCTTTAATTGTTAAATGAAACGATTATTAACTAAATATGATGAAACACCTTGCATGCAGGCAGAGCAGGCGTGGATTGATTGTAGGAAAGAAATGGAGGACAATACAGAAGCTGCTCAAGGTTTTGACTTCTATCTTCCTGCCCAAGTGAAACAAACTCTTTCAGATTGTTTAAGAAGAAAATTTTTTCCATTTCGCGCATCTGGTAAAGTGGCGGACTCTAGGGCGTGGTTTGAAAAATGCTTAGAGTTTCTATTTGGCTGGTCTAATGTTCCCCGTAGGTACCTTGCAAGCAAGTCACATATAGCAGGAAGTCCCGCTCCCGCTCCAGGTCCTTTAGCCACATCGCCTGCCTATGCTCCATCACCATCCTATCTGTCACCTGCCAGTTCACCATCTCCAATACCTGAGCCCCCTGCCGAGGGCCCACCTCCTCCACCAAAAGTTAATCGTCCTCCACTACATAAAATCAATCTTCCTCCACCAAGACCACGTCCCCCTCCACCGAATAATGGTGACAACCAAAAAAAGTATATGATCGTAGGTATAGCTGCAGCTGCCGTGGTATTAGTTGTCCTTGTTGCTGTGCTCTTATGTTGCTGTCTTAGGAGAAAGAGAAATAAAGCTGGTCCCGAAGAAGGACAAAGAGATGAGAAACCTCTTCTCAACATTGGCCTAAGCAATGCGCCTGGTATTTATTATGAGTGTTAAGTTCTGTCATTGCATACTTTAGTTTGATGATTTCTGTGATTTGATTAGTTTTTATTTTTCATGGTGTAGGACAAAAGAACTCATCGGTTGTTAACAATCTGTCTGTTGATAGTAATGCTTCTTCATTGGTCCAAGCTCAATCATCTGGAGCTACTGGAAGTGTGTCTGGAACCGCTAATGCACTGTTACCACCTCCTCCAGGAAAAACAGCTCCGCCACCGCTCCCTGGGCCACCTCCTCCGCCACCACCTAAACCTCCCGCTCCCAGACCTCCACCACCTCCGAGAGCTGTTCGCCCTCCACCAGTTCCACTAGCTAAATCACCTCTTGGACCACATCATCGAGGACATTCTTCTTCGGGTGGAGGAGATGACCTAACCAGTGAATCTGACAGCCACAAAACCAGGTTAAAGCCGTTCTTTTGGGACAAGGTTTCTGCCAACCCTGATCATTCAATGGTTTGGCATGAACTTAAAGCTGGGTCATTTCAGTAAGGGTTCTTCATTTACTTTGATTTTGTAATGAATAAGTTGTCTGGATGTGTCGAGCAAAATTGGTGAGCTTCATTATGAATTTACAGGGTTAATGAGGAGATGATGGAAACTCTATTCGGTTATGCCTCAGCTGAAAAGAACAAGAATGAACGTCGTCAGAAAGATCCATCATCCTTTGAAAATGCCCGCCAGTTTATCCAGATTATAGATCCTAAGAAGTCACAAAATTTGGCAATTCTTCTGAAAGCATTGAATGTGACAACCGAAGAAGTCTGTGATGCACTTAAGGAAGGTGACTCTCTCTCTCTCTCTCTCAAAAAAAAAAAAATTATGTGACAATATAATGAAGTCTTTGTTTTGCCCTTCATTGGAGCATGGAGAGGGGCTTTCAATTTAGATATTAATTTTAAAGTTGGACTCACTCAGAAATACAACATGTTTGGGCTTAAAAGAAAAATTACCTCTAACAAATTTCCTTTCAACTAGAGAGTGTTTTAATTTTCTTTTACCTTCTTGCTTGCTGCTTCATCAGGACTTGGCTGAAGTTTTTTTGCATTAGCACCCTGGTTTCTTCCCATTTATTTTCTTTTTTCCAAAACATGGACGATGGTTAACCTTGGTATCCAAGAACATTTCCCTGTGCCCTTGTCAACCTCAAGTTCTAGGTATTTTAGATAAGGGATATCCTTGGTTCAGTCCAAACACTCCCTGTGTTCTCTTTTTATTTATTTATTTATTTTTTTAATATATACTTATCTGGCATGAGATATACATAACATCTGGGGAAAAAAAGAAAAAGAGAGAGAGAAAGTGTCTCCTAAGGACCTAGAATTCTCTTATTATGGTTTTGATACATTTTTATTGGCCGGAGGATGACATAGATTCTTTTCATTGTTGATGTGTACATTCTTTCCAGAAACAAGATATTTTAGGGCTATACAATGAACTGGCTGATCAACATATTAAGATAAAATACATTTAAAAATAATAAAAATATAACTGACTAATTCACGCATCAAGTCACTAGGAATTTATGTTAGCCAATGCAACCATTCCATATTTTCATATCCCCCGTCTTCATAATTGCACAACTTTTCAAGTTTTCTCTTATTTTTTGGTTTTAAATGAACAAACTACTTTTCTGTCTTAATTCATCAGGTAATGAGCTTCCTGCTGAGCTGGTCCAAACTTTGTTAAAGATGGCACCAACAACAGAGGAAGAACTGAAGCTTAGGCTATATAGTGACGATCTTTCTCATCTTGGACCCGCTGAACGGTTCCTAAAAGTCATGGTCGACATCCCATATGCATTTAAACGGATGGAATCATTGTTGTTCATTAGCTCTCTTCAGGAAGATTTATCTGCCATTAAAGAGTCTTTCGAAACTTTGGAGGTGAAAACATTTGATCTTGCATGAAACATCTCATTCAGTTCTGTGTCAAATAAATTTATGTTCCAATTGCAGATAGCTTGCACGGAGCTCAAAAACAGCAGACTTTTCTTGAAACTCTTAGAAGCGGTTCTCAAAACTGGCAATCGCATGAATGATGGTACTTTCCGCGGTGGTGCTCAAGCATTCAAGCTTGACACACTCTTGAAATTGTCTGATGTTAAAGGGACAGATGGCAAGACCACGCTCCTCCACTTTGTTGTTAAGGAGATTATTCGATCAGAAGGAGTAAGAGCTGCACGTGCAGCGAGACAGAGCCAGAGCCAGAGCATTTCCAGCGTAAAAACCGAGGATTTTCTTGAGGATTCTAATCAAGAATCTACAGAATACTATTGCAACCTTGGTCTTCAAGTAGTTTCTCGGTTAAGCAATGATCTAGAGAATGTAAGAAAGGCAGCAGTTGTAGATGGTGATAATCTCCATTTACAGTGACCAAATTGTGTGGCTCGTTATTGAAATCTAGAGATTTTCTAAATAACGAAATGAAGGGTTTAGAAGATGACAGTAAGTTTAAAGATACTCTAGCAAATTTTGTGAAGAATACCGAAGTTGAGATCACGTGGCTGCTAGAGGAAGAGAAGAGGATAATGGGTATGGTGAAGAGCACAGAAGATTATTTCCATGGGAATGCAGGAAAGGATGAGGGCTTGCGGTTGTTTGTAATTGTGCGTGATTTCTTGATAATGTTGGATAAGGAATGTGTGGAGGTGAGAAAATCAGCAGTGTTGCCTAACAGGACTCCCAAGAAAGAGACTCCATCAGTGCCGCCTTCTTTGGAAATTAATCAGTCAAATTTAGCCGATGTTCGCCAACGATTGTTTCCAGCAATCAGGGATTGTCGGGTGGATGATTCCAGTTCAGATGATGAGAGCTTATCCCCGTAGCTCTGTGTTGATAGATACAGGTACAAATGATTCTATGGCTAAGAAACATATTGCTTTAATTATTTGAATCTTTTTTATTTCCTAAAACATCCAAGTGCTGAGGAAAACTATGTTTCTTAATTTCGTGAACATTTGGGTGTATTTCTGACAACTTTAAGGAAAATTGGCTCCTAGTATTTACAAATGCATGGAATAGGTTTCTGATGGAGAGGTAGAGATTGTGAAGACCGGATTTCCTTCATTTGCTAAAAGTTTTTTATATACTAATATGATAAAATGTTATTGTGATCCGTCTTAATTACTGCTAGAAAGGAAAAAAGCAAAAATTAGTAGAGAAGTAAACTCTGTAAGATGTATTGTATTTTCTTTCGCCTTCCTTTTTGGAGAAAAACGGAGAAAGGAAAATATTGAGAGGGATAAAGGATAAAATGGGCAGCCCAGTGCACGAGACTTCCACTATTGCAAGGTCTGGAAAAGGGTCAAAATACAACAATGAAATCATTGTGACTACTAGACACCATGTTCTCAAAATTTCTCCCTTGTATATGATGCAGTTTCAGGTGGCTATGAAGTCTCGGTGACAGAGGATGGTCAGAATTATGTTGTCCTGCAATAACACGTGAAGCTTCAAGTCCTCCTTTTGAATTTTTTGTTAAATGGAAATTATTTTGTTCCTGGAAGAGAAAATAGTTCCGACTGAGGCAAGAGAGAGTCACTGTAGTTATTGTCGTGCTCATAGCCAGCACTTTGTATCTAAATGTATTTTTAGTCTGTTTATATTGACCCTTTGTTTATAACAGACCTAACTGTTTCCATGAAATTGTACGGTTGTTTTTCGCCTTTTTATATTTGATGAATATTTGAGCCTGTAAAGTATGAAAACCAGAATTTTTTTAGCATGAACATTCTTTTCACTTTTCGTGCCTTTGTCGTCGTCTTCGTGGTGTTCTTGACATCTTTAGCTGAGGAGGTTCAATGTTATTACTCTTTCAATTGTTACTTTGCTTGTGTTTTTATGTATGTACAAGCGAATCATCTAAAGTTTGGATCCTGATTTTTAGGATGTTTTCTGTAACTAAATTTTGAACATATCATAAATTTATTTCAATTAATAATTTAGATAACTTTATGTTTTCAATTAATTTTATTAAATAAAAAATTCTGACAATGGAGTATTTATAATTATTTAAATTATAGGGAACAATTCGTATTTTAAATAAATTTTATGGAATATATTTGTAATTTATTTATTTTTGACAATGGAGTGTTCAAATTAACTTACGCACACTACTATACTAAATTTTTGAGCATATTGCAATTGGTGATTCTGAATGTAGTGATTTTCGATGCATATATTTTTTTCTTCTATTTAATTATGAGTGATGCTATTAACACTCCATAAATTATTTTGGACTCTCCCAATTTTTAGCTTTTTTTTTTATATTACAATAATAACCTCAAATAAAATTACTACAAATGACATCATTAATTTTGAGACAATTCATCTCACAATTAAACCTACACACCCACTGCATCATGAATTAAGGTTTATGAGAGCATCCACCTCCATCACTACACATCCATCTTTTCCAAATCCCACTCTCAAAACCTTAAAAACCCTTTGACAGCAATATTTTGACTATAACGGTGGTAACTATTTGATTACTTACACTTTTCCAGCTATGACAAGGAGTGTAAATTTTTCTGGTAACCATAACTCTATAAGACGAGAAGAGTACAACAATAAAAGCTTAAAGGTTCATAGTTTTAATGTTGTTCTTAGCTCATAGGAGATTGGCCTTGTAAGAATAAATTTCTTGAAAAAAGTGGCAAAAATAATAAAATATGTTCGTTTTTCTATTTGGATTGAACTCCCGAACATATGGCCGAAATTCGGAAACACAAGCTTAAACATTGTTTATTTGTTCGAGAACTGATAACCGAACTTTGATTTTGAACTTTTTGTGATCTAGGATGAGTCTAGAATAAAGAAAAGTCGAAGAACTAAATTGTTTTAAGAATCGGGAATCGTAGATTTTAATCTCTGAGAAGTGATTGTATGATAGGTTAAGATAAGTGAGGGTGGTGACAACTACAGACAAGTTTTGTATTGAAACATTCTCTGAAAGATTATTGTGGTTCAAATTAAGAGTTTGGATTTGAGAACAATGAAAAATATTAAATGGGAAGTTGGTTGAATCGGTAGAGACAATATTATTATTCTTCTTCTTCTTTCTCTTCTTCTTCTTCTTCTTCTTCTTCTTGGGTTTTGAAAAGAACGAGACTCTTCTTCTTCTTCGTAGTTGGTTTTGGAAGGGAGATTTTTTTTGGGGTGTGGGTGGTGTGCATTTAATGTGTGGAATGTTTAAGGATAATTTTGGTATTATTTGGAGGGAGAAAAGAAATTTTAAAGGTTTCAAAATTTATAAGTGGGAATCCAAAGAAATGGGGGGTCCAAATAATTTATGAGGCGCTAATAGTACTACTCTTAATTATACTTTTCTTGGGGTAAATTACACTTACACCTTCTAAAGTTTTGGTTTAATACATATCACCCCTGACGTTTGGGAAATTATGTTGATCTCCCTATTATTGTAATTATTTAGACGGAATTAACGTTGGTATCAAAAAATTATTGAATTCATACACTCTCTGTTTTCTTGCTTTGCTTTACTCTTTTTTTTTTCTTCTTATGTTTTCATTTGCTTTGTTTTACTCTTTTTTTTTTAATGTAATTTCTTCTATTTTTTTTATCCGGAGTTATTGTCTTTTATATAAGTAGAGAAGTTTATGAAATGAAACTATTAACTATAAGGGTGAGAATATAATTTTTATAACGTCAAAGGATGGAATATGATCAAACTTTGAGGGGTGTTAGTGTAATTTAATTTTTTTAATAATCCAAAAGTGATGTCATGAGCGTTATATCAGATATATAATAAAATCGGACTTATTAAAATATATAATAATAAATTCAACCATTATAAAAGTCAGACAAAAATACCTTTTAGACTAAAAACAGTAAACTACCAAGAACATCCTTAATCATTTCTTATAAATTCAAGCATAATTGATTGGTTTTATACTATATATTCACAGAGTGATTGCGACGTACTATCTAAAAATAAAAAATAAAAATGATTGCGGCTCTCCTTCCGTGTGTATATTATGGGGAGAGATTAAAAAGGGATTTTTTTAACAAGCCTCAATTTTATACTTTCCTGGTTCTCAATTTTTTTTTTTTTTTTTTGGAGTACTTTCCAAAAATAGCCTAAAGTTTAAACAAATGCATGTAAATTTCTTTGTATTTTGGTTTGACATTCAGGATGCAATTGATAAAGTAGTTTCAACCATTTAATAGCCACAGAACCAATTTTTTATGAGAAATTATTATATGGATAAAGTAGTCATCATGAACTCATCTCATATTATATTATTATTTATTATTTATTTTTATAATTTTCTTATATTTAGAATCATGTAATAATTATACTACTCCTATAATTTATTGAACACTCAATTTAAAATTTTTAAAAGACCATATAATTATTTCATTCTTTATGGCTCATGCATCCTATTTACACAAATTTGGAAGTGCACACAGCCCTTTTAGAATGAAAAATGTGGGATTTTTTTTAAAAAAAATGGTAAGATTTTTCTCTGGTTGGTAGTGTCAATTGGAGGTGTTGTTGGGTTTATTATGAGGCCAACTTTGATAATTTAAACTATTTATATTGAATAAAACTTCGTCGTTCGAAAATGTTCCCCCCTAATCCCCCGAAATTTAGAAACGACGTCGTTTCTAACACTTTCCCTTCCATGAATTCACAGAGGAGAGAAAGAGAAGTGAGGGAAAGAGGAGAGAAAGAGAGAAAGAGAGAAAGAGAAGAGGGAATGGAGAGCAAAGAGTCCGCTGTCGCCGCCGAGCATCGATCGCCGCAAGAAAGTCGTCCGTCGCAGCCTCACCGTAGCAACCCCGCCCCATTTGTTGGGCCCCCTCCAGTCCCTCCTCCTCCTCATCCTCCTCTTCCTCCTCCTCCTTTTTCCATCTTCTGATCTGCAAAAAAAAATAAAAAAAAATAAAAAAAAATAAAAAACGGTGCCGTTTTGGAATTAGGGGGATTCCGGGAGGGGGGGAGGGAGCTTTCGAGTTCCCTAGCATTGCTCTTTATATTTTAAGATTAATTGAGTGAATCATTCTTATAAAAAACTAAATTAATCGAATAACCATAGACGTATAATTAGATTACAACATTTGTTATAAAAAAAATGAATGACAAAATAATTTTAAGAATAGAGCATTCACTATTTCAAATATAATGTAATCTAATTATACGTTTACAATTATCCGATCAATATAATTTTTTATAAGGATGATCTACTCAATAAATTCTAAAATATGAACAGTTTAGATTATTAAGGTAGGTCTCTCATGGTGGCAGAGGCTTCACAACAATGGAAAGAGGAAAATAATATCAAATACATTAAAATTTTGACAAAAATTCTCTTACTCTCTTTCTCTCTCTTTGCACCACCATCACACTCAACCCTCTTTTGCTTTGCTTCCTTCGAGTTTAAATATGGAATAAATCTTAAAATAAAGAGGTAGACTATACGGCAATGCTCGCATTGGTGTTTCTAATGGTCATGAGTGTCATAAATGGTGGGGACCGGATAGGAAACTAAGGTAAAGCATGGATAGTAAGGTTGTCTAGAAAATGATGGTTGACAGTCACCGAAGGTAAAGAATAGAAGAGAAAAGAGTGAGTAATATTAAAGGAGATCATCACGAACGATCAAGGAAAGTGCATGGGGTTTTACATAAATATTAGGGCAACCTCTGGTATGAAAGTCAATTATGTACTATAAGGGATTGATTGAAGTTGGCTTTAGATTGAAACTTTTTAATGTAATTGTAGAAACATATGCTTTAACTATTTAGACTTGTGGAAGGCGTCAACTTACATCATTAACTTTGTAATTGTAAATTTCTCTTCAACAAGTTAAATTACTCATCAGATGAACACATTTATCAAGAAAAAAATAAATACGTCAATTTATTAGATAACGAAGCAAATCATATTATTGAAAGAAAGTATGTTTGTTACAACTACCCTAATTGTATTGCTAATCACTTGGATGATGACTTTAGATGGTGAAATATCCTCGGATATGTAATCGAGAAACTCATCTCTAACATGTTACTCCTATATATCTTCATTTTACCTCAAAAAAAAAAAAAAAAACAAAAAATCAAATGGGCCATCCTCTCCACTGAAGGATTTCCATTTCGTAATCCAAAAAGATGCCAAGAGCATAGCACAGAGTACTTTTCAAGTCCGTGGGTCCACGACTCTTGAGCTTAATGGGCCACCGCTGCTTCTTCTCAAAACCCTACTACTATAAAGCCTCTCTTCCTCTTCCCACCCTCAAACACCAAAACCCTACTCTCTCTCTATATCTTGATCAATCAATGGCTCAGAGGCGTCTTTCTGCGATGGAAAACCCTCCTTCTGCTTCTTCATCAGAAGACGAATCGGAAGAAATCAACGAAAAAGAAGTAGATCCAAAACAAAACCCAAATGTCGAATCTCAAGAAGACGAAGATGAGGAGGAAGAATCTGATGATGAAGAAGAAGAAGAAGAATCAGATGAAGAGAAAGATAAAAAGAAACCCTCTGAGCCCGATTCTTCTTCTGACTCTGAAGAATCTGAGCCCGAAGTCCACTCCGCCGATACCCAACCCTCCCCGTCCGCCTCCGATTTCACCATCAAGCCCATCGCCTCCAAACCAATGCTCGATTCGACCAAGCCGAAGAAACCACCCTCCAAACCTGCTACCGCGCCATCGAAACTCTCGAAGCGCCTGGCTGAGATCGACCCCAATAATGGGAAGGACTCTCAGAAAAAGAAGATGAAGGTCTCTAATGGCGATGAGAAAGACGGTGCTGTGGAAGAGAAGAAGTTCACGATCAATAGGTTGTGGAACGAGGACGATGAGATCGCGGTGTTGAAGGGAATGATTGAGTTCCAGTCGAGGAAAGGCTCTGAACCTCATGCTGATATGGGTGCTTTTCATGAGTTTATCAAGAAATCGCTTCGTGCCGATGTTTCCAAGAATCAATTGGTGGATAAGGTGAGGAGGCTGAAGAAGAAGTACCAAATCAATGCTGAGAAAGGCGAAGATCCGGTTTTTCCCAAGCCTCATGAGCTCAAGACCTTTGAACTTTCCAAGAAAATTTGGGGTGGTGGTGGAGCTAGTAATGCCGTTGATGATAATGCTCCAAAGAATGAGGCTAAAAAATCAAGAAAGCGAATCAAGGTCAATAATTCTGCACCTTCTCCGAAAGAAGTTAGGAAAGAGCTCGTCTTGCGAGAGGCATCGAAGGTTGAAGCAAAGGACCCAGTGCCTGATCAGAATGAATTTTGGGTTATGTTCCCTTGCTTGAAAGAGTCTCTGGAGTTGAAGGAGTATTCTACATTCTCAATGCCAGAGCTTGGAAAGAATTTATTGAAGGATGGTATGAGTACGATTGGGAGCGCGAAAGCGATGGAGTTGGAAGAAAAGTGGAAGATTTTTCGGCAGGAGGAAGTTGCTCTATACCTGAAGAGGACAGAGTTGATCCAGGAGCAGACAAAGCTGATATTGGATGCGATGAAGTCTGCAAAACCCTAAGGTTATCTTGGAGGTAATTACTGGTATATGGTTGTTTCTTTTGATGGAGATGGTTTGAATCCTTTTTTTTTTTTTTTTTAAGGGTTATTTGTCTGTTTCGTTAAAACTACAGGGCTTTAAAAGTTTTGAGTATCTTTTAATTAATTGTCTGGATAGCAAGTTTTGCTTGTAGACTATTTGGCTTTTGAAATTTACATGGTTTTATGTTGTTTAATATAAATATTTTCATACATTTCAGTTTTGTGTTAGGGTTTTATTTCTTGGTCAATGGATGGATATAATATTTCTCAATTCATGTTGTGTATGTTGATGGTTGATAGTTGAGACAGGGAATTACTGCGAATTACAGTCTCGTTAATACGTGCTTTGGTGGGAAATTAAACTATTCTGATGATTCAATTTTAGTTACCAATATATGAATGCTTCCATGTTGCCACGATGCCTTGTTGCCTTATTGATTGTTGCTTCTCCATGTTGATGGTACGCTGTTGCTTCAGCACATGCATTGGTTACTACGACTTATTACGTGCTTCAACTTTTACTAATCATTAATGGATTGTGGTGATGTCCTTAATTTGTGATTTAGGCAGATTGTAAGAGCATCTCTGGCGGTTATTGCTATTTTTGTAATTGTCATAGTTATAATTTGGCATGTTACAGTGTCAACGTTACTCCACTGGTACAATTGCCATTTTGGCACATCCAACTGTCCCTCTATTTTTAGCCACCATTTAATTATCGTTCTTTCTTTTTTCGACTTCAATGCAAAATAAAGAACAAAATGCAAAATAAATTAAAATAACATAAATGCAAAACATTTAAGGAGATTAAATGAGAGATGTTTTGCGGCTCGTTGGTTGAGATATCTTTTACTAGGGCAATACTCTCTCTATCGCAAATGGCCCCCCCCTCTCTCTCTCTCACTCACAACCCTCATTCTCTCTGAACAACTATCTCTCAGAGTCCTCTCTCTCTCTCTCTCTCTCTCTTACACACACACACACACACCTAACCGTCCTCTCTTTCACCATCACTAATGGTCTTAGCCCCTTTTCTCTCTCACTCCCATTCATCCGTTAGAAGATCTTATCACGTAGAAGATAAGATATCCATGTTGATCTCTACACTCAAGATCACTACGATTTCTGATTTCAATCTGTCAGATCCCAGTGACGATCTCTCATTCCAGTGACGGTCTCCACTTCTCTCTTTTATTGTTGTTTTGTGTTTGTTATATTTTGTGTAAATTGTGTTAAACATGTTTTTGTTTCTTTTTGGTTGTGAGATTTGTTGGAATTTTTTGATTTCTATAATTTGTTGGAGTTGGAATTTGTAAATATTCTTGTTCTGATTTTCAGTTTCTCTCCAATATCTGGTTGTGGTTGTTGGAGTGGAGAATTTTTTAGTTTTTTAATATTATTTTGGGAAAGGTGAATGAAAAGGGTGGGAATGCAATTGGGAGGCTGAGGTGGTAGATTTGGCACCTCCAAAGGCACACCAATGGAGACAACCCCCCCCCCCTCCCCCTCCTCCTCCTCTTTTTTCTCTCTCAAAATTATATTTGGGCAATGGCAGCTGTTTTAGCTAGGTGCTGGAGTCCCTCTAAGGTGATGTTTTGCTGAAAATTGTTGTCTGATTACCATTTTGCTTTGGTTGACGAGTGCTAATGGGCAAATTATGCATATTAACTTCATTTTTGCTTACCATTTTGCTTTGGTTGACGAGTGATATGGCTACAAGAAACCCTATGTTCAGAAGCAACACTTTATAGTTAACTTGGTGTGTGAAAAGTTGAAAATGATGAGGTTTTCCAGGTGAATGGTTCCTTTACTTCATTTTTGTTATGGTTACTGCATTACTATTTTGTTAGATATCTGAACTATATATTGCCCTTTGAACTAATGATTGCCTCATTATGTGCTTGTTACCAGAATTCCCAGTAGTCCATTGATTCGAAGCTATGTGTGTGTGGCCTTAAAGTAACACTTAACGGCAGGCAAAAAGAGAGCTGTTTTTTTTCTCAATTTTGAAGCCTAGCGTCTCTTGATAACACACTATCACCTTAATCCATTCCTTTTGTTGAGGGTCTGTCCTGTCTGTTTGGCTCTCTATTTACATAGAGAGTAAAGGCAAGGCTCTTGCTTGAATGTGGGACTGTAGCGCGCAGGGTTGGGTAAACATTAATTCTAAGAGCATCTCAGGTGGAGATGCTAAAGCTGTTTGTGTCATAAGTTAACAGTTGACAATCTTCTTTCATTTTATTTTGCTCCAGTGGGCATGTGAAGACGGAACACTCAGTTTAACACATTTTAACATATCTCCAATATGTTTTAATGATAAACTTTTCTCGTTCCTGTTATCTTTTTTTATATGTAGATTTATATAATTTTTCTTTTGGTAATCTTGTCCCTTGCCAACTCTTGGGCTGTTTTGATTTAAACACAACACGCCTGCGCGCACACACACACACACCCCCCAACGAAAAAAAAAAAATAGTAGCTCCATCAGGCTTTATTTGCACCTAGTGTGAGCCGAGCCTTGTTGAGCTCGAACTTGGCTCGTTTGTTTATTGAGCTCGAGTTTGGTTTGATAAGCAACTCGGCTCGGCTCGTTAATATTAATGAAATTCAGTTCGGCTCGATAAGATTTTTTTAACATTGTTTATATTATTTAAATAAAAATATTATAATATTATTTAATACATAAATTATGTATTTTTACTATTATTTATATAAAGACAAATGACCCGAATTTGACGAGCCTAGTTTATTCGAGCTCGAAACGAGCTGAGCCAAGTCTTTAATGAACTGAGCTGAGCTTGTTCATGAATAGTTCGGTTTATTTGCAGCTCCATTTGCACGTTCTTTCTTTTGTGACAGATTGTTTTGATATAAGGTTTTTTTGATAACTTGATATTCGGCCCAATGGACTGAGTAATCTATGGGAATCCCACAGTTCATTGGCAGGGGACCAATAAAAGTCAGGCCATATGCCCTGGCCCAAGAAATTGTTTTGATACAAGTTAATGCTAATCCTTGCTGCCATTTCATAGACGTATTCATAAATTAGGGGTTAGCTTCCTTCCAGTTCGTGATCGGATTGGAGGGTATTGTTAGGTCTGTAGGGACTCACCACGGATTTCGTTTTGATAATCTGAATCGTTCAATATGTAGAACACGTTAAGTATTATATACTTATAAAAAATCACATTAATCGGATATCGATTGTTACGTGATCAAATCAGTTTTGTATAAAAAAAATGAACGTTGAAAAAATAAGCGGTTGATAGAAATTTGATCCAATGAAACAGATATCGATATCCGATTAACGTAATTTTTTATAAGCATATAGTATTTGACAAATTTTACACATTGAACGGTTCGGATTATTGAAATGGGACTCGTGGTGGGCTCTTACAGGCCCAACAGTATCCTCCCGCTTTATAAATTATAGGTTGTTGAAAAGCTTTGAGATTTTCATTTCCTCTTCATTCTTTACACCAGCTAGTTGCTTGAGCAACTAGTTGAATTGTGGGTTTTACAATGAGGCGTCATATGTAGCTGTCTCAGCATTTGGTGTATGTTGGCTATCATTCAAAATGATTTTGATTTACACTTTAAATTTTGGTTCTTTTCTATATTTTTGCTGGGTACATAGCATTCATATAATTATTTTGAACTTCAGGATACAAATACTAGTGAAGGTCAGTCAAAGACAAGTTAATAGTAGTTGGAAGTAATAATGAAGCTACCAATTCAATAAACAATAGAGACGGAAAATGTATTTGGCTACTTAGAGCTCAAGTCGTATTGTCTGAATCTCAACGTTTGCCACGTTATTCTTTGGAAGAATCAGAGTTTAAACTTGAAAAAAAGAACTCGAAAATAGGATTCAGGTTCATGTTTTTCTTAATATGAGATTCATACAAAAATATGATCCAAAAATTAGAGCCTTCTATGATTCTGTGATTTTAAAGACCATCCTCAATCGTGCTATTTTGTGGTCCCTAGTTGAATCTAAGATAAAATTTGGTTTAAATTGGTTCAAATTTTCACCACAAAAATTTCAAGTTTGCGACGGGCAAAAAGCTGTCGCTAATACTCCTAACAACGTCTCAAAATTTTTTTAGCGATGGCGCGTTGTAAAAACGTTTTAGCAACGGCATGATGCTGTCGCCTTTTTTTTTGCGACGGCAAATGTTGTCTTTTGCGACGGCATTTTAGTATCGCCTAAATGGAGACCTTTTGCAACGATGCTGTTTTACCGTCGCTAAAAGATTTATTTGAGATGGCAAAATTTTTTGTCACAAATTGTTTTTTTTTTTTTGCAACGGCATATTTCTTTTGCGACGACATTGAATGTCGCAAAAAAAAACGTTTTTGTTTTTTGCGACGGTGTGGCGCCGTCGCTAAAAAAAAAAAAAATTGCAATAAAATTATTAAAAATATTAAAATTAATTGTATTAAATAAAAAATAATTGAAAAAGAAACTAATAATTGCATAATAATATAAAAATTTCCATATAGAAATAATAATTTCTTCATAATAAAAATATTTTTGCATTCATGACTACATATCAACAAAATTACCCCACTACATGATGTTTCATAATACATATATATAATGTTTAAATACATAATGTTGTTAATAATTCAAAATAACATAAACTAAAATTAAAAGTTTTCCTCAGCATTCTCCGTGGTACAAAAACAAAAATTAGTCGCATTCTTCACAGGCATGAAATCCACAAGAAGTAAATTCCTACTCCAGAAATATTTGAAAACAAAAAATAAAAATAATTAATGACAATATAATTATGTGTTAATATGTTAATTACAAAAAAATTATAAAAATTTAATTACTATACAATTACAAAGATAATTAAGTAAATAATTTTGCCTAGATCGAAATCCGACTTTAACTCTCAAACTGGGAACCCGATTCGAGTCCCGTCTTCTCCCATAAGTCTCCTGTGCCTAGGCAGTCATGTGTGCCAAGTTTCGTGCTAATCCGATGCTATTTGGTGATTTTGGGGTGTTAACACATCGAATTTTAAGTTTCTTAAAGAACTAGTTTGCCCAGAGTGAAATTTGGCTCTAACTCCTAAATTGGGAACTCGATTTGAGTCCCGTTTTCTCTCACAAGTCTCTCGTGCCTAGGCAGTCGTGTGTGCCAAGTTTCGTGCTAATCCGACGCGGTTTGGTGATTTTGGGGCATTAACACCTCGAATTCTAAGTTTCTTAAGAAATTAGTTTGTCCAGAGTGAAATCCGGCTCTAACTCCCAAACTGGGAACTCGATTCGAGTTCTGTCTTCTCCTACAAGTCTCTCGTGCCAAGGTGGTTGTGTGTGCCAAGTTTCATGCTAATCTGATGTCGTTTGGTGATTTTGGGGCGTTAAAACCTCGAATTTTAAGTTTCTTAAGAAACTAGTTTGTCTAAAGTGAAATCCAGCTCTAACTGCTAAACCAGGAACTCAATTCGAGTCCGGTCTTCTCCCACAAGTCTCCCGTGCCTAGGCGGTCATGTGTGCCAAGGTTCGTGCTAATCTGACGCCGTTTGGTGATTTTGGGGCGTTAACACAACGAATTCTAAGTTTCTTAAGAAACTAGTTTGTCTAGGCCGAAATCCGACTCTAACTCCTAAACTAGGAAACCGATTTGAGTCCCGTCTTCTCTTACAAGTCTCTTGTGCTAAGGTGGCTGTGTGTGCCAAGTTTTGTGCTAATCCGACGCCATTTGGTGATTTTGGGGGCGTTAACACTTCAAATTCTAAATTTCTTAAGAAACTAGTTTGTCTAGACCGAAATCTGGCTCTAACTTCCAAACCGGGAACTTGATTCAAGTCCCGTCTTCTCCCACAATTCTCTCGTGCCAAGGCGGTCATGTGTGCCAAGTTTTGTGCTAATCCGACGCCGTTTGGTGATTTTGGGACGTTAACATCTCGAATTCTAAATTTCTTAAGAAACTAGTTTGTCTAGACCGAAATCTGGGTCTAACTCCCAAACCGGGAACTCGATTCAAGTCCCGTCTTCTTCTACAATTCTCTCGTGCCAAGGCGGTCGTGTGTGCCAAGTTTCGTGTTAATTCGACGCCGTTTGGTGATTTTTGGGGCGTTAACACCTCGAATTCTAAGTTTCTTAAAAAACTAGTTTGTCTAAAGTGAAATTCGGCTCTAACTCCTAAATCGAGAACCCGATTCAAGTCCTGTCTTCTCCCACAAGTCTCTCGTGCCTAGGCGGTCATGTGTGCCAAATTTTGTGCTAATCCGACACTGTTCAGTGATTTTGGGGCCTTAAAATCTTGAATTCTAAGTTTCTTAAGAAACTATTTTGCCTAGACCGAAATCTAGTTCTAACTCCCAAGCCGGGAACTCGATTCGAGTCCCGTCTTCTCCCACAAGTCTGTCATGCCTAAGCGGTCATATGTGCCAAGTTTCGTGCTAATCCGACGCCGTTTGGTGATTTTTGGACGTCAACACCTTGAATTCTAAGTTTTTTAAAGAACTAGTTTGTCTAGACCGAAATCCGACTTTAACTCTCAAATCGGGAACCCGATTCGAGTCTTGTCTTCTCCTACAAGTCTCTCGTGCCAAGGCGGTCGTGTGTTCCAAGTTTCGTGCTAATCCGATACCGTTTGGTGATTTAGGGACGTTAACACCTCGAATTCTAAGTTTTCTAAAAAACTAGTTTGCCTAGAGTGAAATTTGGCTCTAACTCCCAAATCGGGAACTCGATTTGAGTTCCGTTTTCTCTCACAAGCCTCTCGTGCCTAGGCGGTTGTGTGTGCCAAGTTTCGTGCTAACAATGGAAAATCCTTTGTCTTTCTTTCTAATTAGGGAATTAGCCTCTATCATTTTGGGTTGTACAACAAATAATTGAAGTTGACCAACGCGAAATTGAAAACATTTTCTTTCTTCCCGTGAATGTTGTCAATCCAATCACACTTAAACAACACATGCTTTTTCTCATTGGAATATTGAATCTCAACAATATCTGTCAATTGTCCATAATAGTACACAGACCTCACACGAGGATTCTTGTCTTTCCGACTAGCCTAACTTATGGTATCTGCTTTCAAAGCTACACTACAATTTTGTATGGCTTGACGGTCATCCATAGCTTTTACTTGATACCAAAACCCATTCATTATATACTCGTTGAACCTCCATGCCAGGTTATAAGGACCATTTGCCAATACATTAATCTCTTCAGAAAATGTGACATCACTAGTTCTTTGTAAAGTTTGGACCTATTTAAAACAAAAATGTAGTTCGACTCAGGTAACTAGAATCTGTAAATTTGAATGCATACATGTTCCTTGAATCGGGTTCTTGGTTTGGGAATTAGAGTCGGATTTCGGTCTAGACAAATTAATTTCTTAAGAAACTTAGAATTTGAGGTGTTGATGCCCTAAAGTCACCAAACGGCATCGGATTAGCACGAAATTTAGCACACATGACCGCCTTGGCATGAGAAACTTGTGGGAGAAGACGAGACTCGAATCGGGTTCCCAGTTTGGGAGTTAGAGCTAGATTTCGGTCTAGACAAATTAGTTCCTTAAGAAACTTATAATTCGAGGTGTTGACACTCAAAATTCACCAAACGGCGTCAGATTAGCACGAAACTTGGCACACACGACCGCTTAGGCATGAGAGACTTGTGGGACAAGACGAGACTCGAATCGGGTTCCTAGTTTGGGAGTTAGAGCCAGATTTCGGTCTAGACAAACTAGTTCCTTAAGAAACTTAGAATTCAAGGTGTTGATGCCCCAAAGTCACCAAACGACGTCAGATTAGCACGAAACTTGGCACACACGACCACCTAGGCACAAGAGACCTGTAGGACAAGACGTGATTCAAATCGGGTTCTTGGTTTGAAAAAAATCCAACCAAAATCATGTAAATATTATTTTTGTGATGATGAGGTATGACATTATGTAAATAAGAATATAGGAAAGACTAAAATCCAGTAATTGAGAAGGCCGGAAAACAAAATTTGAAATTTGTTCAAAATTTTAAAACAAAGAATTTGGTGATGAATCTATATTTAATATTAAATCAGACTTCTTTCAATTTTATTTGTGTGGCTTAATTTTATTTGGCAAGATGCTTTGGCTTTGGATTTTGAATGATTTGAAGAAAAATTTAAAAACCAATCTTTATAAACAGTGCGTTCAAAAAAAAATCTCTATAAATGGCTATTAACATTGTATGGAGAAACAGACCTATCTTCCCTATTTAAAATTTCTATAACCATCACTATCGTAAACAATACTAGAAGGCCATGAATGAGATCATAGCACATGTGGAGACTTGAGAGAGCAACATGAAAATGAGAGATAACATGAAAGAGAGAGTGGCGAAGTGGGAATAATAATAATAACCCTTAACTGGTAAGTATAGATGATGGACATTTAACACATAAATGTGAGAGACCAAATAGGTCTTCTGATTATTGTAATAAGAAATTATGAACTAATATTGTTAAAATGTCAAAATAGAACATCATCTATATAGCTGAAACAGACAGGATAACAATATCAAAAACTTTTTCAGGATATCATAAAGAGAAGGCTCAGTCAAAATACAAAAACAATCTACTGTTTCATCTGATTTTGACATTATGAAAATAAAATCAAAACAAAAACAACCACAAAAAAAATCCAATATCACAACAGAAACTTGAAGACCTAGTTTTAATACCTTGAAAATAATTAACTTCACCATATTAAAGGATTATTATGGAAACAAGAAAACACTGTATTGTTTCATTCCGATTTCAACATTATGAGAACTAGTTCAACAACAATCACAAAAATCCAATATTACAAAGAATAATAGCAACTTGAAGACCCAATTTCAATTCCTTGAAAATCATTAACTTCACTATATTTATTAAAAAAAAAAGAAAAAAAAGGAACAACTGCCTGCAATTAAGTTTATATACAGCTAAAAATATGTGTTTTTGATAAACACTAAAAACCCTTAACTTTATGACAATTAGCTTCATTAAACACGGATTTCCAGAGTGAGTCAATGTCAATAATGTACCCATAATGACACTGAGACATGTATACGCATAGAAAATTTATAGATATAGGAAAAACTACTAAAAGTAAACACTAGCCAAAAATAAAAATGAGATTTTGTAAATAAATAAACGTAGAACACTTACAGCTTTGACAAGGAAACTCCGGCGGGAGTGAGATCTGGAGGAGGAGATGGAAGAAGGAGGGAGTTGAGAGTGGAAGGGTTTGCGAAGGCCGTTGTTCACTGTTAGCCGTTACTCGCTGCAGCTCCTCGTTGTCGTCGTTTACCCTCGTCACTTGCTGCTCACTCGTTGTTCACCCTTGTCGTCATTCACCTTCGTTTACCCTCTTCAATGTATGGCAATGCTGAATGCTGGAACCCTAGAGGTCGTCTTTCTGTAAAAGAAAAATTTTCAGAAAGCTTTTAGGGATTTTGGTTTCAGAAATTTTTTTAGGGATTTTGGGGAAAACTTGACCGTGAATGGGATAAAATGAGTGGGACAGAAAATTTTTACTTTTCGCGACGGCATATTTAAACCGTCACAAATGATAAATATTAACAAATAAAACGATGCTGTTTTAACAAGACTTAGTTTGCGATGGACTTTTGCTGTCACAAATTGTCCACTATTTGCGACAGTAACTTTTTCTTGTCTTAAATTTATTTATTTTTTGCGACGGTACACCAGGCGTCGCAAATGTTCCTGTATTTTTCTTGTACATTCATCAGTGACGGGGTCACTACCGTCGCAAAAGGTCATTTTTGGTGATGGCAGATACACGTCGTCGCAAAAAATCATTTTTGGCGATGGCACCTACACCGTCGCAAAAAGCTCCGTGTCATTTGTCCTGTTTTCTTGTAGTGTTTGTAGAATTCAAAACTATTATTGTCATATTTGTGGGTTAGGTGGAGTATGTTTTGCTTGGTGGCGTGTTTGTTGGAGTAAACTTACTACTGTTTTTTTTATTTCTTATTTTTATGTGTCACATTATTCATTTCGAGGTTATGTTTGTGATAGTCAATTGTAGTTGGGTTGGGGGGAGGGTGCGAGTTGCGGGGGATTGGTTGGGTTGGGAGAGGATTCAATCGCAGCATTCTCTTTTTCTTTTTTTATTTTTTAAAAATAAATTTAAAATATATGCTTGGCCCTCACCATTATCAAGGCACATCTAATGCAAATTCTGGTTTAGATATTTGTTTTGATGAACTTTCTGTTTTTTTGTTGTTGTTGAGGACTATGAACTTTCTGTTAGTTTAGGTTGAACTTACACTTTGGTTCAGAGCATACCGTTTTGGAGCTTCATTGATGCACTGTAGTCACAATTTGGCGGAGAGATTTTGTTAATAACCTTGATTTCTTTTTTTTTTTTTTTTTTCCATAGAACATCTATCATGTATGGATGTAATATACATATTTCATAGCTGTTTTCATTTTGTGATGGTGTACCTACAAGAATTGATTTGTGCAGCCACTTTCCATATTCAATTTGTGGTATGCTGAAATGATTAACTTTATCCTTTTCCTAAATTACATAATGCCCCTTAAATCACCCCCAATGTAAATGTTCAAATTAGCTCTAATCATAGGCAACATCACCAAATTTGGTCATGCAAGCTTTATTTATAGCTACACCCTTCTTATTTGTAATTTCATCATAATAAAATCTTTTATTTTTTAAGTAGGTGCAAACTGTAATATTGCCTTGATACAAAAATATTTTGGGAGTTTGTTAGTATGACTTTTATTATGATCACAAGTCCTTTGTTTATTTCAAGTCATTTGTTCATTTTAAGTGTGAATGCCTGGTAGTTTGTAACTACTAAAGTATTTTAATGCATGATATTTTAATGGGTGTCATTGTGGACCAAGTAGGAAATTTTTTAGATGTTCTTGGATTATAAATGTGGCATTTTTTAAGTAGGTTATTATTTTTCTTTTAACTATCTAATAAAGGTGAGATCTAACAAAGTGTGCTAGTGTGTTGACTCATAAACCTTTTTGCTACGTTATTAGTTTGAACTATATGATGTATGCAATGTTACGTGGTGTTTTAATAATTATTGAAATAATTTTCGAGATCAGACTACTCTTGGGAATCTCAGTTGTGTTCACAATGTTTTCATTCGTTGAGATGAGTTTGTTAAGATGTGTTAATGTTGTTTAATTTAAATATGTTATTATTTTGTTAAGATTTGTTAACGTTGTTTGATTTAAATATGTAATTATTTCGATGGTTACGTTAGTTGAGTTTCTATTAAGTAATTCCAGTTATGATTTCTGCACTGAGCTTCGATGTCATGCATCTGTCCACTTGTACATCCACAAAAAGTACCTTACGACATTTGACTTATTTATACTTGCTGGGTTTTAAATTTTTCTTCTTTTGGGTTACTTCCTACTTTATTCTTAGAGTTGTTAATTATCGAAGTCAACTGGTTTATTGCTGGGAGTGTGGCAGGCATGAATTATCCTACAAGAGAGCTCATAGCTCATAATTATATGCACGTGTTCGATTTTGTTTATCCATTTAAGTGTTCGATTTAGGTGAAGAAAATCCTCTTATGGGCAAACATTATATTCAATTTTAATGCTGCTTGTGGTTGCATGTTGATGTTAAGTATTCTAGTAGTTGAAGTTGAGGCGAGCCCTAAAAGTGATGATGATTCCTGCAAGAAAGTTGAGTGATACTACTTGCATCAAATTATGTGCCTGTTTGGTACTTCGGAAACCCTTATGGGCTTCTCGCTCATTGTCTCTGCTCTTGCTCTTGCTTTTGCTCTTGCTTTCGCTCTTGCTTTCCATCTTAAATTCTTTTGTAGGGCGCTCGCTCTCTTGTTGCCGCTCCCTTGGCCTCCTGTACTTGTTTTGTTTTGTGCAAATATGGTTTGGTTTTACTTTTTATCAATTTAAAAGTTGACAATAGGTAATGTGGGGATATATTTTCTGAGTACCAACACGTGGCCGAGGTGACACCGAAGTGTCAGCAGAGTTCCCCACGTGTTATGGTAGTTGTGCCGAGGTTATCTCGGCTAGGCCGATGATACCTCCGGAGATATCGGAATCCGGGATAAGCGGATAAAGGACAAGAGTCCTAGAATGAAGAGGAAGCTCAAACCTGGATGTGGACAAGAGTCCAAGGTTGGGGGAAGACTTCAGTTTGGGGTAAAGATAAACTCTTAGGGAGTATGTCTTAATTCCACTGAGAGTCCTAAATTAGCAGGAGTCCTAAGTCCATTAGGACCGGGTTCCTGTTGGGACTAGGATTGGATTGGCTATAAAAGAGAGGCACCCCCATGGGTCTAAGGTACGTTTTTGATACTCAAGTTAGTGAGTTAAGTACTGGATTATCCTTGAGAGATATACTGACTTGATCGTCGGAGTACCCCCGGGTGGTCGAAACCACCGCCGGAGTCTTTTCCTTCTGTGCAGGTTACAAGGAGCCGTCTACTCTGCCAGTGTTCTTCTGCTGAATCACTAAGGAGGGCAGTGTGATCGGAAATTCACTCACACAATTTGGCGCCGTCTGTGGGAAAGAAAGAAGAGTAGATGGCTGATAACGCGCAGAAGGAAAATATTGGGGACGACACTCCATCTGGGAGTGGAAGACCTGTCGATCCTAACGTGGAAGGAGGCGACCGCAACGAAGAAACTCGTGATCAGAATCACGCAGAAAAAGACGTCGGCCAGGACGGCGACACATCAAAGAAAGCGAACCAGAGCAAGTACTACGAGGATGACCTCCGGACACGGAAGACAGATATCGAGGAGGGATGAAGAAGTAAAGGAGATGGCACATAAATGGTGACCTTCAATCGGTCGTCAACTTTATGATCGAGAATAATGTCATCGTAGCCATACCCATTGCAGAGACACACAATGCAATGACAAAGAACGCCCAAAGAAGGAATGGAAAGAAGTCCCGAAGCCCTCGGATACGAGGCGGAAGGCACTCTCACCGACCATCTGTGGAGGTCGGCGAGAAGAGCCGAGGAGAGAAGAGTCGAAGGACACATCGTGAGAAGGATCTGAGACCCCAAAGAACATCGGCATGTTAAAGGCGGGTGTTGTGTTTTGATGCGTCTGCGGAGAAGGATCAAGGGCCACCATGAGGCCGAGAGTAGCCAAAAAATTTGAAGTCCATTGGCCATTGCGAGGGGAGAAGTAAAGAGGACTTGAGACTACCTCAAGAGGAAGCAGGAGAATCTTTGGGCAGTAACCTCCCCGATTAAGCCGAGGACTCCATTCTCGGTGGAATTGGACAAATTCGTGGCACCAAAAAGATTGAGATGCCGAGGTTCGGATATATGATGGTAAGTCGGACCCTAACTTCCATGTTGGATTATTTTTGAATTCAATGGCGTTATCTGATGGGAACGAGCCGTTGCTCTGCAAAGTGTTCCTTCATCCTTTGGGGAGATTGCATCAGTTGGTTCCACAAACTACGAAGGGGCGTAAAGCTGGGAAGGCTGGCGAGATGTTTGTGGCGTGTTCATTACAAACAAACCGCAACCTTTGAGGGTGGATGCATTGATGGCCACGAAGATCGGCAAAGATGAGAGCCTCGAGCCTCATAAGCGGTACTACGAGGTGTTCAATCGAATACGAGTGCAACCAGAGGTGGCGGTCGTCTCTTTCAGAAACGGCCTAAGGATGATCCCATCCTTGAAGTCATTAGCAAAAACCCGAAAGAGTATGGAAGAGCTCATGGCGAGGATTGAGAAGTATGCAAGCCGAGGAGGATACCTCGGGAACAAGGAGACAAAAATGAGAAAAAAGGCAGCGGCTCGCGAAGCGAGGCGAGGCAACAATGGACAAAACAAGCAGAGACAGAGTTGAGGACTAAACAAGCGATGGCAGCGGTGTTTGAATTCGATCCAAAAGGTCCTTGACCAAATTCGAAATCGACCCTACTTGGCGCGGCAAGAGCACAAGGAGAATTCATGGGAGAAACCTCGGTAGGCGTTGTGCCTACCATAATGAGCGAACCACCCAACTCGGGGTTGCGGGGCCCTTAAAGCACACTTAGAAGATCTGGTCGACAAGGCCATTTAAGAGATCTTGTGGATGAGGCCCGAACCGAGGAAGAACAGCACGGTTGCCTCAAGCACCAGCTGACCCGCCCAAAGACAGCAACCACGGCAGGTGGACCTCGGGTGGTTAACGTGATCCACTCAAAGATGAGCGAAAAGCGACATACGGGAGACGCAGAGGTGAAACATCTGCGACATGTCAACCAGTCGGATGAAAAGACCTCGGCTGAAGATTGCGAGGACCTATGATAACTTTCACGAAGCCGACCTTGACATGGTTCAAGACCCGCACAATGATGCCTGGTAGTATCCCTCGGGTTGGGGAGTGCGGGTGAAAGCATCTTGATTGATCAAAGCGACTCTGCGACATCATGTATGTCAGATGCTACAAGGAGTTAGGCCTTCACCCTGATGGCATGGGACAGTCAAACGGCCCCAGGGTCGGGTTCAATGGAGCGCCGGCGTGGCCTTTAGGCGCAACAAGCTTGGGGGTACAAGCTGGCACAAAGAAGGGGAGGACAGAATTTATTGTGATTGATTCGCCTTCGCCTTACAACATCATCCTGGGGAGGCCGTGGTTGCATGCAATGGGGCGATTCCTCACCTTGCATCAAGCTGCTGCGATTCCCAATGAACATGGGATTGAGGAAATCGAGAGGAGATCGATTCTTGCGAAAAAGCGCTCCATGGCGAGAATGAAGTTAACCTGCAGCATTCGAGAACCGGTGAGCGAAGGTTGAAGAAGAGGACATGAAAGTCCTAGATGATATCGGCAAGGAGCCGACCGAGAAGAGTGAAGAAGCATTGAAGAAAGTCTTCGTCAAGAGGGTGATGAGGAACGCTTCTTTCTTCTCGACAGATTAGCGGAGAAGAAGAAAGGGAGTTGGAAGCCTTTACGAGAAAAAATATTGAGGTGTTCGCTGGACACCTTATGAAATGCAGCATCGACCCGAGGTCACATGCCACAGACTCAACGTTGAAGTCGGCCAAACAGTAATACAAGCGGGCAGAGACCGACGTTGATACACGTCGAAGCGATGGAAGAGGAAGTAGCTAGACTTCTAGAGGCCGGGGCCATCAGAAGCCAATTATCCAACGTGGTTGTCAAATACCGTGGTAGTAAAAAGAAGAATGGCAAGTGGAGGTCTGCGTAGACTTCACAAATTTGAACAAAGCTCGTCCCAAAGATGACTTCCCTCTGCCAAAGATCGACCCGGTTGGTGGGCCACATCTGGACATGGTAGGATGAGCTTCTTGGACGCATATAGGGGTATCACCAGATAGCCATGTACCCCGGATGAGGAGAAAAGGCGTTTATTACTCCCAAAAGGTCTGTCTTATTCTGAGTCATGCCCTTTGGGTTGAAGAACGCGAGCAACTTACCAAAAGGTGACCCGGATGTTCGGACACTTGATTGGCGAACTGTGGAAGTCTACATCGATGATATGGTCGTGAAGACCAAGGAACGAAGGATCATCTCGTGACTTAGAAGAGGTCTTCAACATACTCAAAACATATCGGCTCGACTAAGCGATCGAAATCGCGTTTGGGTCGGATCCGATAAGTTTTGGGTACTGGTGACAAGAAGGGCATTGAAGCCACCAGATCAAATCAAGGCCATTCGGAATTACGAGTCCGACATCGGCTAAGGTGTTCAGATGCTCCTGGAAGGGCATGACCCTAAACAGGTTCATAAGCCGAAGTTCGGACAAGTGTAAACCTTTTTTCAATCTGGTGAAAAAGGCTACAGATTTTTTATAGACGGAGGAATGCGAGGCCGCTTTGGCCGACCTGAAGAAGTACCTTACCTCGGCCCCAGTCCTCTCAACACCTCAACCTGGGGAGGAACTGTTTTTATACCTAGCAGTTTCAGAGCACGCGATGAAGTCTTTGTGATTATCCGAGAAGAAAAGGGCGAGCAGGCTTACTATGTGACCAAGACCTTGGTAGACAGAAACAAGGTATCTGCCATTAGAAAAATTAATCTTGTACAGTAATGGCTTCAAAGAAGCTGAACCACTATTTACAGGCTCACAAGATAGTGGTTCTGACAGAACACCCATTAAAATCCTTGTTGCAGCAAGGAGTCTTGGCTGGAAGAATTGCAAGATGGGCCGTTGTTTTGGGCCAATATGACCTGGAGTTTAGGCCGAGAACCGCAATTAAGGGCCAAGTCTTGGCCGACTTTGTGGCCGAGTTCTCACCAGAATACATCGAACATCGGGCTCCGTCGAGCCGAGAGGAACGATGCCCAGACAAGGAAAGAGAAGCCCAGCCGAAAGCCAAAGAACCAAAGAAGGAGAAACTCAGACCCTGCAGCATTTACATCGGCAATTCCTTTCAACTTTTTGTTGATGGGAGCTCAAACCGGCGGCGAGGCTGGAGTAGTGTTAATTTCCCCGATGGGGAGATATTGGAAGCGATCAATTCGGGGGGTTCAAGGCCTCGAACAATGAGGCGGAGTATGAAGCATTGATTCTTTGGATTGAAGCCGCAATAGCAATGCAGGATGAGGTGATTATTTTTGTGATTCACGACTTATAGTAAATCAAACTACGGGAGAGTTTCTTTGCGAGATGAAAGAATGTCGGCATACGTAAAAGAAGTCGTCATTTGGCGGACATGTTTCAAAGCCGCCGACTTCTTCGAGTTAGCGAGATGACAACAACCACGCCGACGTTGGCCAATTTGGCAAGTTCAAGACAAACCGGAAGACAAGGACAATAATGATTGACTACCTACCGGGCCGAGCATAGAACCACGAGCATAATGCAAGAAGCATTATGTGCGGATTTGGGACCAAGTGGATGGATGCAATTGTTGCATTCCTAAAGAAGGCAAAATTTGCCGAAGATCGGAAGGAAGCACACAAGGTCGTTGAAGTCGGCAAGATTCGGTCGATGACAGTATGACATCTCTACAGAAGATCCTTCACTGGACCTCTTTTAAGGTGCGTACACCCTCTTCAAGTCAAAGACTTTCTGTACGAAATTCATGAAGGAATTTGTGGAAGCCACGCAGGGGGCAGATCGTTAGCACATAGGGCCATTACCGGGGTATTGGTGGCCTATATGCGTAAAGATCTGAAGCCTATGTAAAGAAGTGTGAACAATGTCAGAGGTTTGCACCATTGATACCCCAGCCAGCTGCTGACTTAAATCCTGTTTCCAGCCCTTGGCCATTTGCCCAATGGGGCATGGATCTTGTTGGAAAATTGCCCCCAAGCAACTGTGCAACGGAAGTACCTACTGGTGGCTACGGATTACTTCACAAAATGGATAGAAGCTGAGCCTCTTGCCAAAATCCGAGATGTGGATGTGAAGAACTTCATCTGGAAAAGCATCATTACGGTTGGGATTCCAAGAGCAATCGTTCTTGACAACGGAACCGCTTTGACAACAAACTCATCAAGAATTTTTGCGCCAAATCCAAGATAAAAATTACTTTTCAACACCAAGCTTTCCCCAAAGTAATGGGCAAGCCGAAGCATCAAACAAGGTCATTCTAGATGGAATAAAGAAGAGGCGCAGGCGATAAAGGGAAGTGGGTAGACGAATTGCCCAACGTGCTCGGGCTTATCGCACTCCGAGAAGATCAACAGGGAATCCCCTTTGCCATGGCTTATGGCAGGCGATCATTCCATTGGAGATCGGCATCGAGGATCGAGAACAGGGAGTTGAGCGGGTCTAATGATGTGCTCTTAGCCAGATCTGGACCTACTAGAAGAAAGAAGAGAAAGGCGCAATCCGACTGCGGCAAGATACCGACAACGACTTGCCAAAGCTTACAACAAGAAGGTCAATCCAAGGGATTTTCGTGTCAATGACTTAGTCTTAAGAAAAGTGGTCGGCAATAAGAAGGATGCGGAGAAGGCAAACTTGGCCCCAAACGGGAAGGCCCCTCTGAGAATAATTTCGGTGTTAGGGAATGGAGCATACCGGCTCGAAGATAATGAGGGCAAAGCATTGCCCAGACCATGGAACACTTGTAATTTAAAGTTTTTCTATCATTAGATATTGTTTGATTTTTTCTTGCCGATATGATAAATAAAATCTTAAGCAGAATTTCTCTGAACTTATACAACTTGGCACGATGTTGTTTTTCGGATAATGAGAACCCAAGAGGGACTTAGGTTCACATTGAAGCGAAGAGAAGACATTAGTAATGCTTAGCGAAGTTTAAGCGAGATAAATAAATTCTTATCTTTACTTGTTGAAATTTGTAGCAATTTACAAGTTAAAGTTAAGTGAGATAAATTCCTTATCTTTACTTGTAGAAATTTGTAGCAATTTACAAGTTAAAGTTAAGCCGAGAAGATTCCTTGACCTCGCTTGTTGAAATTTGTAACAATTTACAAGACAGTCTCTTGCCGACGTAAAATTTGCAGGTGTAATGCCGAGGTATGTTACCCGAGGAGATTGTGCAAAAAGGAAGAATCAGAAATCATGCAAAATATTCTAAGTATAGAATCATTGAGCGAAAAGAAGAATTAAAAGCCCGAAGCATTCAAGAATAAACAATTTGCATAAATAAATTGTTTACAAGAGAGGCACATCGGCCATGAAGGACAACTTACAAAGAAAAACAAAGTACAAGAAATAGAAGAAAACAAAAAAGCGTCAAGGTCCTTCTTCAACTTGAACGAAGGTTGTTTGGAACCTCGGAAGGTTCTCGAAGAACCACCTCGGTGTCTTTGGGTCCACAACCTCTGCATCTTTTTCAAAGGAACCCCGTGTTCTTTATTTGCCACGACCTCGGAGTGTTTGTCAGCCGCAACCTCAGCGTCGATTTCGGCTAAGGTTTCATCAACACTTCTCCCAATTAGAAGCATATCAGAAGACAGGCGAACTGAGCCAGCTTCCTTGGATTGCTTCTCGACCTGTTCATCCCCAGTGAGGTCCAAAATCTGGTCGGCCTTGGGAGGGGATTTGGTCTTCCTCACCAAGGGTTCATCTTTATCTTCATCTTTTTCTTCATCTTCATCCTCGGCTTCAGATTCAGATTCATCTTGGCTTGGGGATGGAGGAAGTGGGCAAGGAAGACGCAGGCTCTCAGTCTTGCGCCATGGCGAGTCGACTGGAAGATCAAGCTTTTTGGTCAGAGCATTCCAACCTAGGACGTATCCTTTGTTGCAAGCTTGCTTGACCAAGCTTGTAGTCTTCAAAGAACGTCTGCCATGCCTTGGTTGTAGGCGGCCGATTTCGACCTCTTTTGTGGCGAGCATCCTAAGCTCTTTCTCGGCCTCGGCCTTCTTAGCCTCGGCTTCCTTTTTCTCGGCTTCAACTTTCTTGGCGTTCTGACCGCCTCGGCCTTTGAAGAGCAAGTGATTGGGCCTTTGTGGCGCCTCGGCTGCTCTTCCAGCTTTTTTCATCCTCGCTGATCTCTTTTTGGGTCTTTTGAAGGCGACAAACTCCTTCTTTAATTGAGAGCTCCTCCTTGTTTCAAATGCCTTCTGAGAGAAGGCGTGGGCATGTTGAACGGCCGACAGTTCATAAAGACAAAGGTTATTACAGAGTGAAAATGATGTTTTACAAGTATGAAGATAAAACAAGATCATCAAAGTTCAAGACTTACTTGGGACGAGCGTTGCAACATGAGAGCATAGTTCTCATATTCACGATCTTGGAGTTTTCTCAAGATCACCTTCGATGAGAACGGCCATCTTGAGTGCCACGCCGGCGTTAATGTCGAGGCGCTTTCATTGGCATAAACCGGCTGTCCTCAAGTGTAATTTTGGGCTCCTCAGGAACTTTGGGAACCCCGATCCGAGTTGAAGGCTTTTGCTTTTTCGGTGGACCAGATCAGAGGCTGCGTCTCGGCCGACCTCTTCCAGAGCATAGGTGGTCTTCTGCTCTCCGCTATTTGGGAGATTGGCGGGCGTCTTCGGCCTCGGCATCGCCTTCAGATGTATAGCCTTGGTGGGCCTTCTTGGTTCTCTTCGGTTTTGGTGGGGGCATAGTTTGAGTGGCTCATCCTCCATGTCATCTGGCAAAGTCGGCCAAGAGATTGAGCACCGTTTTCTTGGTTTTCCATTTCATTTGTTTTGTGAGTCTGCGTCGGCGCTTCTTTTCTCGGGGATTCGACGTGGAAGCAACTTGTTGATGGAGGCGATTGATGAGGAGGTGCTCCTCTTCCTCTGTCTTGGAACGTCGGGCAACTTTGAAGTATATGTGGGGATGAAGTTCAAGACCAAAGGGGCCTTGCGTTTCTCAAGAGGAGGTCCAAAAGCTTTTTCGATTCGAACTGAGGAAGTAGGGTGACGAAAGTCCTTGGGAGGTCGTGACGTCTGCAAAAGCAGAACAAAACATGAAAGCAGATAAAAAATTTTGGAAAATTGAAGAAAAACAGCAGTTAAGTAGTTCGAGATGGGCTCTTACCCTTGCCCTCCTTCTTGTTCGTGGGAGAGGAAAAGGTGGACTTCTTCACAGGCCAAATTCCAGTTCAGTGACAATAAGATAATCCTCAAGAGCCCCTTTGTTGGAGTCTGGAGCTCGGCTACAATCTTATATTCGGTAGACCTCGGCTTGAGGTAATACACAAAACCTTTCTCCTTAAGGTTAAGGGCACTCATGGTGTAACAATCTTGGATATCGGCAAGAGTGATTCTAACACCCTCTTCTTGAGCTAAAGCTATTATTCCGATAAGGGTCCTATAGGCATTTACGGTAAGTTGCATAGGGTTGTAGTAGTTAAGGACCTCATGGAGGAGGATATCAAGAGGAACCTAAGTCCACACCGAACAAAGGCAACTACTGAGGAAAGGCATTTTATTGCCATCAGCATAATGGAGTCCTCCTCCCTAGTGAGTTGGACATCATCTGGAATGGAGAATTCTTGCCTAAAGTGTTCTAGTTTTGTGGGGTATCCACCCTATGTTTCCACACACCCATGGTCTTTATAAGTGTTTGGCTACTGAAGCAGTATTCTTAAGGATTTTAAGGACCTCGGCTAAAACCCGAGTCTTGATTGTTTCATTCTTTCCTAGAGATTGATGGTTCTACAACAAATCCCAAACTTAAATCTACGAATAAATGAGAATGGAAGGCAGAAAATCTGGAAAACAGGAAAGCAAAAGAAGTTTCAGATTCAGGAATACAAGAAAGTGGAAGGCCAAAAACAGAAGTGAGATGGTGCAAGTATTCAGATGCCAAATCAACAAATGATTCAAAAATTACATGACAAACAGAACATTAGAAGCGAGAAAAACCAATAACGATCAAAGAAACGGAAAAGAAGGGAACAGGGGCTTACCAGAAAGGATGAAGCCGAGATGAGTCCTGCCGAGGTCAGTGACTTAGCGGCAATGACAGGCTCCACGAAATGGCAAAGGCGGACCTAATCAGAGCTTCGAGCTTGGGGCAATGAAGGATTCGAAAGGAAAAAAAGGCTTCAGAGAGAGAACAAGAATTTCAAAATCACGAAGTGAAGCGAGAGAGAGACAAACGTTTTTGTCAAAAGTGAAGCGGCGGCAAAAGCGACAATAATGACGCTTAGGGTAACGCATGCGCCCGCAGCGCAGAAAAAAAGGCTTGTAAGTAGCGTCAACGTACGGACCAAGAAGAATGAAACGTCCTCGTAATGGTTGAAGATTGATGTATGACAACTCATACACGTAAGGAAGTTGATTTGAATCAAGAGGACATGCCGCCCCGAATGAATGATCTCGGCTAAAAAGTTCTTAGGTACGCGTGCGAGATAAAATTCGAAGATAGGTTCTATCACCTCGTAATGCGAGGTAATAGAACCTAGGCGCTTAATGGGGATATATTTTCGAGTACCAACACGTGGCGAGGTGACACCGAAGTGTCGTGAGTTCCCCACGTGTTATGGTAGTTGTGCCGAGGTTATCTCGGCTAGGCCGATGATACCTCCGGAGATATCGGAATCCGGGATAAGCGGATAAAGGACAAGAGTCCTAGAATGAAGAGGAAGCTCAAACCTGGATGTGGACAAGAGTCCAAGGTTGGGGGAAGACTTCAGTTTGGGGTAAAGATAAACTCTTAGGGAGTATGTCTTAATTCCACTGAGAGTCCTAAATTAGCAGGAGTCCTAAGTCCATTAGGACCGGGTTCCTGTTGGGACTAGGATTGGATTGGCTATAAAAGAGAGGCACCCCCATGGGTCTAAGGTACGTTTTTGATACTCAAGTTAGTGAGTTAAGCACCTGATTATCCTTGAGAGATATACTGACTTGATCGTCGGAGTACCCCCGGGTGGTCGAAACCACCGCCGGAGTCTTTTCCTTCTGTGCAGGTTACAAGGAGCCGTCTACTCTGCCAGTGTTCTTCTGCTGAATCACTAAGGAGGGCAGTGTGATCGGAAATTCACTCACACAGGTAAAATATATGTTTACTTAATTTTTTGATAATTCGTTTAATTGTTTCTCATAAATGATAAGTATAAGATACAGCAAATATTTACATAATTTTTTAAATAAAATAAATTATAGAGTTTCAAAAGATGCACTAAACACTGGATTGTCTCTAAAATTACATGTATTTTCCATAGCTATAAGCTTTCCTACCAAACACTAACATTGAATATTGACTTCAGATCTATTCTAATATTTTTTAACAAGTATTCTGTTTACAAATTACCAAAGCGGTAAATTTGTACATTTTTTATGATATATATTGCCATAAATATATATATAATATAAAAGTAGTATTTTTTCCTTTTATTATGTATCACATTCTAAAGGCATATATATATATATATATTTTAAAAAGTCACATCATCATTTTTTTATTTACATATAAAGTTTTGTACAAAATTAATTTCAATTATAGTAACTAATTTTCTATAGATTTTATTTGAGAAATATTTATTTTTCACATATTTTTCATTGTGTATTTAGTTTTGTCATTATTAGATTTATTTTATATAATTGATATTTTAAATTAATTACTATGATATTTGAAAAAAAATTATTTCGATATACAAATAAATTAATAAATAAATAAGATAGGGCGTGCTTAATTGTGTGCATCGCACAAATTAAATTAATTTGATTTTATATTTTATATTTTTTGTCTATCATATTGATATCTTAATATTAATTTATATTTAGTTATTTATTTAACATTAAATTATTTTTTACAAAACATTTATATTTAATTTAAATTTTATAAACCTATATAAAATATGTATGAATAATTCAAAAAGCATATTAAAGAATAAAGTAATACTCTACATAATTAATTTATGTATTTTTTTTCTTAATTCAATCACAATATATTTATATTTAATTTTGTAAATAAATTTTGTAATTCCATCTTTGCGTATTTTTATTTTCCAAATAAATAAAAAATAAAAATAAAAATAAATAGTTAGAATCACGTTTTATATTACTAATTCTCTTTCTAATTGAATTATTATTTTTAGTATCAAAATGAGTATTTATTTTACTATCTTGTAATTTAATATATATCATATAAAATCATTAATTACACTTTTATAGCACAATAGAACTAAAATGATCAAAATAAACAAATAATTTAACTAAATTTATTATATATAAGCATTCAAATAACATTTTTATAGAAGGATAAGACTACGATTATTAAAATAAATAATTTAAATTATAAATTTCTTTTAAATTAAAATTAAAATTAATATTATTCTTTTGTAACACATATCATAATATAAAATATCATTACATTAATTAAAGTTAATTACATTATGATTTTATGTCGGACATCATATTTCTAGAAGTGATTTACATACACGCGAATCGTCCAATTTGATATTGATTGATTAAAATAATAGAATTCAATATATATTTTTTTTGGTTAAGTTTTTAGAAAATAAATTGACAAATGTTAAATAATAAATAGTGTGGAGTATTATTTTAAAAAATAATGACTCATCTAAAATTATAGTGTATATTTAAGGCACCTATTGATGTTTCTTGAATAATTTAAATTTTTTTTTTTGAATTTATAGCATTACTCATAATGCATCTTTATGAGCTCTGTCAGAAAAAAAATATGCAAAAACAATTTGGTTGGAATAAAAAATTTGTAGTTATTATGATATGTCACGTAATTAATCAGAACCCCTTTGAGAATTGAAATTATTAAGGTTATAGAGATTTTCTAACTGATTCCCTTTCAGGACAATGTTTATGATTTGAATTTGTAATTTTTTATACGTTAATGTGAATAACCTTTACGATTTTACTGATATAAGTATAAATTTTACCTTTGAGTCAATCCACTTTAAGTACTTTTTTTGCGTAATAAAATATACTTAAAAATTGTCATATAAAAATATTATGATAGATCATAATCAAACATCACTTGAAACATAATTAAAGACCCGATGCACCATTTATTTATTTATTTATTTTGTTGAGAATATGGAAAACATTTACTAATAACAACATATAATCAAAAACATAAGAAAGTAGTAAAGATTTTTTTCGATTAATAACTATAATAATATACTATGAGTTATAACCACGTAATAATTTGTATATTATAGACTTTTTTGATGTTTTTATTTTTTTCACAAAAAATATTTTGATACAAGTGGAATTCATGATTTTTGATAAATTTATTAATTAACACAATGTTTTTTTATTATTATCAATCATTAGTAAATATGTTTGTATTTTAATTTCAATTGTTAAAATTTTCTACACATAAAGTAGACTCAAAATCAAATTTTCATTTTAAAAATAAATTCCCGTGCATCACACGAATCACATACTAGTTAATAATTAAAGTTATAAAATTTTAATGAATGTAAAATTATTTTTTAAAAAATACATTGAATTGCAATTGTCCCTTATATATATATATAAATTTATGCCATAAATAGAGGGAAAATTTACCTATAAATCCCATATTGAGGGGAAATAATCCGATTACTACCAAGCATTTTCTAATAGGCAAATTACACTAATAGTCCCTATAGTTTGAGCTTGTGTCATTTTAGTCCCTAACTTTTCAATTGTGACGCATTTGACTCTGAATTTTGAATCTTGTTCCAAATAAGGACAATTGAACCTATCATTGCTTAATTTCAAGAGCAAAATCGTCAATTTGATAAAATATAAACTAATTTGACAAAAATAAATGTCAAAAAAATATTTTAAAATTTTTAAAAAATTATTTCTACCCACAAAAAATAAAATTATGTAAAATTGATAAAAATTAATAAAAATTACATGATTAATTTTTAAAAATTAATTTTACATGATCATCATCCAAATATATAATAAAAATTAATTTGGTAAAAAAATAAATAAATGTCTAAAAGATTTATCAATTTTATATAATTTTATCTTTAGTAGCTAGAAATAATTTTTAAAAATTCAAAAATAATTTTTTGACATTTATTTTTGTCAAATTAATTTATATTTGATCAAATTTGACGATTTTACTCTTGAAAAATCCAATAGTATCTACAATTATTTTTATTTGAAATAAGATTCAAAATTCAGGATAAAATGTGTCACAATTCAAAAGTCAGGGATCAAAATGACATAAGCCCCAAACTCTAGGGACCATTAGTGTAATTCACCATTTTCTTATAGATCAATTTGTCCCATCGATTTTGGAAAACTAGATTTAATATATTATTTAAAAATTAGATTTACAGTTATACCTTTATTATTATTATTATTATTTTTTTTTTTATTTTATTTTTTTTGTATTAGAAAGGTAAGATACACACTCTATGCACTCTATGGTAATCAAATTTGGAATGAATGTTTGTATGAGAATCTTTTTTTATTTTGTATGACTTGAAATGTAAGATTTTTCAAACATTTAAAAAAGAGTATAAAAATGACTTGAAATATGAGATTCTTCAAACATTTCAAAAGGATGTGAGATTTATCAAATATTTCAAAAGGAGTACAAAAACTCCTCAGTAAGTTTTGAGCAAATGTATAATTTTAATATGTAGCACTCAAACGTAATATTCTAATGTAATACTAAAAAAAAACTTCTTAGTATATTTTTTTTCGAACATAACACTCTAATGTAGCATACACAAAAATTTTTAGTGTGCCTTTGCCAAACGTAAACTCTAATGTAACACTCCAAAAAAAAAAAGGATGTGTGATTCTTCAAATCATTCCAAAAAGGTGGGAGATTTTTCAAACTATTCCAAAAAAAGTACAAAAATTCTTTAGTAAGCTTTGGGTAAATATATAATTTCAAATTGTGAGTGTTACATTTGAAAAAAAATACACGCAATAGTTTTTTTAGTGTTTTTATGTGTGTAACATTGGCGTGTTACGTTTGAAATTATATATTGATTGGAGTATTATGTTTGAGAAAAGTATACTAAGGAGTTTTCTTGTATGTTATATTGGAGTATTACATTATTGGAGTGTTATATTCTTATTCGTATTGTGAGATTTGTTCTAGAAAGAGGTAAAAATCCAAAACCTCTATAGTGTGAATTGCCCAAATGTATAATTTTTAAAAATTAAATCCAAACGTGTAAGTGACTACCCTTTTGTGTAATTTTCACTTTAATAGGGCTTTTGGGTTCATAAAAAAAAAAAGAAAGACTAATTAATTCACAAGATCACATTTTGAAATTCATTGGTGTTTCATCCTAAATAGAGTTGCAAATTAATTATGAGCTGAGTACTAAGCCCTTTAAAGCATAATTTAGGCTTCCTTTTGAAATTAGTTAAAAAATTAATTTATTAATTAATCAATTTTATTTATTTATTTTTAGATTAAGTGTAAAATTAGGATTAAAATATGACCTATAATTTAAGGTAGTTCTATCTTAGATTATTTTTTTATTTTTTTTATACATAAATATATATATATATATATATATAACTATTCATTTCATAATGTTAACATAAATATATAACTTTTACATATGTTCAATTTTTTTAACAAATATACATAAAATATGTTCGTACGTTCATATTTTTATTATAAAAAATACTTACAAATAAATCATATCTTATTTTAGGAAATTCGCAAGTTAACCCTAATGTATTAACATAGAAATTCAATCCAATCCAAACTAAATTAAAAAGTCTATAATGTATTAACATAGAAATCCAATCCAAACTACAGTAATGTTAGGGATCATGAAAAAAATATCATGAAGATTTTTCATCATTTGATTTGTGTGGTGTTTTATTGTATGTGTAATCTAAAAGTGGAGAATCTTTCATGATCATCTTCATGATATTTTTTTCATGATCCCTAACATTACTCAAACTAAAAGTCTAGAGCGTAGAGCGGTTCGGTTTGTGACGGTTTGCGGTTCAGTTTGGACCCGCCTGCATCTATGGGGTTTGGAGAAAAGTAAACCCAAAACCGCCTGCAATGTAGTTCGCGGTTTGTGCGGATAGGGTATGCGGATATGCGGACGGTTTGCGGATTAGATTTTTTTTCAAAAATTTATTTTTAAACCTTTTTTCAAAAATTTATTAGATTCAATTCAATACAGATTCCAATTTCTATACACATTCAACAGATTCAATTCCAATTTCTATGCAGATTCAACAGATTTAATTCCAATTTTTATACAGATTCAATTCAATATAGATTCCAATTTCCATATAGATTCAACAGATTCCAATTCTAATTTCTATACAGATTCAACAGATTTAATTCCAATTTCTATATAGGTTTAATTCAATATAGATTCCAATTTCTATACAAATTCAACAGATTTCAATGCCAATTTCTATACAGATTCCAATTTCTATACAGATTCAACATAATCACAGATTCAATTCTATTCTATACAGATTCAATTCCAAAAGCACAAATTCAATTTCCATTTCTGACAGATTCAATTCCCAAAAAAAAAAAAAAAACATAGACAAATCTGTTTGCACATAAACACAGATTTAATCTCCACTTTTTTACAGATCTGTTGCTATAAAAAAAAAAATCAGATTTAATTCCAAACAAACACATATATTCAATTTTCACTTCTTACAGACAGATCTATTGCTACAAAAAAAAATTAACAGATCTGATGAGATGAGAGAATGAGGGAGACAGATCAGAGAGAGGTCTAATTGATATGTTGCAAAATAAATCTAAGATCGGGGAGAGAGAGAGAGAGAGAGAGAGAGAGAGAGAGAGAGAGAGACTTATCTGTGAGGTCGATTGGTGCAATGAGAGAGTCGGTTGATCTTGCAATGAGAGAGAGTCGATCGGTGCAGATGCAAAACCAGAGAGTGAGAGACTAATGAGATGAGAGAGTGATGGAGACAGATCAGAGAGAGAGAGAGAGATCTGATATGTTGGAAAAAAAAAATCAAAGATCGAGGAGAGAGAGACAGAGACAGAGACAGAGATTGAGACTGAGAGAGTACCTGTGAGGTTGATCGGTGCGATGAGGTAGATCGATCGATCGGTCGATCTTGCGACAAGAGAGAGTTGATTAATGCAGTGCAGATGAAAAACGCGAGAGTGAGAGTGAGAGTGAAAGTGAAAGAGTGAAGTGAGTTCGTGTTTTGTTTTGAAGTTTGAGGGTAGAGATATTAAGATTAGGGTTTTTTTTTTTTGAACAGTCAGATTTGAGGAGGGAAAAAAAAATTATGCGGGCGGGTTGGGCGGGTGTGTTTCAAACCCGCAACCCGCCTGCAACTCGAAAATTAGATAAAATCCAAACCGCACCTTACCCTAATATGTTTGCGAAACTGCCCATACATGCGGTTCGGATCGGGTAGGGCGTTTTGGACGGGTCGGATGACCCTATGCCCAGCCCTACTAGAGCGTAAAATAATCCCTTTGATAACGAACAAGTAAACAACTTCCAATTTTCAATCTCCTAATAATGCTTCCATACCAAGCAACTCAAAACCTTTTATATATTTACTATAAACAAAACAACGCCACTTATCAGCAAATTCTAGAGAGAGTGAGTGAGTTTCTTTGAGAGTGAAAGAGAGAGTTTTGCTATATCTACTATAAACACCACCACTTATCAGCAAATTCTAGAGAGAGTGAGTGGGTTTCTTCGAGAGTGAAAGAGAGAGTTTTGCAGAGAGAGAGAGTGTTCTTGGAGTGTAATGATGTGGAGGAAAGGGAAAACACTGGGAAAGGGAGGTTGTGCAATGGTGTATCTGGTTGCAGTTGTTTCACCCACAAGAAGTAATGATCTACTTCCTTCTCACAGGGCTATCAAATTTTCCCGTCAATAACTCCCAATTGCATTACATTGAAAGAGAGTTGTTCAGTCAGTTTGAAGGCTGTCCTCACATTCTTTGCTGTTTTGGGGATGACATTACGATCGAAGATGGAGAGCAATGGTACATCTTGTTGGAGTATGCCGCTAGTTTGGCTGATCGCATTTAGAGTTACGGCGGAGGACTACCGGAGACAAAGGTGAGACGATACACAAATTCTATACTTTTGGGTCTGAGTTACATTCACAACAAGGGTTATGTTTATTGTGATATCAAGCCTCATAATATATTGGTTGTGGAGGAAAAGGATGACTTGTCAATGGATTTGAATGGAAAGAGGAGGAAAAGGGTCCAAGAAAGTAGTGCAAAGATTACTGACCTAGGGCTTGTAAAGAAAGCTGGAGAGAGGTTGACAGAAAAAGAAATAAAGCTAGGAATTAGGGGCACTGTATATGGCACCGGAGTCCATTCGCTATGAAGATTATGAACCAGAAACAGACATATGGGCATTAGGGTGCACGATTTTAGAGTTGTTGACTCGAAAAGAATCTTGGAAGTGCGACCGGAGTACAGAAAGAGTAACTATCTTGTTTAAAATAGCAAGTACACCAGAAATACCTGAAATTCCGAGTGGGTTCTCAAAAGAGTTTGAGATTTTCTGAACAAGTGCATGGTTAGGGATCCCAAGTCACGGTGGACTGCCAATATGCTCTTAGGCCATTCTTTTGCTTTGATTGTTTTACTGAGAGTATCATGGACAAAAGAAACAGAGTTGTTCATCCAAAAGCAGCATAAGGTATTCTTCATTCATCATTCATGAGTACATTCAATCTTCCTAAACCTTATTTGCTCATGTCACAGTCAGCATCAAATGGACAAGTACCTAATAATTGCATGGCCACAAGACATTCGAATGATATTGTTTCTCAAGACTTTGGTGAAATTCATACTTGCAAGGTGCAGAAAAGATTAGTGGAAGATGCCAAAGAAGGGCTGTCTACAACAAGTTTTGACTGGATGCCTTGGGACGGTAATGGGGTACCAATAGGATTTTCAATTAAGGTTTTAATGGAGCATGATTGTTGTTGCTTCTTGTCATGTGTTGTGAGAATGTCTCAAACTCGATCCAGATAATCCTATGTACAGAGAGGTTGTAGTGAGAGGGAGGGCTCATTGTATTCTCTACATTCACAGTGAAATTCCTCTACTGTTTTTTGCCCATGGACATAGGCTTACAACCAAATAACGTAAATCATTGTGTGCTTGTGTGTTTGTTCTATTTTATATTCTTTCACTTTCTGGTTTCATCATAAAATCACTAAGTAATATCTAATTAAAGCATAGGTTTTCAAACAAAAAGAAACCTTTACTTAATCAAATCAACCAATTCCAATTTCCCTGGTTCAATACTTTGGAAAATTAAATCATCCCTAACTCTCCACAATGACCACAACACAACAAAAAAATGGTTTTCTACTTAATTCTTTCCAAATTTGTGTAACTCTCTACAGCACAGGGCATGCCACTCACAAAAGTATATAACTATTTTGGACTTTATCAAAAAATAGTAACAGAGTCCTTGTTAAAAAATGTTAGAATAGATCTGAAATCACTATTAAATGTTAAATGTTTGGTAGGAAAGTTTATTGATACATAGCCATAATGAAGCCACTGTAGTAATATACAAATGAAATATCACTAGTAAATTTTATAATTTAGGGAAATTTATTAAAAAGTCCTATTTTGGGGACTGATGGACCATTTGGTCCCACATTTTGGATGTTTGATTAGCAAGTCCTATATGGGTGTAATTGGTTACCACAGAGTCTCATTTCAAATGTGGATGCATATTTGGTGACGGCTATACCCTCATTTGTTTATTTCGGAAAGTTTGTTTACTTTTGGAATTTTTGATCCCACGTTTTGGGGGATAGGTTGCAAATACCAGTTAGAAAGGGTTTGAATGTGGGAGATTAGGGTTTTGTACCATTTGTGTGTGGGCTGTGGGAGAGGTTTGTTGAAGACAATGTGAACATCTTCGGCGGCATCTAGGTATGTTACAGTCATCTAACTCATGGTTTAGTTCCTTGTATTTGGGCATGTGTAAATGGTGAATAACATTGTCAAATATAATTTCTCTCAATATGATCCTGACATATTAACAGGTTTTGTGCATTACAATTCACACAACAGCACATAGTTGTGCCATTAATTTACCGGTTCTACATTTACAATTAGGTGGATTTTTTATGAATAAATGCATTGGCTTGTGTAGATGGACTCTTTTTTCATGCTTCTATGTTGTTACCAATCCATTAATATTGCGTACGAACTGCAACTGCCATACAATTTCATCGAACTCATTGATTTTGTATGTACCAAATACGATGGGCTGTTACCGGGAAGAGTACGGTTGTTTTACAAGATTCCGGGATATAACAATTTTGCTTTGCAGAATGATGTTGACACGCAGAATATGGTGTGTCTTGCCCGTTCATTCTGGCTACAACTTGTTGATGTGGTAATCGAATAACACTCGGGTGGGAGGAACGGGGCCATTACTGGCAATGAGGTCGACATGAGGGCAATATTTACTGATAGGGTATGGATAGGAAACAACTTGGATGTTGACAACGATGTTGATCTGTTGCCAACATTTTGCCCACATTGAGAAGACATACCTTTTCATTTATAGGGCAACTGGGTTCACTCACATAGGCCAGCATTTTGAGAGGGGGGCTTTAGATTTCCGTAAACTGTTACGAAAATATGCTGTGGAATGTGGATTTCAGTACAAGTACGTAAAAAATGACTCTGTCCGCATAACCGCTGTTTGCGCGATGAAAGAAACCAAAGGTTGTACATGGTATGTTCATGCTTAAAAGTTAGATGCAAATGGAGTTTTCTACCTCCGGAAGTGGAATAGTGAACACATTTGCGGTGTGGTTGTCCGTACTTTGAAAAACCCATTTGTCGGGTCAGAATTAGTGTCTGACATTATTGCCAAACGAGTACGCGAAAAGCCACTCACTCGACCCATTGACGTAATCATGGATTTTAAACAAGATTACGGGTTGGACATTACGTACCGTGTTGCGTGGATAGGTGTCGAGAAAGCTAGAGGCGAACTATTTGGTGCCCATTCAATTTCATTTAATCAGTTGCGTTGGTATAGTCATTCTGTCATGGAACACAATCCTGAAAGTTACATCAACATTGAGTACGATGATCACACGCACCGATTCACACACTACTTCATATCATTCAAAGCATGCATTGATGGGTTTAACCATTGTTGCCCATTGCTTTTCCTCGACGCAACTTTCTTAAAAGGGAGGTTCAAAGGATTTCTGCTTACGGCGATTGCGAAGGATGACAACCAAGGTCAATATACATTACCACATAATCATTTTTCACCTTTATAAAACATATACATTACCACATAATCACAAACTTACACATAACACACTGATCATGCATATACTATCGAAAAAAAAAGAATTCTCTGGGAAGTCTTTCCCGGCATTCAAGCTTCTTTGCTCATTGGAAAGCACCTCCACATTCGCATCAATAACCTGCCACCATATACGTTGAACACAAACAAAACAACACACTCACGCAACGCACTCCACATCAGAATTCACCAAACTGCAAATACAAATAACAAATCGTACTTACAACCATTAGAACTTACATTCCCCTACACACCATCTTACCGAATAATCGCTTTAACATCTGAAAAATAAATCGCGTTACCGTCACCCCTCCCGACCCATATTACAGCCCTGCACACATCCCAATAAAACCCCCATCAATGTACCACAACTCATTATATAAACGTTACCACAAAACTATTCACAGGAAAAAGGAAAAACATAATCAAACAAACAAACAAACAAACAAACCCACTCACCCATCACTGTCTCGGTCATACGCAGAGCTAATAATGTCCTTCTCATGCTTCGTCATCATCTTCCAAACAGTATGCTGGTTGTTAATACCAAAACTATAGAACTTGCTGTCGTTCCCGGGTGCTGTATCAACATTAACTACTGTTTCACACCTTACATCCCCCACACCATTACTGGGAACTTTGCTTGGCAACACACAAACATCACTGTTCACCTTCCACTGCCGCACTCGCATTCCCGGATATTCAAATTCTAGAAACTGCATATTTTTCCTTACCTTTCCTTTAATGTTATACACGAACGAGTTTGGACCTCAAACCGCGCGCCCACCTTCTACTCTTAACAGGCTGGTCACTACTACTTCAAGCTCGGCATACTGAACAACATCTGCAGCAACACCACCATTGACGTAGTGGGATGATGCTGAGACAGATGATACAGGTGAGGCATCCACAATAATGTCCGCATATGCCGACGTGCTGCGTCGCTGCTCTCCATGTGCTTCGTTCCCGTAACCACGCATTCTAGCCACTCCACCTTTAAGCCCCAGATCGCCCATTTTGGCCCTATTTGGTAGGGCTTATTTCCAGCTTATTTCAACTTTTAGCTTAATTTAAGCTATTTTGATGTGTTTGGTTCAGCTTAACAATACAACTTATAACTTTTTGTAAGTCAAAAATCAACTTATTCTTTGAGTGGGGGAGGAGAAGCTTAATTTATAAGTTAAAAATTAGCTTATGTTCATAACTATAAGCTATAAGCTGTTTAGGCTATAAGTTATAATCACTTTTCCATAGCTCTACCAATCGGGGCCATTTTAAACTGTTGCGTTACATTGTGCACCGCTTGATCTGCCAACTGTTCTTCGAGAATTGTAATAGTTTGCCTCCGTTCAACATTTTTTAATTCAAGTTTCTTCTTCTCTTCATCTTTTACTCTCAAAACACTCTCAAAACCTTCAATAATATGTATTGCCTGCATCTCATTCTTTGTCTTCAGACGAAGAACTTCTTCTTCTAACTTTGCGATAACCTCATCTTTGTCAATGTTGTGCACTCCAAAATCATTAATGTCTAAATCAACTCGATCACAACCGATCAATCGGCTTCCCACCCTGCCAACGATTTTAGCTGTGTCGATTCGGGGACCCAACTGCTCCCTAATACATAATACATTTGGTCTTAACGGGGTGCCTTGTACACACATTGTCGGTGTTACAAACGGACCACCCCCATCTTCACTACTCGCATTAGAGCTATCAGCAACTTTTTTTTCAGCATCTCCTTGCACCTTACACACTTCCATCTCATTTTTGTGACATCCATCACAACCACCTTCACTGCCTGACAAATGCACACGATCTTCAGCGACCATAATATCCCCTCTTAATATAAGCATTTCGTAATTAGTAGCAACAAGTTGTCCTAGATTCACCTACACATAACAGTCATGTTAGACCACCACATGCACCATGTTACGAAATTAATTTTTCTTAATATGTTGAACATTCCAATACCATAAAGCTGACTGGGCTCGATAACTTCACACCACGCACAGTTGCTAGCAGTTTACTAACATTCCACTTTAGGAATCGGGGGAACATGTGCGCAGAGTTGGCTTCCACTACGGATGTATGTTCACATAACCAATACTATGAAATGGAACAAAACAATCAACACAACAAACATAAGTGTGCTACAAATCTATGCATACCCCTAGCAACAAAAAACTAAAATTAAATACTATACAACATTAATCTTAGTAACAAAATGTTTACTACACTCACTAGTAAAGCAATAACACATCCGGTCACTTTATGTGGTGTCCGATGGTAGTCCCTAACAGAACACATCAATATACTACATACTGCACCAATCCAATTGTACAACTTCATGGCATCCAGGTTGTCCACATATCGGATAAAAGTCCAGCTAGTGGTTTCTCTTGAAGTCGAAAAGACCAACTTCACACAAACATACAAGAAAAACAACTTCGTCATATCCTCGTAATCAGTCTGTGTATCACCCCTTGCCACATCAACTAACAAGTCCCTAACAAGTTTCGTCGTAATGCGAGTTACTCCACCGCACCTTCGTTGCACAAAATTTGATGCCGGTCTAGGACAGGGTGTAAGGTCCAAGAACGCATCCCCATAGTGTATCCCAAACAAAAGCCTCACATCCACATCGGTGAAGTCCACACTACGCCCACCAATCACAAACATCCCCGCTCGTATGCTGTAAGATTAAATAATGCTAACCACCAAATCATTACATTTTATGAACTCGGTGTGGTCCAACTAATTTACGAGTATTGCTTCGAATAGTAACCAGAATGGTGTCTTTCGCAAGTGAATAAGGTGCATATCCTTCAACTTAATCGCATACACCATCTTCATCACGCTTGCTATGTTGGAAAGAAAATTTAATCTTTGTTTTGGACGCCTAACAGCACCACCGGAATGGGCCACAATTTTCGATTGTACGAATAGGTTGTGCCCTTGCAATTTACCCCCTACATTCTTAGATGTCGATGCCCCATCCACATATTTCTGTTTACACTCACACGACCGTGTCCATTGGCTTGACAGCCTAACAGCTTCTGCATTCAAACACATTAAGCGATCACACATAATAACACAACAGACCCAAAAGCAAAAAAATCAAGCACACATACATTACACATGACATTGTATGGTTCGCTATTGTTCGATTATCCACCACATGACCGGAAACGTTTACATAACCAGGAAAACAAACATATAACAATAGCCCAACAACAACAAATGCCTAATGCACAACATGACACGTGGAGCAACAAGTAGAATGTTTCGCACCAGGCACGACTACCATAATATATACAGATTGTGTACCTCCCTCACAATATTCAGGATAGTTCAATGCGCCTTTTAGCAAATCACATCCCCCATAACACATGCAATTGTTAACACCTACATGACCCCATACCATTGAAATGACAACAAAACACAATAAAAAATCAAAACTAACCTATGAACACTTCCATGAACTCACATTCAATTTCGTTCGCTTAACAAATCCCAACCCCCACAATGTGTGAAGTTGTTAACACATACATGACCTCACACCATTGAAACGACCACAAAACACCATAAAAAATCAAAACTTACGCACACTTCCCCACACTCACACGACCAACCACATATAACAAAAAACAACAACATCACGCCCTTACCCTACCACCGCATCAAGATCGCTACAGTATACAACCCCACACAACATATACACCCACAAATCAACAGCCCAACAAAAAAAATCCCAACCCCACCCTCCCAGCAACCAAAACCCTAAATCGGGTCCCAATCTCACACGCATTGTCCCCCAAACCCATTACATTCGTTTCTACATAAAAACCCCCCAATATAAACCCAAACACAAATTGACATTAAAAGGCACACTGCCTCATCAAACATAAATCACTTAACATCGAATCAGTTCAAACTCAGTACAACAACTTGCACAAACACACTCTGTGTAATGAAATAGAGAAATACTTACGTTTCCCAAACATTGTGCACCCGTACGTCAACACTTTTCGCGTGCCACCAGACAGAATGCAGAGGTTCATATCAAGAACAAAAACACCCCAAAGAAAATTAGGATTCCACACCAGAAACTACTAAAACAATCAATCCACTAGCACGAGTGATGCTACATCGCTTTGTTTAGAAAATCTTTCTGAAATTACTAATGTGGGACGCAATCACATCTCATTTCAAAATTCAAACATGGAAAACTTAATCAAACGATCGTACCATTTCGTTCATTTCAACAACACTGTTTGCTTCCGATTTAGAGATTAAACCACACACATTAATTGGTTATACGGGGTGGGTTAGACAATTACCAAAATGAAAAAAAAATCTATACCATCTCAAAAAACGGGTACGACAAATGGGTCATAAAAAAATTACGGTTCACTACAGTCCTCCACAACCTTATATGCCATGTGCAGTGTTCACATTCCACAACTTCACGCCAAAAGCAATCTAAACAATAAAAACATAATAGTACGCTTTTTTAGGAGACGTGAAACACACACACACACACACACACACACACACACACACACTATATAATTCCCATAATTAAACACATCAGCCGTTGCCAGTCAACAAACCAATGGCAATTAAGTAAACAACCATCCACAAGGACTACACGGTGAACAAGAAAACAATTAGGACCATACGGATTACAAGATCAAAAAATGAGTTTTTCTGGTTAATTCCCCTATAATTTAAGCTGTTCAATTTATATGGCTTGTTGAGCATATTATTGATGTAAAAAATTAAGTTGATTGGACACTAAAAACTATATGATTACATCACATTTTTCTTACAAAAATTGATGGCATATATAATTTTTTACAATAGTCTATTCATTATTTTATGAGATAAGTGTGATCTAATCAAACAATTGTTGATTTTTTTTTAATATGGATTAATGAACAATTTAATTCACCAAATAGGTCTAGAGCTAGTTGACCAAAGCCCAACAATACTTATTTAATTCGTAATTCGTAATCAAATTAGAGAGAAGTTGAACCTTTTAATAGTTAGTTTAACTTGTTTGAAACACACTTCTCAAAATTTTTGCTATTATTCTTGCAATCTCAAGCTTATTGTTTAATGCACCCTTACAAAAAAAGAAAAAAAAAGAAAAGAAAAGAAAAAAAAGCTTATTGTTTAATATGAATATGTGATTGTTTGTTTAAGTTTTAACATTGATATTTTAATTAATTATGGAAGTATTATAATGCTTTAGTTCTTTTCTAAGGTTCCTAATAAATTTTATTATAAATATCATATTCGATCTTATATTATCTAATATTTTCAGTTTTTCATAATATTTTGGACCACTTTTTATTTTTATATTTCCTATATGTTTTTATTATTTTTTTACAGATATATTGAATTAAGGGTTTATTATACTTTATACTTCTAAACTATCGCTAAATTATCTATTTAGTCCCTGAATTATCAATTGAGCCTACTTAGTTCCTAAAGTATATAAATTAAAATCTATTTAGTCATTAAACTATCGATTGAATCTATTAAGTACTTAAAATATTTAATTCATTAAGGCCATAGATGACCTTCCTGACTACATGCAAATATGTTATTTTGCCATTTTCAACCTTGGAAATGCAATTGCCCATGACATTCTTAGAGACCATGGCTTAAGTGTGATCTCCTTCATTAAAGAAGAGGTAAGATAATAATTTGGAAATTTAGACTAATGCAACTAAATTTATGGAATTGGGCATACACACACACACATATATATATTGCGATAGTGTCTCTTGGAGCATTACCACACCATGTATACATGGTACTCTCATTAAACAAAGAAATAGATAATGTCAATCTTGTCTCTCACTCAGTTGACTAAAGTGGATTGGATCAGGTAGAATAGGTTTCACTCATCCCATAACTACTACTCTTATTGATTTGTGAATATTATATCAACATTTTGAATTAGTACTCGACCAGTATTGACATCTAATCATGTGGATATTGCAGTGGGCAATTCTTTGCAGATCACATTTGGCAGAGGCAAGGTGGTTCTACAGTGGATATATACCAACATTGGAAGAGTACTTGGAAAATGCATGGATTTCAGTGGGTGGCCATGCAGGCATAGCCCATGCTTACCTGCTGCTCGAGTCTACCATGACCAAAACTTGTCTTGATAGCTTCAAGATCAATGGCTCTAGCCCAATTTATTGGTCATCTCTTATTACCCAACTAAGCGATGATTTGGGCACCTCCAAGGTAATACAACATAGAATACATCAAATTAATCATTAATTATACATGCATTGTAGTGTATAATCTTTAAAATTTTATAAACTATTCTGATTATCAAAATGAGTTTTGTGGAGTGTTATGAAAGTATAGAGAGAAGAGAAAAGGGAAACTCTATATTGAATTGAATAATGAAATACAAGAAGCCTATATATACAGGCTAAGAAGAAACCTAGATAAGTATAGAAAATGAGATGAGATACATCTACAATACAGATAGATAAGTATAAAATAATATATATATATATCTAATATATATCTAACACCCCCTCTCAAGTTCAAGGTAGTAAGTCAGATAGCAATTTTAGCTCGGAGAGGAGATCAAAGAAGCGTTCTGGAAGATGAGCTTTGGTGAAGAGGTCGATGGTTTGATCAGTAGAGGTAACAAAGAGAAGACGAACATGGCCACTAGTAACATGCTGTTGTATGAAGTGACAATCAATCTCAATATGCTTGGTGCGATCTTGGAAGACTTCGTTATGTGCAATCTGAATAGCACTCTAATTGTCACAATAAAGATTGGTGGCAGTAGAATGAGAAACACACATGTCAGAAAAAAGCCAACGAAGCCACACAAGCCCCTGAGTAGTATCAGCAAGAGCACAATACTCAACCTCGGTACTAGAACGAGCAATAAGGGTTTGCTTCTTGCTACGCTAGGAAATGAGAGAGTTGCCTAAGAAGAAGTAGAACCCAGTAGTGGAACGATGGTCAGTAGGATCCCCTGCCCAATCGACATCAGAAAATGCATGCAGCTATAGACAAGAGTGAGGGAAGTAGTGAAGACCATGACATAGAGTTCCTTTGAGATAGCGCAAAATGCGAACCAGAGCATTATAGTATGGAGAGTGAGAAACAGCCATAAACTGACTGACAATGTGAGCAGCATAAGCAATATCTGGACGAGTAACCGTGAGATAGACAAGACTGCCAACTAGCTGACGATATAAAGTGGTATCAGACAATAAGGGACTCTCAAGGGGTGTAAGACGAGCCTGAGGATCAACTGGAGTAGTGGCAGTCTTGCAATCGGTAAGGCTAGCACAAACCAAGAAATCAGAAGTATACTTGGCTTGGGTAAGAAAATAACTAGAGGAATCATGAGAAATTTCCAAGCTAAGGAAGTAGCTAAGCAAACCCAAATCTTTCATTTCAAACTGGCGATTGAGAAACTGTTTAGGACTAGAAATACCCACTGTGTCATTTCCAGTGATAATCATATCATCTACATAGAGGAGAAGGAGAATAGTACCACGCTCCGTCTTATGTATAAACAAGGCAGAATCATGGGCACTGGAAGAAAAACCAAAGTCGCGAATGGTAGAGCTAAACTTGGAAAACCAGGCATGCGGAGCTTGTTTCAAACCATACAAAGCACATCAGAGTTTGCAAACTTTGTTTGATGGAACAGAAAAACCAGGAGGTGGTTACATATAAACTCCCTCAGTGAGATCACCATTGAGAAACGCATTATTGACATCCATCTGATAAAGACTCTAGTGGTGAGCAGCAACAATGGCAAGTAAGCTGCAAATTGAAATAGGACAGGCAACATGAGCAAATGTTTCCTCACAGTCAATCCCATATTCTTGAGTAAATCCCTGAGCGACAAAGCGAGCTTTGTAACGCTCAATGGAACCATCAAAATGAGTTTTGATCTTGTAAACCCATTTGCAACTAACAGTACGCTTTCTAGGAGGAAGATCAACCACATCCCAAGTATGAGCTTGATCGAAAGCCTACAGTTCATCGGTCATAGCTTGTTGCCAAAGAGGGTTAGAAGAAGCTTCTCGATAACAAAAAGGTTCATGAGAGAAAAATACAGTGGAACCAACAATATAATCACGGAGAAGAACAGAAGGTTGCCTTACTCGTGTAGAATGATGCTCAGGTGGAGAAGGAACCTCAATAGGAAGTAGAGATGGAGGAACCTCCATAGGAGCTAGAGAAGGCGTAGGGCTGTTAGCAGACACAGGATCCTCAGGATGGACGATACGTAGGCAGCTGTGGAAGCATGGGGCCAGAATCTGCATCAAATTCATCAGAAAATAGGTCTATAGAAATATCAGTAAAGACCGATGAGTGGGTGGACTGTGGTAGGTGAAACTTGAAAAGAGTGAAAAACATTTTGTTTTCCCAGAAGACCACATGACGAGAAATACGAAGAAGCTTGGAGATAGGATCCTAATAACGATACCCTTTATGTTTGATACCATACCCCAGAAAACAACAAAGACGAGAACGAGGTTCTAGTTTAGTGTGTTCATGAGGTTGAAGAAGAACAAAACAAGCAGAACTAAAAGTTTTAAGAGTGGTGTAGTCAGGAGGAGAACCATACAAGTGCTCATAAGGAGAAGTGTTAGCTATTACAGCTGTAGGTATACGATTGATGACGTGGATGGCAGTGAGGGCATCTTCCTCCTAAAATTTTTCAGGACAAGAAGAAGAGATGAGAAGAGGCCGGGTAATGTCTAGAATATGACAGTGTTTTTTTTCGGCTCGTCCATTTTGTTAGGAGGTGCCTGCACAAGATCGATAAGATAGGGTACCATGAGCCTGAAGAAAAGAAAGAAAATCAGAATTCAAGTATTCTTTAGCATTATCAGAACAAAAAAGCTTAATAGTATGAGAAAACTGAATGCGGACCATAGCAGAAAAATCATAGTACATCTGTTTAAGTTCAGAGCGATTTTTAAGAAGAAAAAGCCAAGTATAGGGAGAAAAATCATCAACAAAAACCACAAAATATCTGGACCTCCCATGGTCGGTGTGGGGGAAGGTCCCTAAATATCTGAATGCATAAGATCAAAAGGAGCAGGAGAAATAGAATTACTTTTATTAAAAGGTAAGGTAAGTTGTTTAGCAATTTGACAAGATAAACAATCGACATCTTCAAGACGAACACGACCTAACTGACCACTAGAAACTAAAGTTTTCAAACAACTAAAAGAGACATGTCCTAAGCGACAATGCCAAAGATGAAAAGAAGACATAGTAGATGCAGCAGCAACAGTAGATGATTTGTGTGGATTGCGAAGATGGATAAGCTTGAACATACATCCATGCTTGCGGCCTATCCCAAGTATCTGTCTCTTCTGAGGGTCCTGCACTAAACAATTAGTAGTAGAAAAGGTAATGGTTAGACCAAGTTCACAAAACTGACCAATAGAGATAAGGTTCAATTGAAGAGCATGAATATGATAAGCATCAGAAAGAGACACAGTGGAAGTAGAGATTTGGCCAATGTGACGAATAGGCATATGAGAACCATCAGTAGTATGTATAGTGAGAGCAAAAGATGATGATGATAAAGAAGAAAATAGAGTGGAGTCAGAAGTCATGTGATTATAGCATGCGGAATCAAAATACCACGAAGAGCTTACCTGAGGTTACTGAAATAACAATAAAGGAAAGAGTACCAGATTTGGCAAGCATCTGGTAGATAATGGACTCAACATCATCCATAGAAAAGAAAAGAGTATAAGAACCCTCAGAGACAACAGCAACAGAGCGAGAACCGCGGCCAGATTTTGATATGTGAACCACCTAAGCTGCCCGCTTTGGTGCACCACCCAAGCCACCATCTCTGGCGTACAATCCAACCTGTCCCCCCTCTAGCGCATAACCCAAGCCGCCTCCTCTGGATGATGTTGAGTCCATTATCCACCAGGTGCTCACCAAATCTGGATAATTCTTACTTTCCCATTCATAAAGACGGTCATCGAATGCAGAGTCAGTCTCATCCTTCTTCTAGTTGGGTTTGGGAAGAACACCAGTAATGATCCGCCAAAGTCATTTCCCTTTGATGAAGCTAGAGAGAGCTTGGGCCTAACTAACATAATTGGACCCATTAAGTGTAACAGAAACAGATTGGATGTTCTCAGTACGATCCATAAGAAGAAAATAAATTTAGCCAAAACAGAGGCCACCAACAGATTCAAAAGGCTGAAAAACCTTAGAAATAGGTAGGGCTGACGTTAGCATTGTGGTTGTGATGACGTTAGCAACTAGTGAGAGGCTGAGTAGGGCTGACGTTAGCGATTGAGGAACAAGGCATCTTGTTGAGCCGGGCGGCAGTCTGTGACTAAGAGAAGCCGGACAGAAGCTGATGGTGAATCGGCTGAGGCGGAAGCCAATGGGCGAGCCAAGGGTGAATCGATTGAGGAGGAAGCCAATGGGCGAGCTGATGGCAAATCGGCTAAGGTGGAAGCCGAGGGGTTAAAGCCGGGGAAAACTGGTTGAGACGACGCATGCGGGTGTATAGAGACAGTGAAACTGATGTCGCCGTTCTTTGGGAGGTGTGTGAGGGCACATGTGGAGGCCGATGTAGGTGAGTCAGGTGGCGTTGACTTCATCTTGAAAAGACGAAGAGGTTGATATAGTCCAAACGTTGAAACAGGAATAGACTAGATATGCAGAAACCAACAGGGGACAAAAGTAAGCTACCAAAAAAAAACGTAATGAAGAAGAAAATGAGGCTAGGAGAGAACCCTAGGCTCTGACACCATGTTATGAAAGTAGAGAGAGAAGAGAAAAGAGAAACTCTATATTAAATTGAATAATGAAATACAAGAAGCCTGTATATATAGGCTGAGAAGAAACCTGGATAAGTATAGAAAAGGAAATGAGATACATCTATAACACAAATAGATATGTATAAAATGATAATATATATCTAACATGGAGGTCACAAAGGCCTTAATAGTATGCCTCAGTTGACTTTGCCAATTTGATAGAATCTCATTCCAAAATTAAATAATAGTGAGTGGGGTTCACTTGTGTTGATGTGAATGTTATCAATGAAATATCTAAAAATGATGCTATACTATCTTAGGATTAATTCATTTTTGTTGTTTGCTTATCTTGATTAAAGGCAGAGATTATGAGAGGGGATGTGGCAAAATCCATTCAATGTTATATGATGGATAAGGGTGTGACAGAAGAACAAGCACGAGATCATATTAAAGGCCTTATAAGCTTGTCATAGAGAAGACTTAATCAGACAATTGCAATGAATTCAGACCCTAAATCCATAATATTAACTACTTTGTCACTAAACATGGCAAGGATTGCCTAGTGCATCTACCAACATGGTGATGGTGTTGGTACATCGGCTGGGGTGACCAAAGATCGTTTGATGTCATTGATCGTCGAACCCGGTGTAATGTTCAACTAAAATCAAGGAACAGTGGCAAGAATGTATTACCCAATAGAGAACCCTGCATGAACACGCACAAATGGGTCCTGGGGATAGATAGTGATGGCCTACATATAGCTCTTGTCTTGTTGTTTGATATGGTCCTAATAACCAGCAGGGCCAATTCAAAGGCCAATACAACCTTGATCAATGATAATCAACACCAAAATCATAAATTCAGTCATGGTGATCACGTATAATCAATCAGCATGAGACTTGTAAACTAGAACATTCAAATACCAAAATAAATCCTGGGAGACAGAATTAACCACAGAATCAATTACATAAATTAATTAGAGTCATACGTATAAGATGGTGAAACCATCCATTGATGAGATTATTTCACTCAAGTAGTTCCACTTGTGTTTTCTGTAGTAGATTCTATAGTCAGTTTGTGTCATTAGACTTATCATTCACATACCATGTATGAAAGAGGCAAACCAGTGAGCATTGTCTGATAGGGGATGCTTTTTGAATCTCCTCTTCAATACAAATGTTGCACTCACCAACCATGTTGGCAAGAACATGTGCAAGACCCCCAAATGGTGATTTCAAAACCATCTATTTCTATCGAGCATGTAACATGCTAATGGTCATTTCATTGACTGAATTTATTGTACCTTGCTCAATGAACAATCGCCTTCAAGTAAATTCCTTTCAGTGAAAAAGCCAGGCTGTTTAGGCTGAGGCAATACACCCTCACTACCTAACATCAAAACCACAGTTGACATGTTTGGCCTATCCTCTGGATGTTGTTGTACACATAAAAGACCCATATGTATTGATCGCAACACTTCAAATAGGTCACATGAGACCCTCTGAGATTCAACAATCAATTCCATTGACCTGTCTTCTTTATAGAGCATCCACGCGAAAAAATTCATAATAATATTAACAAAGAACAATTTGGACAAATACATATGATAATGAGTACTTTTAGATTTAAATTTAACACTTACATGACCAAGGAGGTTAAGGTGATGATCTGGATGATAGAAACCTCTGTTTCTCTTCCCACTCATTATCTCTAACACCAACACACCAAAGCTAAATGCATCCGACTTTATTGAAAATAGTCCATCCAATGCGTATTCTGGAGACATGTAGCCGCTGCAGCAGAGCACTATATGAAGAATTGGATTTTGAAGCAAATGTAAGTGAATTAGAAAAACATGTTGTAGAGATGCTTACTATGTTCCAACCACTCTTTTTGTATTTCCTGCCATCTCATTTCCTCCAAAACTTTTAGCCATTCCGAAGTCTGATATTTTTGGGTTCATGCCAATATCTAGCAAAATATTGCTTGCTTTGAGATCTCTATGAATAATTCTTAGTCTAGAATCTTGATGAAGATAAAGAAGCCCTCGGGCAATCCCATTAATAATTTGGAAGCGCTTGGGCCAATCCAGTAATGTTCTTTGAGTTTGATCTGGTCACATTTTTTCCTGAGTTAGACCATGATCCTAATAAATAAGTTTTAATCTTTGAGTTTGATCTGGTCACATTTTTTCCTGAGTTAGGCCATGATCCTGATAAATAAGTGCTTGAATTTAACAGGATTCCTTCAGGAAGTTCACAATTGTTTTTTGATAGATGAAGTTTATACAGGTGCACATGTAAAACAAAACCATATGATCTTGATCACATTTTCAAATAATTAAAAAGATTTATAAGGAGCCAAAAGGATTAAATTAGAAGAAGACTAAGCTGGAAGTAAGAAAGTGATGTAGTATTATAGTTTCAAGAGAGCCTAACCAAAAATAAAGTAGTCCAGACTTTTGTTGGGCATGTATTCGTAGATCAACATTTTTTCTTCTCCTTGAATACAGCATCCTAAAAGCTTCACGAGATTTCGGTGCTGAAGTTTGGCAATACAGATAACTTCATTCTTGAACTCATTAGGCCCTTGTGTTGAATACTCTGAAAGCCGCTTAACAGCTATTTCTTGTCCACCTTCCAAAATACCCTGAATATAAACCAATTTGATCAGTATAATAGTCTTCAGACCTAGAAAAAAAAAAAAAAAAATTCTTTTTTCATGCCACACACTGCTAACAAACAGAACTCAACTTTTAGGTCCAAAATTTAGGCCCATTTTGAATCCTATAGCACAAATACACATTCCATATTTTGGATGGGTATGTGTGTGTGTTCTTGGAGGAGGGAGGGAGGGTTATCTAGAAATCTACAAAAATTCATTCACCATCACTTCTATGCAAAAGGTCCGGCGCAATAGGCATTTCATTTCCCATTAGAGCAAGTTCATAGATAAAATTCTTCTTGTGGTGTTTTTGCCAATTTTATATTCCAGAATTGTGGTTTGGCATTAAAACTTGAGCAAGTTTGAAAAAATAGTGATAGAAATATTGCCTCACAAGAAGTATCTACAATATTACCTTGTAGACAGGTCCAAATCCACCCTCTCCAATCTTATTGTTGATTGAAAAGTTATTTGTAGAATCAACTATTGTAGCTAAGTCGAAGAATGGCAACTCTAGATCTTCCTTCTGGTTTTTGTTAGAATAAAGTTGCCCGGAGTTGTGGTCCATACGTCCTGCAAAGTGGATTTAGATGAGACAGCATGTTCCAACATATTTTTACAGAACAAAAAGCATGGCTTCTTCTCCGTTTTTTTTTTTTTGTTTCTTTTTTCTTTTGAAAAAAATAGAAAGGCACATAATTACAGCACAAAATCACTCATTTGGGTTACCTTCTTTCTTGAGGTGCAATTTTTTCTTCTTTTGCCGGACATAAAAGGCAAGGCTCAGAGCAAACAGTAGCATCCCAGAGAATAGCCCCAAGCTGACAATGATTATTGTTCTTTTCTTGCCATGGTAGACAACTTCTTGGTCTGTTGAATCTCCATCCAAACAAAATGGTCAATTAATTCAATCAGATAATACAACCATGAAAGCACCAAATTAGCAGCACTACAAATTACCATAGGCTTCAAACTAAATAAAAAACCCTTCTACTTGAATCAACATCAAAACCAAACTTATTGAAATCTCTGTTTGTTAAACCTTAACTAGATAAAATGAATAAGAAAAAGGCAAAATCTGTTATTTACATGGTTACCTATTTTTGCTTGGATTTGTATAATAATATTGCTCGACATATCTTTAATTGTAATCAAGTAAGGAACAATTATGAAGAATGAGCTAACAGGATAGGATAAATATATATATTTTTTTACCATGGCTGCGTTTTCTATATATTTTTCTGCGTACCTTGCAGGGTCGATATGCAAATCTTACCTAAATCGGAGGAAGCCATCCTTATGTAAATATCTAGCCCATTGTCACCGAACACTCTCAAGTCAATCAGGTCATGAAACCAAAGCAAGCAGCCACTTCCACTGTCTCTCACATCTAAATTTCTATAAGCCGTGCAAGAGCAATTTTTCAAGCATACCTCTCTGCATTCCTCAAGTGTCATGGTAGTGTTATACCAGGACTGTCGTGTGTCTGGCATTTTAATTCCAGAAAACTTGACAAACCCATCATTGTGGCAATCCAATGGTGTCATCCGAACACACCCACTCGACCAATCTGTCATATCCCAATTTTTAGAGTCTTTGGGAACAAATTTATCACTCAAACAACCACAAACAGGGGAAGTATCAATGTTACAAATACCATATGGACCACACAACTTAAAACTGTCACAAGTATCTCCTGGCATGGTCCGGTATTGTTCCCAACTGTGGGTTCGATCAATCCATGTCGAGCGTTCTCCAATTCCATTCGAATTCAAGACAAACCTCGAAACAACAGAGATATTGATGAGCTCATAACTATAGTACACCTCTTCATTTTTAAAAACAACTCCATGTTTGTAAATTGGATTAGGTCTCAAGTGTGGCCCGCTGAACCGGACACCATTCCAGGGTTCAGAACGAAACTGCTCGGTGGAACCCTTGCTCAACACAAGTTGCGGATACCCGCGAAGATCCAACCGGTATGTGTACTCACCTTGAGATGGATCAACCTTGCTCTTCCAAGACGAGAGGTACCATTCTTTACCAGTCACAAAGTTCTTCCCAAGCTTCATACCAGGTAAAAGAGTATCACCCGGATAATCAAAACTCTGCCAGAGGAGGAGGTGCTCTGTTTCAGTGTTTTTTTCATCATTCACAACAAGATTGCCCGAATCAAGAAGTCGGGCTACTGGGTTCTGCGCGGAGATTGAGGAATTGGTAGACCATACGGTTTGATTGGATCCATTGACAAGGACGAGAATTCCGGGGTCGATGATCTTCAAGACACCAGATTTATCAGGGATTGGGGTTTCTCTGTTGGCAACCCAAACCACAGTCCCGGTTGATATTTTCTTGTACCATATTCCCACGTACCGGTTCTTGGAATAGGCGCCGGGAGTGAAGAACCCCAATTCGAAGGTTCTGGAAGATGAAACTATGGTGTTACCATCTGAAATGAAGTGGGTTTTAGTAATGGTAGTGTCTATGGAGATTATTAAGATGAAAAGAGTAAAGAAGAAAGAAGGTACGGCACATACTTCTTCCATTGATGTCCTGTCAGATCTCTTCATGGTATGTGTGTGTCTATTATTCATTGATTCAAACCAAATAGTACCACATGAAAATTATCGGCAGCACCACCACATATTTGGAGGTGATGGGCCCAGAGCCAGAGAAAATGGAAAGCTGTTGCTCCAACCCACATGCATGCAAAACCATGCAAAGGAGAGAGTCAAAGAAGATGGCATAGGAAGACTTCCACCTCGAGAGAAGGAGGTCTGAGGTGGGCATATGGAAGATCGGCTCTCCCTTCTCTTTCCGTTGTTGCCTTTGTTGATTTTCACCATTCACCATTAAAGAGGGTAGAAATTTTTTTGGTGGGTTGGTATCTCTCTCTTCCTCTCTTTCTCTGTGTATAAATAGAGATGGGAGGGAGAGGATGAATTGTTTCAGAAAATAGAGAGAGAGAGAGAGAGAGAGAGAGAGCTGTGAGTTGAGTGAGAATTTTTATCTCCTCCTCTGTATTTGTATTGTGCTCCATTTTAGTGAAATTCTCTTTTCTGCTCCGTGAATATAAATATTGGACCGAACCACGTAAATATTGTATTTTATGTGTGTGTAAGATAATTTTCTGGGTGTGTTTGATCCTAACAAAAGCATCCTTGTATCATAATCATGATACACCTAACCTAAGCCAAGTCGGACTTAACACTATGTTTGGAATTAGGAGAGAAAATAAAAGAAATGATTACTTAAGTTAGAGAAAAGGAAAGAAAAGAAATATTTGTGATTTCTCTCCTTGTTATTTGGATAAATAATAAATAAAAGAAAATAAATTATTATGATTTCACTCTTTTTTGTTTGGTTAGATTTCATAAGAGAAAAGAAAAGAAATTGTTTTATGTTATATTACCAAAATAACCTTTTTATATTTTGTCAACCATTTTATTTCTTTTATTTTTACAGGGACAAAATTGGTATTATGAAAATATAAAAATCTATTGGTTTCTTTTCTCTCCCAATCTTTTCACTTTTGGGAAGATTAAAAATGAGGATTATAAGAGAAATGATTTCTCTCTGTTTTTCACTATTTCTTTCCACTTAAGTTATCCAAACAAATAAGAGAAATACATATCTCTCCATTTCTTTTATTTTCTCTCCAAATCATTCAATCCAAACATAGTGTAAGTGTTTGCTTTATAAGTATGAGAGCAGGCAAATATAGCTTTCAGGTTTGGTGAATAGAAGACTTGGGGCTATTTTGGGAAGTGGGTTAAAAGCCACTTCCGAGTTTTTAACCCACTTCCCTCTCTTACAAAAAAAAGTCAAAAAAGTCAAAAAGTAACTTTTAACGATGTTTCCAAAACACTCCTTAGGAGTCCAATATCACGTGGTTTGTTGGGGTCAGGCTCTGCAGCATCACCGCTACAAAGGTCGTTGTTCCACCGCCGCCCCACCAAACAAGTGCCGAAAGAAGAATCCTCCTGTTGGTTCATACTTGACTGTGACTGTGAATTGCTCAGCTACGTTGATTGCAAAATCTGCTTCCACAAAGTCGGCTTCCGATCTTGACCACGCGGCAAACCACCTATTTATCAATTTAGGGCTGTCAATTAACAAACACAAGATAGAGAAAAACCCTCTTTCCCTTCTCTCCCTCTTTTTAATATATACACAAATAGATTAATACCGTATTGGGTTTTAACTTTTGATCTTGATCTTACTTTTCATTGCTAAATTTTTAGCTTGGATCTGACGGATAAAATATTTTTAAAAAAAACATGTTAAAATGAATTACTTTATTGAATTTAGTAGCATTGCCAAAAAATATTAACTGACAATAACCCACTTTTTTTTCTTTTAATTTATCATGCAAGGAAGAGATAGTTAACATTTTTTTGGTAATTAAGATATATTTAAGTTATTTTCAAAAGTAGTAATATGGGTAGTTCTTATTTCTATAAATAATAGACATGCATGAAAACATTCCTCAACAATACAGTACGTTCTAGAGATATTTTTAACCAATTGAAGATACTTCACAAATTAACTTAAAAATGAGGTAGACTTGGAATTATTTTTATCTCAGATATCACTATTTAAGAGTTTTAATTCAACCATCTTGTTTCCCTATTACTATATTGACTTTATGTTCTTTTGCTTGCTTCTAGTTTTATGGGACAGTGATTTGCTTGCCAAGTTTCTGAATATCATCTAATATGTAATCAAAGCATGGTGATACATCAACAATATTAAAAATTTGATCACCATATCATTATTTATAACTTCAATGGTTGTATCACAGCACCTTGAAAGAAATAGTGTTCATGTTGCCCACAACCTTGCTAAGGCGGCCCAAAATTCACTCTTTTGTGCCCTGTCTAAATATACACGCCACTCTTATTTTGGTGCACTATACTTTTGATTTTGTCTTATGCTGTTCTTATTTTCTCTTATGATCTTTTATGTCTGAACTAATTATGCATTCGAATTGTATTTTGTACTCCTTATAAAATTAGTTTAAGAAGCAAAAAAAAAAAAATTCTACGTGAACAAATGTATTGCGTATAAGTATTTTATTTGATAAGGAATTTTTTTAATATTGTGAAATTATAGGACTGCTGAATCAAAATTTCAATTTTGTTTCAAAATTCCTATCGTTCAAACCAACTATTCAAACATTTGAAAGTCACCCTTTGGACTGCCTTTCACTGTAGTAATATTAAATGTAGATGGATAACTGGGATGTGACACCTGTGGCAATCCAGTCCCCATTTTCTTTTCTCCTTCCTCTTTTCTTTCCTTCCTCTTCACCTTCATCTGTTGGGGAGAAGACTGAGAGGCATGACTTTGAAAAAGTCATTTGAAAGCCATCATCAATATGAAACTAGAACAAAGACCTTCTGCGCCTTAGTCGGGAGCTTCTATTTGCACACACAAGATACACTTTTTGCACATCCTCCTCACTACACTTTTTGCACATCCTCTTCATTAAGTGTGTGTATAGAGTGGGTTTGGTGTGTATAAATAGAAGCTCCCGCCTTAGTCTTCTCTCATGTATTCATTGAAGACATTGCCTCTGCCATCCCACCAAAATTACCACCAATGCGTTGCCCATGGGTGGGTGTTGGTTCATGTTTAATATATTATATAAATTTTATTTAGAAAGATGTATTATTTTTGAAATTCAAAGTCAATCCTAAATGGATGCTTTTATTTTAAAAAATTGCAATTTAATCACATTTATAGTGATGCATTTATGAACTCTTTTATAAGTGATGCATTTTTTTTTTATCAACATTACATTTATAGTGATGCATTTAGAAGTGAACCCATTAAGAATTTTTGATAAAATCTTGTTCATATACTTGTATTTCATTTTATTTATGTGTTCAGTTTTTATGTTTGTATCAAAATTATAAAAAAATAAGAATAGTCCATGCTGCTAAAATAAAATAAAATGGAATGAAATATCATTCTTAAGAAAAGTCATTTTCTTAACAGTGAAAAAACCGAACGATCATTTGGAAACACTATCCCGAAGTCTAAAAATAGTTGGAGAAGTTGTGGGAAGATACATTGTGTGACGCTTGATTCTTCTGTATGTTACAATCTTATTTATTTATTTTTTGAAATAAATATCTAATGTTATACATTTTCTATAAGCTTGAAATTAATTATATTGCAAATGATTATTTATTTATTTATTTTTTTGTTTCTTTTTGCAGATGCAACCTTTTTGAGTATGTGATGATATTTTCGCATATCAATATTGAGCTATAATTTTATTTTTTATTTTTTTTGAAAAAAAATATCAAATGTTTTACATTTTTTGTAAGCTTGAAATTAATTATTGTAAATGATTTTTTTTTTCTTTTTTGTTTCTTTTTGCAGATGCTCCCTTTTAAGTATGTGATGATATCTTCGCATATCGATATTGGAGCTTAAAATCTTATTTATTTATTTATTTATTAAAATAAATGTCAAATATTTTACATTTTATGTAAGTTTGAAATTAATTATATTTTAAATGATTATTATTTTTGTTTCTTTTTACAGATGCAACCATTTTAAGTACATGATAATATCGTCATATATCTATATTGGAGGTTACAATTTTATTTATTTATTTATTTATTGAAATAAATATGAAATGTTTTACATTTTCAGTAAGCTTGAAATTAATTATCATGTAAATGATTTTTTTTTTTTTAGTTTCTTTTTGCAGATGCAACCCTTTTGAATATGTGCTGATATCTTCGCATATCGATATTGGAGCTTATTGCTGATATTAAAAAAATGTTATAGTATGTATGTTTTTTTATTTGTATTGTTGATGCTTTTGTTTTGTTTTAGATACAAAAATTTGAGTTCTTGAATTATCAAAAATTGTTAATATTGTTGGAGGATGTTTTATATATTTTTGTAAAAAATATTTGGTTGACACTGTATTGTTATAGGGTATATATATATATATTATTCGTATGATTTTGTGAATATGAATATGAATGTGGATGTGTGTGGATGTGGATGTATTTTATTTTAGAAAATATTAATGACTTGTATAGGGAATAAATTAATAGAGCATATATTTATTTTATGAAAATAAATTTATTGTGACAATAATAATCTGTCGCTAATGTAAATATCATTTCCTTGCATTTTATTAGCGATGGATTAACCTGTCGCATATACATATTAGTTTAAATCTTTAGCGACGGTTTGAACTGTCGCGAATATGGTTTTAATTTAATTCTATTTTTTGACGACGTTCTAGATCGTCGCTAATAATACTTTTTGCGACATTAAACACTGTCTCTAAAAAAAAAAATGGTGATGGGAACCTAAACCGTCACTCAAAGTGAAGTTTTTTCTCCATTTTTCGTGTCAAATTATACTATCGCGAAAACCTTTGATTTGTCGTCGCTAAAAGAAAGCTACGGTTTGTAACCGTCACAAATACCTTTTGTCACGCCCCCTTTCTCCATCTCCATTTTCCGTTGCTACTCCGTCGCAAAAAGTCTTTTGCGACGGCATGTGCACCTTTTGCGATGTTTACAACCGTTGTAAAAGTTTCGATTTTTAGTAGTGAAGGGCATACAATATTTTCATAATAATTAAGGTCTTTCAACATTTCTATAGAGAAAATTCGGCTTCAAGAAATTTTGCTCGACTCAGAGAAATTTCGCCTCGACTTAGAGAGATTTCTCTATGATCACACCAAAGAAATTTTGAAATTTCTCTGAGTCAGGCCTGAAATTTTGTCTAAGTTGAGCAAAATTCTTCTGAGTCAAATTTTTTCTGTGAAAATGTTGAGGGAACTTAGCTAATAAAAAAAAAAAAATCTTGGATCTATCCTTCTACACAAAGTTGGAGAGGGATGTTTCACCAATTTTTCCTTAAAAATAATAGTTAAATTAGAAGAAGAATTAGTAATATAGAATTAAAAGTAATTCTAACTATTTAACTTTCTTTTATATTCATTTGGAAAATAAAAATATGTAGAAATAGAAATTATATAAAATTAAATACAAATATGTTGTAGTTGGATTATCATGTAATGATTTTATATGATATATATATATATTAGATTATAAGACTGTAAAATAAACACTCTTAATTAAATTAAAATATTAACTATGTGAAAGAAATTCAACAACGACTAATTAAGAAAAAATCATATAACAACATATAAACTCAAAAAGAAAAAATAATGAAAACATCCAAACAACGGAAACATCTCAATATGTGAAGTGATTAATTGTAAGCTCCCAGTGTCCCACATCGGGAATGGAGGAGAGTTCTTGGGCTATAAAAGTAAAAACCTGGATTCTTATATAGTATCGAGGCCTTTTCTTGGGTGGTGAGATCCCTAACAGAACTCTCTAGTTAAACGTGCTTAGGTTGGAGTAGTTCTGGAATGAGTAATGTAGACACCCCATTTTTGACCGACCTTAAGACTCAGACGTCACCGATTGAGCGCTTGGTGATGTTGCATACTGTGCTCATTTAGAAGTCTCAGAGTCGCGTGCGGCGCCCGCCTCCCGACTCCGACTCTCTTCACCTTGCCTTTGCATAACCGGGCTCGGTTTTCTGCTTTTCTTTCCCGAGGGAAGGGAGTGGTCCTCAGAGGGCTATCTCGGTGTCCGTGGGCTACATTTCGGGTCAGAGGCCATTTTGCCTGCTTGAGCTCTTGCTTCTAGCTGAATCATAGTGCCTCGGTTCGGGACCACCCAACCATCTCCGATTTCTCCAGTTTTTGGCAAGTGCCTCTGTTTTATCATACTGAGGGACACTGGGGTCCCGGATACCCACTTCGTGGCCGAACACCACTTTCGGTGCTTAACGGCCGGTTTTCGGGCCCCGAACCTCGCGGTTTGGGCCCCGAGCATTCGTTTCGCATCGGTTTTTGTTCATTTTCGGCGGGGACCTCTGTTTTATCATTACGAGGAACACTGGGGTCTCAGATATTTACTGCGGGTGGCGAATGCCACTTTTGCTATAAACTTATTTTTCGACCCCGAATCGCCTTGCTTTTGGCCCCGAGCTTTCATTTTGCATCGGTTTTTGTTCAATTTTGGCAGGTACCTCTGTTTTAGCCCCAGGAAGATCACTGGAGGGTGGAAGGCCAGTAATTGTTCCAGAAAACCAATTTCGCTCCTCCGGCGCCCGTTTTGCTCACTTCCGGGCCAATGTTGAACACCCTAGGGGTATTTTCTTCGAGCCAAGACTACATATTTGTGATGAGGACACATGGGAGGACACCAAAAAGTGGTGGTCGGCCAGTAATTCAGATTTTCATTTTTGAGCCTCTTCTTCAAGTGCAATGTTGTGACTCCTGCTTCAGTGTTGCCAAATTTCAACCTTGGAACCTTGTTCTACACACATGGGAGGACACCAAAAAGTGGTGGTCGGCCAGTAATTCATATTTTCATTTTTGAGCCTCTTCTTCAAGTGCAATGTTGTGACTCCTGCTTCAGTGTTGCCAAATTTCAACCCTGGAACCTTATTCTACACACCTGGGAGGACCCTAAAACATGGTGGTCGGCCAGCAATTTTTTTGTCCCATTTTTGGCCGGGCCAGGGGAGTGGTCCGACGATTGGGGTGGCCGTCGGCCACCTTCCGTAGCCACCACCGCCGCCATTTTCACTTTTTACACCCAAATTTGTTTTCAAAATATCCCCTGTCTCCTGGGATATTTTGGGAGGAAAGCTTGGGTGCATTTCCTCCCTTTACACCCCTTTTTGGTCCATTTAAGGGCTGACAGCTCCTTCCCTAGGGTTACAAGATTTCATCTCAAGAGCTTCTTCCAAAGCCTCCATTTCCATAGCCAAAACCCTAAAAGCTTCAAGTTTCTAGGCCATTCCTTCATCAACTCTAAGCACCACCATCACTACCTCCATTTCAGCAGCAAAGGAGTGATTTTCAAAGGCTAGGGATCAACAAATTGAAGCCAAGAAGCAACAAAAGACTTGTCTTCAAGGGTAAGCCACTAATTCCCTTTTTCTAGCATAATTTTGAATCAATTCTTTACCCTATTTACTCTCTGTTTTGGGCTCCGACCCCTACTGGTTTTAGGCTTATTTTGAGCCCTTATACAACTTTGTAGAAGGGCTCAACTCTGTTTGGTGTCTCCATGACACACCTCTTTCAATATCACTCTTTATGCCATTATTTTGCATGCTTTATTTGACTTATGAGTGATCTGATTTCGAGCCTGTTATAAACTGTTAGTGGGCTTATTTTGAGCCCCTCTTAAACATTGAAGAAGGGATCAATCATGTTTGGCCTCTCTATCATGCACTTGCTTTGTAATTTTCCATATTTACCGTAAAATTGCATGGTTTATTTGGTCTATTTGAAGTCTGATTTTGAGCATTCCATAAACTTATATTGAGCTTATTTTAGGTCCCTCTACAACATTGTAGAAGGGACCAATCTTATTTGGTGCCTCCATGAATGGCTTCTCTTTATACCTCTCTTTGACCCCATTTTGCATGCCTCTTTAAGCTTATTTGGCTTCTGTTTTCAGCCTTCATCAGGCTTGAAAAGAGCCTTATTTTGGCCTTTTCTTCATGTTTTATTAAGGGTCTTAGGCCATTTGGTAATTTTTTTTGGTACTTCATGTTATCCCCCCTATTTGGTTCATAATTTTGCATGCTTTGTTAGGCTTGCTTAGCTTCTGTTTTCAGCCTTCATCAGGCTTAGGAAGTGTCTTAAAATGACCCATTCTTCATGTTTTGTTAAGGGTCCAAAGTTTTTTGATGCATGCTTTTGGTACCTCATGTTATAGCCTTTGTTGGCTCATTATTTTGCATGCTATGTTTAGCCTATTTACATACTGAATTGGGGGATGTCATCTCTTGTAAATGTGCATATTTTTGGCCCCTCTTTAATGTTGTAGAACTGTGTTTTTCATTTTGAGCATTGTAGATACCACCTGCTTTGTAATTCTCCTCTTTTCCCCCATTTTTGCAAGCTATTTTTACCATACTTGTGATCATTGTTTGGTCTTCCTTTATACTGAAAAAATGTTAGTTTAGGGGCTGCCTTGCTACTGTTATACATGTTATGTCCATATTGTGCATGTTTAGTAGGGTCAGAAGTCGCTTTGTACATAACATTGCATTTCGCATTGGGTGTAATTTTGTCATAATTCGGGGCTATTTGTGCATCATTTTAGCTGCTGAAGTTTGCATTTTCCATATGCCATATATCGATCTCATTCGTGATGCCATTTAATGCCCAGATATGCCATGTTCACTTATGCGTCTGGGCACGATTTCGAGGCGCCTAATTTTCATCTCTAAGTTTTATGTGAGTGCGGCCGAGGCTCTCTCATGTTGGCGTAAGCCCATCATTGCATTCCAGATGCCATTTTACGATCTCGATTTATGTCCGCGGGCACGATTTCGAGTCATCTCTTTTTTTTATCCACGGCAATTTATGTGAGTGCGGCCGAGGCTCTCATGTTAGTGTAAGCCCAATGCATTTTCCATGTCATTTGCATTGCGTGTGCCATCGCTCGGTTTGCGTGTCTGCAGTGCACGATTTCGAGGCGCTTCGATTTTTTTATCCGACGGCATCTTATGTGAGTGCGGCTGAGGTCCTCTCATGTTAGTGTAAGTCCATATTGCACTGTTCGTACCATCGTCTCGGGGCATGCACTTCGAAACATCTCATTTTAGTATCATCACATCGTGTATACTGTCGCCTCGGTTTGCGTGCCCGTGTGTACGCATTTCGAGACATATTATTTTAGTCTCATTACATTCATGCATTTCCTCGATTTGCGTGCCCGTGTACACGCATTTCGAGGCATTCCATTTTCACCAGCATAATGCATACTAGGTTGTATCTTAGATTGCTTTCATGCATTTCCTCGGTATGCGTGCCCGCGTGCACGCATTTCGAGGCATCTCATTTTCATAGCATTGTGCATGCTAGGATTGCATATTAGCTGCATTTCATGCATATCATGCATATTGCATCTTGTTCGATAGGAGTTAGTCTGCACGGAACGAGGCACATTCCGACTGGTGACGGAACGGTCTCAATTCCCCCACCGACAATTCCGGATTACCCATGATGGAGTTAGGTTTTGTTATAGCATTCATCTGCATTCACCCTATATTGAACTGTGCAATTCGGCTCCTCGGCCATCATGCATCGGTATGCGTAATTGGTGGCACGAGGATCGAGGCATGTATATATTTGTGAAATACATTGCTGTGCCCCTTTCCCGCCTCTCGCTGCAAGAAAATCAAGAATCAAGAACTTTTAAGAATCAAAGCGATTTCATAAAATAGTGCAAACAGAGGCTAATTGGGGCATCCCAGTGGATTTCCGCGCAAGGCAGCCCAACATACATCATACATCAGAAGCAAGGCAGTCCCTGGCTTGCATGCCAGTTTTTACCGTTTTCTTATTTAATTCGTTAATTAATTAGAAATCTGTAATATTCTTTTATTTCGGGCTGTAATATTCTTTCATTCGGATCTGTATTATTTATTCTATTCCTGCGAGGGCAATGTTGTAATAAGGGTGGGTGAGTGTGATGTATGTCTTCCAACCCCCATTTCTTTCTCCCTTTTATTTATCCGCTTATGTTGATTAGATTAGGGCATATTTCAATTAGCATACAGTATGATAGCATGTTTGTATTCATTCATCTGTTTTGCATGCACCGGGCTCGGCGCATCATACAAACTGCATTGTATTTCAATTCTAAAGTTGAATACATGTTAGCTGTATCATTTCATACGCCATGTTTAGAATAGCCGAGCCTGCTATAGTTGCATCTTTGTATGTGTTGCATTAGGCATTTCTGTATACTTAGGATCATCCATGATTTCTAATCAGTTTTTTGTTTTGGCTTGGAGTACTCGGTGAGTTGTTATGCTTTAGCATACTTGCATGCGTGTGAGTGTTGCCATAATAGCATGCTTGCCATGAGGCTAACCGCTTATGTGATATAACTGCCTTGAATGCCTGTGGGTGGAGGTTGAGTTATTTGAATCGACAATTCATCAACTGCTTGTTTTAAGCCCACTAGATAGTGGCAAAATCATGTTTTCTAAGCCCACCCGAGGGTGGCAAATCCGATTTTAGCCTACTCAGGGTAGCACCATCTCACCATTAACAAACAAACAACCATGATATGTTTTGTGCCAATTCACACGACCCAGTCTATACTTATTTGCTGTGCGCATCACATAGTAACCTAGGCTAATAACCGGAATAAGAACGCACAAAGTTTTCAAAAACAGATATCATGCTTAGTAGAGGCTTGGTTTGATCGGGCGAAGGGTGCTCACGATGTGACCTTTCCCCAATCGCATCCAAGTTCCCGAGCCAACTTTGGTAATGACGGACACGCGGCCTTTGGCACCGAGTTAGGGTTTCCTAAATTTCCCATTTAAAAATATTTAGGTGGCGACTCGTTATCCGCAAAGCAAATCATGTTTGGCACTTCTTTCAAAAACTGCTTTTTCTTCAAAACGATTTGCCGAGTTGGACTCTTTGGTTCAGATTTGAACCGCAACAAAATCGAGTCCGAATCAGAAGAGGTCCTCGCGGCTTGTTACAGCTTCGGGCGACTACCGGGATTTAGAGAACTTGACTAACTCGTGATATCCGGTTTTGACTACATCTGTGTTTCTTTGCATTGCATTTGCATTGGTGCGCCTAGGACACCGTGTTTGCCATATGCCATTCCCGAACGACGGTCGGAGGCTTGTCTTGTCAAGTCATGTCCGTAAGGCCGATCGGCTCTGGCTCGACAAGATGGGAACACAAACCCCTTTTACCGGCACCCTTTTGACCATTCGACCTAGTGCATATTCGATCCATAGTGACCATTCCAAACTAGGACAAAGTTGCTTACCCGCTTATAGGTTGTTTGAAGTCAGGCGTCGTAGTGAAACCCTAGCTCGACAAAATAGGACAGGGAAACCTTACCCCAACATAGGGTGGTTTGGCTCTCACTTATCTCGCTATGTGCTTGTTAGAGTCGCCTCTACAGGAATGCATGTATCGCTTGAGTTTGGGCATCAGTTCATGCGCATCATTCAAGATTCGAGAATCGCTTGTCTCATGATATCCGATTCATTTAGGGAACAAAGGATACAGAATGGATCGCTGGTTGAGGATGTTGTATTTCCAAATTTTATCCAACCGCGTGTTGTATGCCCGATCGTGTGTTGTGTGTATTTAATTTAAGTTATGCCGCCTGCTTTTCCGGGTCATTTATTTCCTTTTGCTTTATTATCTTTTGCTAGGCGCTTTGTAGCACGATTGCTTCCGAGCCACCGATACTCCACAAGCAATTTGGACACGAGGTCGCCGACCAACCGATCCGAGGATCTAGTCGACGGACATCCAGTGTTCCACTCTTTACCCCCAGTCACCAGAAGAAGGCCGAGAAGGCATAGTGTGTCAGAGCACGGATCACCGAATGTTAGCCTACTCTAGTGTCGATACCGGGTTGAGATTCCTCAACGCTATAGAGATACACTTGCCGGTTATTCAGATGGAACAACAGAATCCTACAATGGAGGCGATGATGCGCCAGATGCATGAGAGTATGAGACAGATGCAAGAAGATGCTGCCCGTCAGACAGAGTTCTCCAAGCAGCAGGCCGCTGTCATGGCCCAAGAAAGCCGATCACCAAAGCAACAATGAGAACGCAAAGATTCGCTTCACACCAGTCCCTCCACCAGGCCCCATTGTCTTAACAGCATCTATTAAGTAATCCCCCAAATCCCCGTAATCCCCGCCAAATCCCCGTAATACCCGTAACACCTGTAATACCCTCCCAAATCCACGTAACGCCTCGCCAAACTTCCAAAACACCCAAGAGGACACGGTCTTCCAATCTGGCCGGCTCGCCCCGCTTCGCCAAGAATCGGCCCAAAAATATTACACCCAATCACCCGGACTCTCCATTTGAGTTCGAGGTAGACCAGACAGCTCTGAAATTGAGCAAATTGGAAAAGCTCTTCAAGAAATCACAGGGGGTGAAGGCCATCCCAGATATTGCAGACGGCTATACTGACGTGGCTGTGACTTTGCCGGACAGATTTAAGATGCCCCAAATCGACCGTTTTGATGGGTCCGAGTATCCTATGGTCCATCTCCGGCTATTCTCTGACATCCTGCGGCCGATGGGCCTAACCCGACCGCAAAAGCTATCCCTGTTCGGTCGAACCTTGTCGGGTGTGGCATCTACTTGGTACGCAAAACTCGAAGATGATGTGAAGACAAACTGGGATGAGATGGCCGAGGCCTTCGTTGCACAATACTCATATAACACACAGATCGAGATTACCACTCGTGATCTCGAGACAACGAGGCAAGAACCCAAGGAGTCTTTCTCTGACTTTGTAACCCGGTGGAGGGCAAAGGCATCGATGATGACCTTGAGGCCCACAGACAGAGATCAAATCCGGATGATTGTGCACAATCTCCAACCGGGGTTAATGAAGAAGATGATTGTAGTCCCTTTCCCCACCTTCGCAGATCTGCATGATATGGGGATGCAGATTGAGGATGCAATGAAACAAGGACTGTTCGACCAAGACCGGGAGCAACCCCAGCGGACATTTAACCGAAACAATAATGCAGGCTCGAGTGGCACTGTAAATACAAGAGCTTCAGAGGTCGGTATGGTCACCACCACTCCCCCTCCCCAACCAAGGCCCGCAGCGGCCACACCTTTTTCTGATGCATCTGGGAGCAGTAACCAAGCTTCAAGATACCAATCCAGGGGTCAACGAACCTTCTCTCCACTACATATGCCTTTGTCCAAAGTCCTCGGGGTTCTAGTCAGAAAGGGGCATCTGAAACCCCTGGAACCAAGGCCCCCATCAAATCCACTCCCCCCTTCCCACAACCCGGCCAAATATTGCAAATACCACCAGCAGCATGGTCATGATACCGACCAATGTTACAGGCTGCGTCATGAGGTTCAGGACCTTATTGACAAGAATATCATTCTACCTCCAGAAAGGCCCAACGTCACAACCAACCCACACCCCACACATAACCAACCTCCACCTCCCAAAAGAATCAATCTCATCCAGACTGGGGTCGTGTCCTACGATCCTAGTATCTATATTACTCCCTCCCACCTACCCAAGCCGGAGGTGATCCTTCCCGATTGCACTGACTTGTGCATGATGGACACTTCCACAACCCAACCTGAGCCAAAGGTGGTGACCACCGAAAATGGAACGGGGCAGGCTTCCGAGGAGAGCAAAACTGTTGAGTCTGGGGTGGAGCAGTCTGAGAATTTAGCTGGCAGAGCTTATGATCCGAGTGGATATATCTTGTCAATGAGCCAGTCTAAGCTGAGTGTAGGGCCGCCAGAAGAGGCTGAATTGTTTATGATCCGAGGAGACAAACTTGAATCAGTGGGGGATGATCTGGCAACGGCGGAAGAGGACTTCGCCAACCTCCAGTTTTTCAACGACTAAGAATCAGGGGATGCATTAATCAACTGGTTCGAATACGAGGAGTCAGCAGAAGTCGTTGGGTGGTTGGATGATTAGCCAGATATTGTACCATTTGTGGCCGGAAGGGCCGAGGGTCAGATTGAATTGCCGGAGAGCGCCGGTACGAAGAATTTCGCTCAGGACCAAGACACTTTGAAAACCGAACAATTAACGCTGGAGGAACAAGAAAAGAAATGGGATTCTGAAAGGATCCGAAAAGCAAAGAACCATGAGGAGGTTGAGAATGCTGTGAGCACAAAAACTGAACATGCTGTGAGCATGTGGGAGGAAAATGCTGAGAGCGCAAAAATGCCCGAACCAGACAGGTGCCTATTAGATGCTAATGGGATGTGGTGGGAAGATGACGACTTGTATCTCGCCCACACAGACGAAGACTGGGCGGGTGGCCAACCAGACAGCACCTGGTACCTCGAAGAGGTGGACCATATGACTAGAAGCGGGCGGTACTTCAAGCCCCCGCACCTAGATCAACCTGAGGTATCCGGGAAAGACAAAGAGGCCGAGAAACAGAGAGAGGAACAAATTGAAGAAGAAGCTGTGCTCAAGCAGTTAAAGAAAATACAGGCAGACATCTCCATCTGGGGACTGCTTATGGCTTCAAGGGTGCACAGGCAGGCTGTCCTATTTGCTATGGACAAGGCCAAACTCTCTATCGAAACTACACCAGAACAGCTGGTTGGGTTGGTTTTTCCGGGAGGAGGTTCCCCGGCATTAACCTTTTCAGACAAGGAACTGCCGCCTGAGGGCGTGATCATAATGCACTTCTACATCTCTCAGAGAATGCAGGACAAATGGATTCCGGTGGTACTTGTTGATACCGTCCGCTATCAATGTCCGCCCGCCGAACGGGCGATGCAATTGGGTTGAAGCCATGACTTCGCACCGACCACTCAAGTAATCGTGAGCTCACGACAATACAAGTAGGGATGTCCTAGGGACAATAAAATCCAAACCAAGATTGGGCCGACAACACGAGATAGATTTTCATGTCTTGGAGGTCCCCGATCCTTTAATATACTTTTGGGGCAATTCGTTGCATCAGTGAAGGCCGCCTCATCTACTCTACATCAAATGGTGAAATACCCCTATGGAAAGGAGTAGCCATTGTTTTTGGGAACTCATCAATCCATCCCTCCGGAGATATCTACGCCATCTTGGAGATTGAACACCGGCATGGAAGACATGTTCATATCAGATTTACTTTGGCCGAGGCCCGTGGTGCAAAACATTATGGCTGGAATGAGGGTGTATGTCGCTGCTCAATCCGCCTACCTCATGAACAAGCTACAACATATCCCCGGATGGGATTGGGAAGAAGCGCAGAAAGGAGTCGCAGCTATATCAAGTGCCACACAATCCACATACCTTGATCAAGTTATCCGCCCACCAAAGAAGATTGGGCAAGGAAAGGGAAGGAAATGGCCGGGCAGAGCGAAGCAGTCAGGAAGCCTTTTGATCTAATGCATGTGCCCATCCAGTACCTAACGGACGCTTTGTCCGGAGGGGAAGACTTTCCATTTTGCGGCTTCAGAGCCATGGTTCAACGCGGAGAAGAAGCGCATCGTGTTTCAAATCTTCTTCGACTTGCAACTATCCGGGATGATGTTGCCACAGAGCGCATGCACTCCAACAACCGAGGTTGAGCGTAATAAGGCAAAGGATTCGAGGGCACGGAATTGGAAATGGGGTAGCACTGCATGTCTCCTCTCTCGATCCTCCGACGACCAAGATTGCTTTGGGGAATAACTTCATGGTTTCCATGATTGGGGATGAAATGGTCATGAGCCGACCAAAGCCTATCTTGATGCATCAATCGCACCCTCTCTCACTTGGCAATACGAAGAGGGATTTTGTCCGCCCAAAGAATTGGGTCGTAGTGAGCCGAATCGATTCCACCGAGTCCGTGAGTCGAATCGATTCCACCGACCGAGTCCGAGTCTGTACTTCGGGGTGTCAACCCGATGCCACATCCGCCCAGTCGTTTTTTCCTTTTCATTTGAGTCTGTTGTAACCGATGAATTGGATGATTTGGATGTACCTAATGAGAATGAAGTGAATGTGGTTTCCGAGTACTTTTCTGTGCCCCTAATTTATTGCATTAATTCAGACTTTCAAAATTTTGATCAAAACGACGAGGACGAAGTTCCTCCAGTTTTACAACGTTTAATTGAGCAAGAGCAAGAGAGATTTGTTAAGCCATTAATGGATGAAATCATTTCCGTGAACATTGGTACTGAGGAGGACCCGCTACCGTCCAGATCGGGTCCACGTTGTCTTGAGGAACGCGAGCGCTTAGTCGCTTTATTAAAAGATTTCAAAGATGTTTTCGCGTGGTCCCACGAAGACATGCCCGAATCGATCCCGAGATTGTACAAAGATCGATCCCCTTGACCCCGAGGCTCGACCTATCAGCGAAGCTCAAGGATCCGCCGACCGGGCTCTTAAGATTAAGGAAGAGGTCACTACAAATTGACGCAGCTTCCCGCCGTATCTCAATATCCGACTTGGTTGGCTAACATTGTTCCGGCCAAAGAAAGATGGCAGATTCGTGTGTGTAGACTTCAGGGATTTGAACAGAGCTAGTCCGAAGGACGACTTTCCCTTGCCACACATTGATGAGTTAGTGGACTTCACAGCAGGGCATGCATTGCTCTCATTCATGGATGGCTTCTCAGGGTACAACCAGATAGTGATGGCGCCAGGAGATAGGGAAAAGATCAGATTCACCACCCCGGGGGACATATCGCTACGGTAATGCCGTTTGGGTTGAAGAACGCTGGGGCTACTTACCAACGGGCCGCGACCACAATACTACATGATATGATCCACAAAGAGGTTGAGGTGTATGTGGACGACATGATTGTCAAGTCTAAGGAAAGAGAGGGCCACTACACCGCCTTGCATAAGTTTTTCCAAAGGATCGTGGAATTCGCTATGCTAAACCCTCGAAATGTACATTTGGTGTTACAATGAAAAATGTTGGTTTCTGACACAAAGGCATCGAGGTCGACCCTTCCAAAATCAAGGCCATCTTAGAAATGCCACCACCAAGGACTGAAAAGGAGGTGCGAGGCTTTCTGGGTAAAGTGCAATTCATAAGACGGTTTATTTCAAAACTAACCTTGACTTGTGAACCACTTTTTGGCCTCCTGAAGAAAGGAAAGAAGTTCCAATGGGACGGCCGATGCCAAGCAGCGTTTGAGCAGATTAAAGAATATCTACAGAACTCGCCCGTTCTATCACCACCAGAATCAGGGAAATCGTTGATTTTGTACCTATCAGTGACCGAGACCACGATGGGCTGTATGCTTGCACAAGAATCAGAAGACAAGGTGGAGAGAGCCATCTACTATCTGAGTAAAAAGATGCTAGAGTACGAGACCCGGTATACACCGTTGGAAAAGGCTTGCTTAGCTCTGGTATGGGCTACCAGGAAGTTACGGCACTACCTGTTAGCTCACTCTGTAATGCTGGTTTCGCGTCTCGATCCCATCAAATATCTTTTCGAGAAACCAGCGCTTACGGGTAGGCTAGCTCGTTGGTTGCTGTTGCTCTCCGAATTTGATCTCACATATGTGAAGCGCAAGTCAAGAAAGGAAGAGCAAAGGGCAGAGTTCCTTGCCGACCATCCCGTTGAGGGGATGAAGCAGCTGAGTACTTATTCCTGATGAAGCAATTCTCATATCGACGAGAAAAATTGGACAATGTACTTTGACGGAGCATCAAATCAACATGGGTATGGGATAGGGGTGTTGCTGATAGCACCCGATAATTCCCGTATCCCTCTAGCCTTCAAACTCCGGTTCAAAGTCTCAAACAATGAAGCAGAATACGGTTGCATTGTCGGGTTTGGAAGCACCGAACTAGGGCAAGACTACCGGACGCCATTGGGGATTCGAACCTTGTTGTGTCTCAAGCTAAAGGAGACTGGAAAGTAAAAGAGGAAAATATGATGATGTATCACCAAACCTTGGATTTGTTGATCCCTCGGTTTGAGAAGCTAAATTTCACTCATCTATTAAGAGAGAACAACAAGTTCGCAGATTCGCTAGCAACTCTATCATCTATGATAGACATCCCGTGTGGAGTCCGGATGCCCAAATATCATCATCGTAAATTTGTACCGCCTATGAGTCGATTGCCCATAGATGAAGTTCGTGACGAACACCCTTGGTATCACGATATCCGGAATTTCTTGGAGAAAGAAGCGCATCCGCCAGGTAAATGCCAAAGACAAAAGGGCAATAAGAAGATTGGCCGCTCAGTTCATCATCTCATGGGTAAATCAGATAGAAGGGTCATCTGGGAATGCATAAACTGTGCGTTGATGCTGAAGAATCAAAGCGTCTGATGGAAGCCATCCACGGGGGTGAATGTGGTGCACACATGAATGGAGTGATGTTAGCAAGGAAGATCCTCAGACAGGGTTATTATTGGTCTACCATGGAGGAGGATTGTATCGGTTTTGTTCGGCGATGCCACAAATGTCAGATCCATGCAAACCGCATGAACATCCCGCCGTCGAAGCTGTACAACATGACTTCACCATGGCCATTTTCAGTCTAGGGAATTGATGTGATCGGGGCTGTCACGCCAAAGGGGTCGAATGGGCATGAGTTCATCTTGGTAGCGATAGATTACTTTACAAAGTGGGTTGAGGCCCAATCTTATGCAGTGTTGAAGGCTTCGCACGTAGCAAAATTTATTAGAAACAACATCATCTCGCCGCCACGGGTCCCAAATGAAATCGTTTGCATAATGGTTCCCACTTCAAGCAGGCAGTGATAGACTTGTTGGCGAAAAACAATATGGCTTGTCATAAGTCGCCTACTTACCGCCGAAACCAACGGAGCGCTTGAGGCCGCCAACAAGAACATCAAGCGATACTACGAAGATGGTGGAAACCTATCGGATCAAGCCGATAAGCCGCCATTCGCTTCAAGGGCTACAGACTTCGATTAGAACTTCTCGGGCGACTCCGCACTATTGGTCTATGGATGGAGGCCGCTCGCTTATTGAGATTGAGGTCCCGTCATTACGAGTATTGGCTGAGTGCCAGATAGCCGAAGCAGATTGGCAGCAAAACAGATTTGAGGAACTCATGCTTTTCGATGAAAGAAGGTTGAAAGCACTGTACCACATCCAAGGTTATCAACGCAGAATCGCCTGGGCTTTTAACAAGAAGGTTAAGTCCAGGAATTTGAAAGAAGGAGATTTGGTACTCAAAGACAACCGAGCTCCCATCCACGACCCTAGGGGCAAGTTCAGACCTAATTGGACTGGTCCCTACATCATCAAGTCAATCTGGTCAGGTGGAGCTGTGGTTCTGATGGATCTAGATGGCTTGGAGTTTGCCCAACCGATCAATATGGACAAGTTGAAGAAATACTACCCCTGAGAGGCTCGCTAGGCCGAAAACCCGAAAGGGCGACCTAGGCAAAATTCAAAGCATAGAAAATTTGAAAATTATAAAAACTGAGCTCGCAAGGTTGAAAACCCGCAAAGGGCGGCCTTGGCAAAAGTTAGAGCGCAAAAGGAGAGCAAAAATACCCGAGCGAACCTGTGCCTGAACTACGTAAGACTTGATTCCCATCTTTGGGATACGTAGGCAACTTCACCTTGAAGTTCAGTCACAATCTTTTCCCCGATCAACTTTGCCCATTCTGATCATCTCAGTCATCTCTATTCATCAGCATTTATTGTGATCTCCGGTATAGTGCTATTCAGACTAGGGGCAACTTTTCGTTGCAATGAAGTGCTGCGGTACTTTCCAAACTAGGGGCAACTTTCCGTTGCCACACATTGCCTAGGCATCTTTTCAAACTAGGGGCAACTTTCCAGTTGCTGGGATTCGGGGTTGTGCATCTCAGGGACAGATCTCAGGCGCGTCCAGTTCTGATCCGTATCGAAAATAGTTTTGAAAAGTTTTAATAAAAGTTGACTTTGTTCAAATTAATCTTTTCACAACTAAGACCATTTTTGGACCAAGGGTGGAGAATTTTCAGTACCACAACCTTCAATTTCATTGATTTCAAAACATAGTTCTTTTGCTCTTGCATACAATTGAAGTTGCTTTTTTATTACATTCATAACGAAAACTTGAAAGTACTAATAAAGCAATAAATCTGGGGCATAGTTAAGTCAGGTGTCCCTGCGCCCCCTTCCAGAGCTAGTTGAAGCCTCTGATGCTAGCCTAGGCCCAACCTGTGCTTCCTCGTTGAGCCAATCCCAGCACTCATCAGACAAAGTGCAACTGAAAATAGGAGCAGGGCCGGCTTTCTAACTCTCCATGCCATGTTCCGCCGAGCCACCAGGCGCCGAATCGAATGTAGCCGGATACTCTATCCCCTCTGGTGGGCTAGTTTGATCATGGCCAAATTGGCGCAGAATACGGAATGGGAAATAGAACACACAGTGAGTCAAGCCGATCAATCTAATCCCGACCTGCCGTGACATGCTGTAGCTCATTGCCGGGAGATTGAGCCAAGGACAACGCCACGCAATGCGATCTGCCGACAAATTGCACATCTATTCAAACCACCATCCCTCATCAAGGGCATTGACTAGGCGTTGCCGAAAGAAGTAGCCACGGGCTGAATAAGCAGGGCAAGAGTCCACAACTTGCAATTTATCCATCAACCATATCTGGGGAGGGATGAAAAATGAGAGAATAAAGAATAGAGAGATGTGCGATGAGAGAAAAAGTAAGATAAGGGTTTTGTGAGAAAAACCGAGCCCGAGGGCCGAGTGACGTGAGCAAATATACATGTGAGCTTGGGTGGGAAACATTACCTGCAGCAGTAGTGGACTCCCTGCAAACCTGGTTGTCTCCCGGCAGTGGAAAGCATCCAAGCCCATCAATGTCTCGGCCAGAGTCATGCCGATGCAACTCTTTCCTTCTCTCAAACCTTGGGCGACTTCAATCAAACGGGTGCTAGCTCCTCCGGAGCCCGAGACAAACAGAAAATGAGATAATAGGCACAAGCAGAGGGCGTGCTGCCGGAAGCCTTGCCAATAGTGGTTGCTGCGGTCACCAGCGTCGGAGAATCGGTAAATCAGGCTCGGAATATCCAACATTCCGTCACTAATCAGAGATCGAGCATCATGCGCGTTGAGACCGCACATCCGCCCTAAGGCTTGGGCATAGCTAAAATTGAGTCAAGGCACTTTTCGCCGCCGACTCCATCAAGGCTTGAAAATCTTCAAAAGTAGGACATACCTCTTGCCCACCAAAGCTAAAGACGTGCGTCACCGGGTTCCAAAACCTTGCCGCAGCAGAGAGGAAAGGAAGATGCAGTGGAGTCCGGCTTAGCGTGAATAGTGCATTCAAGCCAAAACCCCGGAAGTTCAACTTCTCCGAGCCATCTAAAGAAGAAATCCAAGATGTGATATTTTCTGTGAGAAATGCCTCCATTTTGCGAAGAAAGGTGATGAAATGAATGAGTTCCAAGGGGGGGGCTTTTATAGAGGGGCAAAACACTATTCAAAGGACACGTGTCGAATTTCTGGAGGTTGTGGGAGAGGTGGCCGGCCGGCCATCTATCCTAGTAGGCCGGCCACCTTCTAGTCTTCAAATGCAAAATGTTTTCGGCCGCGCGTTGGTCCTGTTCTGCCCGCCGGAGAGAAGTTTGAGGCACTTTTTATGCATCACGAATGTTGAAGGCCTCCATTTCTATCAGTTTCGGATACATTCCATTATCCAGATTATCCATCCGAAGTATGTTCTGTTGTATTTTGCTTATCGAGTTGTTGTTTTGTTTATCGAGTTGTAAGTGTTGTCGAGCTGTCGCTTTTTTGTGTTTTTGAATTGTTGCTTTTTGGTTACACAATTTTGTTAAGTCTTGTTTATTGAGTCGTTAACATTGTTGTATTTTGTTAAGTCTTGTTTATTGAGTCGTTAACATTGTTGTACTTTGTTTATCGAGTTGTAAACTTGCTAAGATTCTGTTATTTCTTAGAGAGTCGATTTGTTTTAATTTGTTGCGTCGGTTCACTACCTGACCCGATAAATACATGAGGCACATTTTCATCCAATTCCATTTTGTGCAAAATGATGCGATGCGATGCTAAGAATTTCAAATACAAACATCTTTTCAAAAGCTGTTTCATTCCATTATGTTTCACAACAAAATAAAGGTACAAGTTTTACAGAAAACAGAACTGCCTAGCAATGTGCAAAGTGCTACAAACTACTAGCCAAAAAGTAAAATAAAGCAAGAAATGGCATCAGTATCCTCGGGAACGGGAATGAGGAGGTCCTCTCATTTTCTTCTGCGGGATAATCTCTGCATCAGCATCACCATCCGGATCGAGTCGCCATCCTCCCGGATCCCCTGCCTCGCCTCCGCCTCCCGAACCAAGACCGAGCCTCCTCCCCAGAGATGTCTCTCGACACACGGCTCATGACCTCCTCCTCCTCATCCTCGACAATGGGTGCCTCAAGGCTCATGGCGACCCCTCCTCGAGCTCCTCGGTAAGGCCCGGATGGCCCGGCTCCTCGAGGCCCAAGACTGAGTAGGTCTAGCACCTCGACCTCTCGAGAAGGCCCCGATGGCTCGCCCGCGACGAAGCATATACGGAGGCATCTAAAATGAAAAGTGCAATACATCGCTGTATATAAAAGCAGATGCAAGTACAAGATGTGAATGGGGTGTGTGCGATGTGTTCTACATACCATCAATACAAAGAATGTTCAAAACCAAAGATGTTAATGTAAACATGATAAATGAAAGAGAGATGAAGGGTACCTGGAAGCCCATGATGGACATCTCAGGCTTTCTCACGCAGACCATCCTCAAGAGAGGCCACCACCCCGAGCATCTGGTCTATGTACTCCCGAGGTGGCTGCAGACACAAGCTCAACTCATCAATAAATAAAGCAACTGCCAAAATGTCTGTGTGACAAATGAAAATGGTAGAACATACCGGTGGTGAGTCAGGATCACTAACATATCTGTGACCAGGCATCGGAGGCTCCATAGGGATTGGAATCGGGGAAGTAGTCCCATACTGCCAACTTGTCAACTCAGTCGGCATATCTGGCCATCCAGGATGATCGAGAGTCAGAGGGATCGGAGGAATCGAACTACCTCTACCTCTAGATGCACCACCGCTAGAAGAGGGATGTCTACAAGACGGCACGACTCAAGATGGTGCACCAAAGGCCTCAGTGCAGGAGCCCGTGACTCCGCCAAGGGGGGCATCGATATATGCGGCGATAGGTGGCGAGTTCCTCAATGAGATGTAATAAAGCATCGGTGCCTCAGATATCCCTAGCGACCTCCTCAGAAGAAAGTCTATCGGCAGTCCGCATAGTGGGTGGAGGCACAATAGGAGGGTCCTGAGAATCATACCCCACACTGACGCCGAAAGCTGCCTCAGAACCAAGCTCGCCGACCGTCCTCGAGCAGAACCTATACTGAACTAGTCGACCTCCGGTACCGATTCTCGAGATCGCCGCCAAAGATTGCCCAGGTTGCCAAGTGATCTGCGGATAACCAAGCATAAATCAATCAAGTCGAATATACAAAGCAGATCAAAGATGAAAATGAAAAGGAACCGAGAGTTCGAATACTGCCGCCAACAAAGGTCAAGCACTGCCGCAGAGAGAAGAGAGTCTCGCGAGGCCTCGATAGGTGCTCGCCCTCAAACATCAATGAAAACGGAGTCATAGGAGGTCCTGCCACCTCCATCTCCGGGGCTAATGTGGGGAAATATGCATATACCCATAGCTGAGAAAAGCAGTGCGGAATGTGAATACAAAGTACAAAAGGCAGAACATAGAGTGCAAAGTGCGCCGTGTGTGCAGTGAACAAGTAATGAGGAGCAAAAATGTAAATCAAGAGGACAGGATGGACCTCCTGTGCTCTCCAAGAGTCCGAGTAAGTCCTCACAAGCGAGAGATCACACTCATGTAACAATAAAGGGTAGCCAAAGGCCGGGCCTAATCATACCGATTGACCTCGATAGGTCTACTAGAGCGCCAAGAGATACAACCCTACCATGTTCCTCTATCGCGAACAAGGTAGTCCCAAGAGGAACATGAGGAAACCACGGTATATCGCTCGACCTCCTGGGAGACTCAGCTCCATCTGTGGGCCGGAAATGGAAGAGAACCAAGTATACCGAACCCTCCCAAGCTCATTTCACAAAGCGGAGTGCCCCCAATAGATGCATCCAAGCAGCTTCCCACTGACCCATAACTTCGTCGTAGAGAATGGGTCCACCGCCTATGTTCAGGCCGATGAGTACAAAGAAAGTCCAATGGGTCATGGTCATATCCCTGGTCAGAAAAATGGAAAGAATTGGTGGTGTCCCACCATCTCTCCGCCAGAGCAAAGAATAATGTCCCATCGATAAGACAAGCAGATAACCCCCGCAGAATGGTCCGAATCCTCAAGTCAACCAAGTCCTGACAATTCCGAAGCTCAAGATACCATTCTCATGCGGTGGAGCCATATCCTCAAGATCAGGCGAGAGCCACCAAGATTTAGAATGAATGCATGTATCAGCAAATGAAGTGAAAATGAGCTATCAGCAAATGAAGTGAAAATGAGCTGTGTGCTAATGAAGTGAAAATGAGCTGCAAATTTGGTATGTGGGCTGCGTGTTCAAATTTCAAAAAATTAGTGGGCTGTGTGTTCACATCGAATCTGGGCTGCGTGTTCAGTAAATTTGGTATTTGGGTCATGGTTCAAATTTCGTAAAATTAGTGGGCCGTGTGTTCACATCGAACTGGCCGCGTGTTCAAGAATTTGGTATTTGGGTCATGGTTCAAATTTCGTAAAATTAGTGGGCAGTGTGTTCACATCGAACTGGGTGGTTCAAGAATTTGGTATTTGGGTCATGGTTCAAATTTTAAAATTAGTGGGTCAGGTGTTCACATTGAACTGGGTCATGTTCAAGAATTTGGTATTTGGGTCACGGTTCAAATTTTAAAATCAAATGTGTGTGTTCACTTCAAATGGGTCATGGTTCAAGAACTCGAGTTTGGGATCGTGTTCTACTCTTAATCAAGCAATCGTATGCTCATTTCAAATCTGGGTGCGTGTTCAAGAACTGAGTTTGGGGACCTGTGTTCTACTCTTAATCAAGGGTCAGGCGCTCATTTCAACTGGGTCATGGTTCAAGAACTGAAGTTTGGGATCGTGTGTTCTACTCTTAATCAATGGGTCGTATGCTCATTTCAAATCTGGGTCATGGTTCAAGAACTGAAAATCTAAGTTTGGTCAGTGTGTTCTACTCTTAATCAAGTGTGCGTTCATTTCAAATCTGGTCAGGTTCAAGAATCTGAGTCGGTCGTGTGTTCTACTCTTAATCGATGGGTCATATGCTCACTTCAAATCTGGGTCATGGTTCAAGAACTGAGTTTGGGTCAGGTGTTCTACTCTTAATCAAGGTGTGTGTTCACTTCAACTGGGTCATGGTTCAAGAACTGAAGTTAGTATGTGTTCTACTCTTAATCAACGGGTCAGGTGTTCGCTTCAAATCTGGTCGTGTTCAAGAACTGAAAGTTAGGGTGGTGTTCTACTCTTAATCGGGGTGTATGCTCACTTCAAATTTGGAGGTGCGCTCAAGAAATCGAGTTTTGGGATCTGTGTTCTACTCTTAGTCAAGATGCGTCAGGTGCTCATTTTCAACTTCGGCCGTGTTCGGTGAATCAATGTTTGAGCCGTGTGTTCAATTTCTAACTAATGTGTACCGTGCGTTCACAATTATTCAATGAGCCGTGTGTTCATGAAATTCAAGTGGCTAAGTCACATGCTCAGGATGCAAGTACTATGTCGTGAGCTAAACTGTGTGTCTAAGCATGGCAAAGGTACAAAATGCACGAAAGATACAGAAAGTAAAGTAAAATACCTCTGCATCGTGGGAGAGGTGATGCTCCGGCTCCCGCAGAAGAAGATCCTCGGGTACCCGATCATTGAACTCAGTGAAATGACGGAAAGTGGCCCGCGGAAGTCTATGTACCGCTGGGGCATATCGATCGGGAACAAAAGGGCGAACCCTCGGGGGCAATGTCATAATGTCGAAATCATCTCCGGCACCCGGAAAACCTCCACCGTGAGGGAAATGACCCGCCATGTCAAGAAATCTGCAAAGAGAAGCAAAAATGAGCAAAATGGGCCAAAATTAGAAAAAGTCAACAAAAAGTCAACTCTCGGGAAAGGAAAAGTCAACAAAAGTCAACTCTCGGGAAAATTTTCCAAATATTGAGACAAACTTACCTCAAGTGGTGAAAATGAGAAGACACGCCCCGGAATCAAAATTTAGTCGGCTCAAAGTGCTTAACGCTGGAAGATTTCGCAAAAACAACTTGCGTGAAGGCCGAGGGCGCAGATAAAGTGCCAATTTGAAGGAGAAAATGGTCTAGGGAGCAAGGGAAGGAGTTTTCACAACTTTGGGTGTGATTTCGGATTGAATGGAGGTGTGTATATATAGAAATGGGAAAATGACCAAAATGCCCCTCGCTAGTGTGGCCACGGCCACCTTTTCTCGGCCGTCGCCCCTTTACTTTTTTGTTCTCGCCGATGGCCTCCTAGGAAATGGGCTGGTTGGTGGTCCCCACCCTCCTCTACCTCTCTGCAAATTTTGAGGAAAATCGAGTTCCCGGACCAAAAAGTTCAAGAAAAGTGCACTTTCGCGCCAATTGCTCACGGACTTCAGCCGCAATTTCTGACATGTGTCTCATCATTATTCATCAAAATCAGAGTGTATCCTTTTTAAACATGTTGTGACCTCTCCGGGAGGTGAATCGAGGTCATGATCGAGTTGTCAATCGAAATGCGCTGCTTTCCCAAATTGTTGTTACGCAACAAACGGGCACCCTGATTTGTACTCGTTTTGCATTGTTTGGCTTATAATTTACTTTCTCATGAATGTTTTGCATTGTCATGCGTAATTTCTTTGTGTGCAATACTTCTATGCTTGAGCATGTGTTGTCACGCATTGTCTTTTCTCGCATTGTGATGCATCCACTCGTCGACACTGTGTGTGTCAAACTTTCAGAATCACAGGAATCACATTGAATATATGTTGTTAGCGTATTGTTCTTGTTGAATTTCTCTATTTTTGCAGGCACGATATTGTATGTACGGTTCATTTGAGGTCAAAAGCGACTGCATTTAATCGCGCAGTATCGTATCTTCTCCGTGAGACGCGACGAGAATTGAATAATTCTCCGCATTCCTAACTGCATGAAATGTAGTTGTTGTTTTGCATTCTTGCTTAAAACTGTTGCATCTATTTGTCAATACTTGCTTCATTACAGCTTGTTGCATTTGCATCGAATCGACATCCGCTTGCATACCACTTGCATTTTGCCCCTCGCCCGAGGCACATCTCTGTTACCTTGAATGATTGTCTAAGTCTTCGCCTTGTCAAAATGGGTCGTCTCGGTTTTGACATTCACTCGCCACTTCTTGACTTCCGAAGTTCTCAAAGAGGGCAATCAGAGACACCCCATTTTTGACCGACCTTAAGACTCGACGCCACCGATTGAGCGCTTGGTGATGTTGCTCGTTCAAGTCTCAGAGTCGCGTCAGGCGCCGCCTCCCGACTTCGAACTCTTCTCAGACCTTGCCTCGGTGCGCCATAACCGGTTTTCTCTATTTTCTTCCCGAGGGAAGGGAGTGGTCCCAGAGGGCTATCTCTGTGGCCGTGGGCTACATTTCGGGTCAGAGGCCATTTTGCCTGCTTTGAGCCCGGTTTTCGGAACCGTTAGGCAGTGTGCCTCGGTTCGGGACCACCCAACCATCTCCGATTTCTCCAGTTTTTGGCAAGTGCCTCTGTTTTATCATACCGAGGGACACTGGGGTCCCGGATACCCACTTCGTGGCCGAACACCACTTTCGGTGCTTAACGGCCGGTTTTCGGGCCCCGAACCTCGCGGTTTGGGCCCCGAGCATTCGTTTCGCATCGGTTTTTGTTCATTTTCGGCGGGGATCTATGTTTTATCATTCCGAGGAACACTGGGGTCTCAGATACCCACTTCGTGGCTGAATGCCACTTTCGGTGCTTACAGCCTATTTTCGGGACCCCGAACTGCCCGGTTTTGGCCCCGAGCTTTCATTTTGCATCGGTTTTTGTTCAATTTTGGCAGGTACCTCTGTTTTAGCCCCAGGAAGATCACTGGAGGGTGGAAGGCCGATTGTTCCAAAACCAATTTAAACTCCTCCGGGCCCCCGTTTGCTCACTCCGGCCAATGTTGAACACCCTAGGGTATTTTTCTTGAGCCAAGACTACATATTTGTGATGAGGACACATGGGAGGACACCAAAAGTGGTGGTCGGCCAAGAATAGATTTTCATTTTGAGCCTCTTCTTCAAGTGCAATGTTGTGACTCCTGCTTCAGTGTTGCCAAATTTCAACCTTGGAACATTGTTCTACACACATGGGAGGACACCAAAAAGTGGTGGTCGGCCAGTAATTCAGATTTTCATTTTTGAGCCTCTTCTTCAAGTGCAATGTTGTGACTCCTGCTTCAGCGTTGCCAAATTTCAACCCTGGAACCTTATTCTACACACCTGGGAGGACCCTAAAACATGGTGGTCGGCTAGCAATTTTTTTGTCCCATTTTTGGCCATGGCCGGCCGGCCAGAGGGAGTGGCTGGCCGACCAGTTGGGGTGGCCGGCCGGCCACCTTCCAGAAAGCCACCTGGCCGGCCAAATTCACACTTTTACAAATCTTCAATTGTTTTTCAAAATATCCCTGTCCTCCGGGGGATATTTTGGGAGGGAAAGCTTGGGTGCATTTCCCTCCCCTTTTACACCCCTTTTGGTCCATTTAAGGGGCTGGACAGCTCCTTCCCTAGGGTTACAAGATTTCATCTCAAGAGCCTCTCTTCCAAAGCCTCCATTTCCATAGCCAAAAACCCTAAAAAGCTTCAAGTTTCTAGGCCATTCCTTCATCAACTCTAAGCACCACCATCACTACCTCCATTTCAGCAGCAAAGGAGTGATTTTCAAAGGCTAGGGATCAACAAATTGAAGCCAAGAAGCAACAAAAGACTTGTCTTCAAGGGTAAGCCACTAATTCCCTTTTTCTAGCATAATTTTGAATCAATTCTTTACCCTATTTACTCTCTGTTTTGGGCTCCGACCCCTACTAGTTTTAGGCTTATTTTGAGCCCCTATACAACTTTGTAGAAGGGCTCAACTCTGTTTGGTGTCTCCATGACACACCTCTTTCAATATCACTCTTTATGCCATTATTTTGCATGCTTTATTTGACTTATGAGTGATCTGATTTCGAGCCTGTTATAAACTGTTAGTGGGCTTATTTTGAGCCCCTCTTCAACATTGAAGAAGGGATCAATCATGTTTGGCCTCTCTATCATGCACTTGCTTTGTAATTTTCCATATTTACCGTAAAATTGCATGGTTTATTTGGTCTATTTGAAGTCTGATTTTGAGCATGCTATAAACTGATATTGAGCTTATTTTAGGTCCCTCTACAACATTGTAGAAGGGACCAATCTTATTTGGTGCCTCCATGAATGGCTTCTCTTTATACCTCTCTTTGACCCCATTTTGCATGCCTCTTTAAGCTTATTTGGATTCTGTTTTCAGCCTTCATCAGGCTTGAAAAGAGCCTTATTTTGGCCTTTTCTTCATGTTTTATTAAGGGTCTTAGGCCATTTGGTAATTTTTTTTGGTACTTCATGTTATCCCCCCTATTTGGTTCATAATTTTGCATGCTTTGTTAGGCTTGCTTAGCTTCTTTTTTCAGCCTTCATCAGGCTTAAGAAGTGTCTTAAAATGACCCATTCTTCATGTTTTGTTAAGGGTCCAAAGTTGTTTGATGCATGCTTTTGGTACCTCATGTTATAGCCTTTGTTGGCTCATTATTTTGCATGCTATGTTTAGCCTATTTACATACTGAATTGGGGGATGTCATCTCTTGTAAATGTGCATATTTTTGGCCCCTCTTTAATGTTTTAGAACTGTGTTTTTAATTTTGAGCATTGTAGATACCACTTGCTTTGTAATTCTCCTCTTTTCCCCCATTTTTGCAAGCTATTTTTACCATACTTGTGATCATTGTTTGGTCTTGCTTTATACTGAAAAAATGTTAGTTTAGGGGCTGCCTTGCTACTGTTATACATGTTATGTCCATATTGTGCATGTTTAGTAGGGCTGTAAGCCGTTTCGGGTACATAACATTGCATTTCGGGCATTGGGTGTAATTTTGTCATAATTCGGGGGCTATTTGTGCATCATTTTAGCTGCTGAAGTTTGCATTTTCCATATGCCATATATCGCATCTCATTCGCATGCCATTTAATGCCTGTATGCCATGCCTCGGTTTATGCGTCTGCGCACGCATTTCGAGGCGCCTAATTTTCATCTCTCGGCAGCCTATGTGAGTGCGGCTGAGGCTCTCTCATGTTGGCGTAAGCCCATCATTGCATTCCGTATGCCATTTTACGCATCCCTCGGTTTGCGTGTCTGCGGGCACGCATTTCGAGTCATCTCTTTTTTTTTTTATCCGCCGGCAGCTTATGTGAGTGCGGCTGAGGCTCTCTCATGTTAGTGTAAGCCCAATCTGCATTTTCCATGTCATTTGCATTGCGTGTGCCACCGCCTCGGTTTGCGTGCCCGTGTGCACGCATTTCGAGGCGCTTCGATTTTTTTATCCGACGGCATCTTATGTGAGTGCGGCTGAGGTCCTCTCATGTTAGTGTAAGTCCATATTGCACTGTTCGTACCATCGCCTCGGTTTGCGTGCCCGTGGGCACGCACTTCGAAATATCTCATTTTAGTATCATCACATCGTATATCGTCTTTCGGTTATGCGTGCTGCAGTAACGATTTCGAGACATATTATTTTAGTCTCATTACATTCATGCATTTCCTCGGTTTGCGTGCCCGTGTACACACATTTCGAGGCATTCCATTTTCACCAGCATAATGCATACTAGGTTGTATCTTAGATTGCATTCATGCATTTCCTCGGTATGCGTGCCCGCGTGCACGCATTTCGAGGCATCTCATTTTCATAGCATTGTGCATGCTAGGATTGCATATTAGCTGCATTTCATGCATATCATGCATATTGCATCTTGTTCGGGATAGACAGTAGCCCGGGCACGGGAAACGAGGCACATTCCGTACTCCGAGTGACGGAACGGGTCTCAATTCCCCAGTCACCGACACTCAGGATTACCCATGATGGAGTTAGGTTTTGTTATAGCATTCATCTGCATTCACCCTATATTGAACTGTGCAATTCGGCTCCTCGGCCATCATGCATCGGTATGCGTGATTGGTGGCACGAGGATCGAGGCATGCATATATTTGTGAAATACATTGCTGTGCCCCTTTCCTGCCCTCTGTTGCAGTAAAATCAAGAATCAGCAACTTTTCAGAATCTGGTGCGCATTTCAAAAAACGGTGCAAACAGAGGCTAATTGGGGCATCCCAGTGGATTTCCGCGCAAGGCAGCCCAACATACATCATACATCAGAAGCAAGGCAGTCCCTGGCTTGCATGCCAGTTTTTACCGTTTTCTTATTTAATTCGTTAATTAATTAGAAATCTGTAATATTCTTTTATTTCGGGCTGTAATATTCTTTCATTCGGGTCTGTATTATTATTTATTCGGACCCTCTGTGCGAGGGCAATGTTGTAATAAGGGTGGGTGAGTGTGATGTATGTCTTCCAACCCCCATTTCTTTCTCTCTTTTATTTATCCGCTTATGTTGATTAGATTAGGGCATATTTCAATTAGCATACAATATGATAGCATGTTTGTATTCATTCATCTGTTTTGCATGCACCGGGCTCGGCGCATCATACAAACTGCATTGTATTTCAATTCTAAAGTTGAATACATGTTAGCTGTATCATTTCATACGCCATGTTTAGAATAGCCGAGCCTGCTATAGTTGCATCTTTGTATGTGTTGCATTAGGCATTTCTGTATACTTAGGATCATCCATGATTTCTAATCAGTTTTCTGTTTTGGCTTGGAGTACTCGGTGAGTTGTTATGCTTTAGCATACTTGCATGCGTGTGAGTGTTGCCATAATAGCATGCTTGCCATGAGGCTAACCGCTTATGTGATATAACTGCCTTGAATGCCTGTGGGTGGAGGTTGAGTTATTTGAATCGGGACAATTCATCAACTGTTTGTTTTAAGCCCACTAGATAGTGGCAAAATCATGTTTTCTAAGCCCACCCGAGGGTGGCAAATCCGCATTTTAGCCTACCTGTGGGTAGCACCATCACACCATTTTCAAACAAACAAACATGAAATGTTTTGTTCCAATTCAGACGACCCAGTCTATACTTATTTGCTGTGCGCATCACATAGTAACCTAGGCTAATAACCGGAATAAGAACGCACAAAGTTTTCAAAAACAGATATCATGGTTAGTAGAGGCCGGTCTTTGACCGGGCGGGCGGGGGTGCTCACGATGTGACCTTCCCCAATCGTACCCAAGTTCCCGAGCCAACTTTGGTAATGACGGACACGTGGCCTTTGGCACCGAGTTAGGGTTTCCTAAATTTCCCATTTAAAAAATATTTAGGTGGCGACTCTGTTATCTGGCAAAGCAGTCCATGTTTGGCACTTCTTTCAAAAAATCTGTTTTTCTTCAAAACGATTTGCCAGAGTTGGACTCTTTGGTTTAGATTTAGAACCGCAACAAAATCGAGTCTGAACTGTAGCGAGGTCCGTCGCGGGCTTGTTACAAGTAACCCACAGGGAAGAACAAATCCGTGCTGGTATGGCCCAAAGTAGACATTATCGATGACATATAAAGGGTTAGGGCGTTACAAATGGTATCAGAGCATACTCTTCGGAGTACCGAGTATGGGCCCCTGGCGTCTCTCAGTGCATGTGAGCAGGCTTGTGAGCTAGAAGGCTACTGGACAAGGACGTACAGCCTTAAGGGGGGTGGATTGTAAGGTCCCGATATCCCACATCGGGAATGGAGGGGAGTTCCTGAGTTATAAAAGTAAAAACGTAGACCCTTATATAGCATCGAGGCCTTTTCTTGGGTGGTGAGATTCCTAGCAGAACTGCCTAGTTAAGCTTGTTTAGACTAGAGTAGTTTTGAGATGGGCGGCCCACTGGAAAGAACAAATCTATGCGGGCATGACCCAAAGCGGACAATATCGATGACATATGAAGGGTTGGGGATTACATTAATCATCTATAATATAATGTCAAAACATAAAAAAAACTTATTGTTCAACAATTGAAAAACTAATTGAAATAGTAAATCCAAACTTTAGAGGTTACTTGAGAGTATCATTGTAAAATTATACGAATAGCCTACTAGTTAATAATTAAAGTTATAAATTTTTAATGAATGTAAAATCATTTTTTTTAAAAAATACATCGATCATTTGAAAATACCATCCCGAAGTCTAAAAATAGTTGGAGAAGCTATGGGAAGACACATTGTGTGACGCTCGATTATTGTGTATGTTACAATCTTATTTATTTATTTATTGAAATAAATATCTAATGTTTTACATTTTCTGGAAACCTGAAATTAATTATATTGCAAAAGATTTTTTTTTTTTGGTTTCTTTTTGCAGATGCAACCCTTTTGAGTACGTGATGATATCTTCGCATATCGATATTGGAGCTTACAATATATTTTTTCTTTTTTGAAAAAAAATATCAAATGTTTTACATTTTTTGTAACCTTGAAATTAATTATTGTAAATAAATTTTTTTTTCTTGTTGCAGATGCACCCTTTTGAGTACATGATGATATCTTCGCATATTGATATTGGAGCTTACAATCTTATTTATTTATTGAAATAAATATCAAATATTTTACATTTTTTGTAAGCTCAAAATTAATTATATTTTAAATGATTATTTTTTTTTTGTTTCTTTTATAGATGCAATGATTTTGAGTACATGATGATATCTTCGCATATCTATATTGGAGGTTACAATCTTATTTATTTATTTATTTTTTGAAATAAATATAAAATGTTTTACAGTTTCTATAAGCTTGAAATTAATTATCATGTAAATGATTTTTTTTTTTTTTTTTGTTTCTTTTTGCAGATGCAACCCTTTTGAATACGTGACGATATCTTCGCATATTGATGTTAGAGCTTGCTGTTGATATTAAAAAAGGTATAATATATATGTTTTTTTATTTGTATTGTTGATGGTTTTGTTTTGTTTTTTAGATACAAAAATTTGAGTTCATGAATTATCAAAAATTATTAATATTGTTGGAGGATGTTTTATATATTTTTGTAAAGAATATTTGGTTGACAATGTATTTTTACAGGGTATATATATAGATTATTCGTATGATTTTGTGAATATGAATGTGAATATGGATGTGTGTGTGTGTGTGTGGATGTGGATGTGGATGTAGATGTATTTTATTTTAGAAAATATTAATAACTTGTACAAGGAATAAATTAATAGAGTATATATTTATTTTATGAAAATAAATTTATTGTGACAATTATAATCCGTCGCTAATGTAATTATCATTTCCTTGCATTTTATTAGCAACGGGTTAACTTGTTGCATATACATATTAGTTCAAATCTTTAGTGACTGTTTAAGCTGTCGTGATTACGATTTTAATTTAATTTTATTTTTTTGACGACGTTCTAGACCATCACTAATAATACTTTTCGTGACGTTAAACACCGTCTCTAAAAAAGTTTTTGGTGATGGGAACCTAAACTGTCGCTAAAAGTGAATTTTTTTCTTCTTTTTTTTTTCTATCGAATTATACTGTCGCAAAAACCTTTGATTTGCCGTCGCTAAAAGAAAGCGATGGTTTGTAACCGTTGCAAATTCCTTTTGTCACGCCCCTTTCCGCCACCCCCATTTCTCGTTGTTACTTCGTTGCAAAAAGTCTTTTGTGACGGCATGTGCACCTTTTGCGACATTTATGACCATCGCAAAAGCTCCGATTTTTAGTAGTGAAAGACATACAGTATTTTCATAGTAGTTAAGGTCTCTTAATATTTTTATGGAGAAAATTCAACTTTGAGAAATTTTGCTCAACTTAAAGAAATTTCGCCTTGACTCAGAGAAATTTCTGTGATTATACCAAAGAAATTTCGAAATTTCTCTGAGTCATGACTGAAATTTTTCTAAGTCGGGCAAAATTCCTCTAAATTGAATTTTCTCTGTGAAAAATGTTGAGGGACCTTAGCTAATAAAAAAAATATCTTGGATCTCTCCTACTACACAAAGTTGGAGAGTGATGTTTCACTAATTTTTCCTTAAAAATAATAGTTAAATTAGAAGAAGAATTAGTAATACAAAATTAAAAGTAATTCTAACTATTTAATTTTCTTTTATATTCATTTGGAAAATAAAAATATGTAGAAATAGAAATTATATAAAATTTATTAAAAAAATTAAATATAAATATGTTGTAGTTGGATTATCATGTAATGATTTTATATGATATATATATATATTAAATTATAAGATTGCAAAATAAACACTCTTAATTAAATTAAAATATTAATTATATGAAAGAAATTCAACAATGATTAACCAAGAAAGAATCACATAACATCTAAACTCAATAATAATAATAATAATGAAAACATCCAAACAATGGAAACATCTTAGTGCGTGAAGTGATTAATCATCTGCAATATGATGTCAAAATATAAAATAACTTTCTGTTCAACAATTGAAAAAATAACTCAAACAGTAAATCCAAATTTTAGAAATTACTCGAGAGTATCATTGTAAAATTATGCGAATAACCTACTAGTTAATAATTAAAGTTATAAATTTTTAATGAATGTAAAATTATTTTTTTAAAAAAATGCATTGAATTGCAGTTGTCCCTTATATATATATATATATATAATTTTTTTCATGCCATAAATAGAGGGAAAATTTGCCTATAAATCCCATCTTGAGGGATGGTGATCTGATTAGTGCCAAGAGTTTTCTTATAGACTAATTAGTCCTATTGATTTTAGAAAAGTATACTTAGTATATTATTTAAAAATTAGATTTACAGTTATACTCTTATTTTTATTATTTTTTTCTTTATTTTATTTTATTTTATTTTTTGTATTAGAAAGGTAAGATACACATTCTATGGTAATCAAATGTGGAATGAATTTTTATATAGAAATCTTTTTTTTATTTTGAAAGACCTGAAATGTAAAATTTTTCAAACATTTCAAAAATAATACAAAAATAACTTGAAATATAAGATTCTTCAAACATTCTAAAAGGATGTGGAATTCTTCAAATATTTCAAAGGGAGTACAATAACTCCTCAATAAGTTTAGAGCAAACGTATAATTTCAATATGGAACACTCAAACGTAATACTCTAATGTAATATTCCAAAAAAACTTTTTACTATATTTTTTCCAATAACGTAACACTCACTCTCTAATGTAACACAAAAAAAAAATTTCTTACTGTGTTTTTTTCAAACATAATACTCTAATGTAACACTCAAAAAAAAAGATGTGGAATTCTTCAAACCATTCCGAAATGGTGTGGGATTTTTCAAATCATTCCAAAAGAAGTACAAAAATTCTTAGTAAGCTTTGGGTAAATGCATAATTTCAAACTGTAAGTGTTACATATAGAAAAAAAATACACTCAGTATTTTTTAGTGTTTTTATGTGTGCAACATTGGAGTGTTACATTTGAGATTGCATTAATTGAAGTGTTATGTTTGAGAAAATTGCAGTCAGGAATTTTTTTTTTTTTTGTATGTTACATTGGAGTGTTACGTTCTTGTTGGTATTGTGAGATTTGTTCTAGATGGATAAAAATTGTCCAAATGTTATTTCACATTGGGAGAAATCCATTTTTATCTCTCAAAAATTAAATCTAAACGTGTAAGTGACTACATTTTTGTGTAATTTCCATTTTAATAGGACCTTTGGGTTCGTAAAAAAAGAAAATAAAAGATTAACTAGTTCACAAGATCACATTTTGAAATTCATTGGTGCTCCACCCTAAATAGAGTTGCAAATTATGAGTTATGAGCTGAGTACTAAGCTCTTTAAAGCATAATTTAGGCTTCCTTTTGAAATTAGTTAAAAACTTAATTTATTAATTAATCAAAATTATAAATTTGTTAGATTAAGTGTAAAATCAGGATTAAAATATGACCAATAATTTAAGGTAGTTCTATCTTAGATCATTTTTTTTATACATAAATATATATAACCATCCATTTCATAGTGTTTACATAAATACATAATTTTTTACCTATGTTCAATTTTTTAAACAAATATGCATAAAATATGTTCATATTCTTATTATAAAAAATACTTACAAACAAATCATATCTTATTTTAGGAAATTCGTATTAACATAGAAATCCAATCCAATCCAATCCAAACTAAATTAAAAATTCTATAATGTATCAACATAGAAATCCAATCCAATCCAATCCAATCCAAACTAAATTAAAAATTTTATAATGTATCAACATAGAAATCCAATCCAAACTAAACTAAAAGTCTAGAGCGTAAAATAATCCCTTTGATAACGAACAAGTAAACAACTTTCAATTTTCAATCTCCTAATAATGCTTCCATGCCAAGCAACTCAAAACCTTATATATATCTACTATAAACAATAGCACTTACCAGCAAATTCTAGAGGGAGTGAGTGAGTTTCTTCGAGAGTGAAAGAGAGAGTTTTGCAGAGAGAGAGAGAGAGAGAGTTCTTGGAGTATAATGATGTGGAGGAGAGGGAAAATATTGGGAAAGGGAGGTTCTGCAGTTGTTTCACCCACAAGAAATAATGATCTACTACTACCTTCTCTCATGGCTATCAAATCCGCCCCTGTCAACAACTCCCAATTGCTTTACATCGAAAGAGAGTTGTTCAGTCAGTTTGAAGGCTGTCCTCACATTCTTCGCTGTTTTGGGGATGACGTTATGATCGAAGATGGAGAGCAATGGTACAACAACTTGTTGGAGTATGCCGCTGGTGGAAGTTTGGCTGATCGCATTCAGAGTAATGGCAGAGGACTACCGGAGATAGAGGTGAGAAGATACACAAATTCTATACTTTTGGGCCTGAGTTACATTCACGAGGGTTATGTTCATTGTGATATCAAGCCTCATAACATATTGCTTGTGGAGGAAAAGGATGACTTGTCAATGGATTTGAATGGAAAGAGGAGGAAAAGGGTCCAAAAAGTAGTGCAAAGATTGCTGACCTAGGGCTTGTAAAGAAGGTTGGAGAGAGGTTGACAGAAAAAGGAATAAAGCTAGAAATCAGGGGCACTGCACTGTATATGGCCCCAGAGTCCATTCGCTATGAAGATTATGAACCAGAAGCAGACATATGGGCATTAGGGTGCACGATTTTAGAGTTGTTGACTGGAAAAGAATCTTGGAAGTGCGACTGAAATACAGAAAAGAGTAACTATCTTGTTTAAAATAGCAAGTACACAAGAAATACCTGAAATTTGGAGTGGGTTCTCAAAAGAGGCCGAAGATTTTCTGAGTAAGTGCTTGATTAGGGATCCCAAGTCATGGTGGACTGCCGATATGCTCTTAGGCCATCCCTTTGCTTTGGCTACAGATGGTGTTTTCACTGATAGTATCATGGACGAAAGAAACAGAGTTGTTAATCCAAAACAGCATAAGGTATTCTTCATTCATCCACTACAAAAAATTAAAGTTTTAGATATCAAAATTTAGCAACAAAATTATTTTTTAGGGATCAAATAATTTTGTTGCAAAAAGTGTCGTTATTATATTTTTAGCAACAAAAATTAGATATTAGTGATGAATTATTATCCTTTTGGGACCAAATTTTTTGTCTTATAAAATAAACAATTTTGAGACCAAATTATTTTGTTCATAAAAGTCTACTTATTAGTGACATTTTCAATATTTTGTCGCTAAAAACTTTATGTTTGTCTTTTTGGGATGACTTTTTAGCGACTATCCTCGTAACGATGGAAATTGGTCCCTAAATGTTTTTTGTAACAAAATTTTCACTTTTAGAGACCAAAACATTTGATCTCTAAAACTCTTATATGTTGTAGTGATCATTCCTGAGTATATTCAATCTTTCCAAACCTTCCTTATATGCTCACGTCACAGTCAGCATCAAATGGACAAGTACCTAATAATTGCATGGCCACAGGACTTCGGTGAAATTCACGCTTGTAAGGTGCGCAAAAGATTAGTGGAAAATGCCAAAGAAGGGCTATCTACAAGAAGTTTTTGATGGATGCCTTGGGGGCGGTAATGGGGTATGAAGAGGATTTTCAATTAAGGTTTTATGGAGCATGATTGTTGTTGCTATAAGTCATCTGGTGTGAGAATGTCTCAAACACGACTTAGATAATCCTATGTACAGAGAGGTTGTTGTGAGAGGGAGGACTCATTGTATTCTCTACATTCATAGTAAAATTCCTATGTTTTTTGCACGTGGATGTAGGCTTATAGCCAAATCACGTAAATTATTGTGTGCTTGTGTGTTTGTTCTATTTTATATTTTTTCACTTTTTGGTTTCATCATAAAATCACTAAGTAATATCTAATCGAAGCATAGGCTTTCAAACAAAAAGAAACCCTTAATCAAATCAACCAATTCCAATTCCCCTGGTTCACTACTTTGGAAAATTAAATCATTCCTAACTCTCCACAATGACCACAACACAGTTAAAAAATGGTTTTCTACTTAATTCTTGCCAAATTTGTGATTACAGTTTTAATTTAATTCTATTTTTTTGACGACATTCTAGACCATCACTAATAATACTTTTCACAATGTTAAGCACCATCTCTAAAAAAGTTTTTGGTGATGGGAACCTAAACCGTCGCTAAAAGTGAAGTTTTTTCTCCAATTTTCACGTCAAATTATACTATCGCAAAAACCTTTTATTTGTCATCGCTAAAAGAAAGCGACGGTTTGTAACCATCGCAAATACCTTTTGTCACGCCCCTTTCCGCTACCCTTCTTTCCCGTTGCTACTTCGTTGCAAAAAGTCTTTTGCGACGGCATGTGCACCTTTTGCTACATTTACAACCATCGCAAAAGCACCGATTTTTAGTAGTGAAGGACATACAATATTTTCATAGTAGTTAAGGTCTCTTAACATTTTTATAGAGAAAATTTGACTTCGAGAAATTTCGCCTTAACTCAGAGAAATTTCGAAATTTCTCTATGATCATACCAAAGAAATTTCAAAATTTCTCTGAGTTAGGGCCGAAATTTCTCTAAGTTGGGCAAAATTCCTTTGAGTCAAATTTTCTCTGTGAAAATGTTGAGGGACCTTAGCTAATAAAAAAAATATCTTGGATCTCTCCTACTACATAAGGTTGGAGAGTGATGTTTCACTAATTTTTCCTTAAAAATAATAGTTAAATTAGAAGAAGAATTAGTAATACAAAATTAAAAGTAATTCTAACTATTTAATTTTCTTTTATATTCATTTGTAAAACAAAAATATGTAGAAATAGAAATTATATAAAATTTATTAAAAAAAATTAAATATAAATATGTTGTAGTTGGACTATCTTGTAATGATTTTATATGATATATATATATATATATATTAAATTATAAGATTGTAAAATAAACACTCTTAATTAAATTAAAATATTAACTATATGAAAGAAATTCAACAACGGCTACCCAAGAATGAATCACATAACATCTAAACTCAAAAAGAAAAAATAATGAAAGCATCCAAACAATGGAAATATCTTAGTGCGTGAAGTGATTAATGTTCTGTAATATGATGTCAACATATAAAAGAACTTACTGTTCAACAAATGAAAAAGTAACTCAAACAATAAATTCAAATTTTAGAGATTACTCGAGAGTGTCATCGTAAAATTATACGAATAGCCTACTAGTTAACAATTAAAGTTGTAAATTTTTAATGAATGTAAGATTTAAAAAAAAAAAAAAAAAATACATTGAATTGCAATTGTCCCTTATATATATATATAATTTTTTTTGTGCCATAAATAGAGAGAAAATTTACCTATAAATCCCATCTTGAGGGATGGTGATTAAAAGAGTTTTGAGAAAGATCATTTTCTATTCAATGAATCAATCAATACAGCTGTGTCTCTTTATATGAACACTATAACTGCCTAACTCACCTAATCAACTAACTAACCATGGTTATGTTTATATCTAACAGACTTAGCTAACCACCACAAGTGGATTGTAACTGCCTCAACTTCATACACGTGCTCATCCTCTGCACATCATCTGCACGTGGCTTGACCAACTCTTTGAGTTGCTTAAACTGTAGTTGTTTGGTTGCTAACTGCTGTTGTAGCTCTGTAGATTGCTGCAGCTTGACGTGTGACTCTGTGGCTTGTGACTCCTCTGGTTTCAACTTGAGCCGTGACTTAACATGTCCCTTTTAGCTTAGGGGAGGCTGTAGGACCATAAGCTTGAATTGTAAGTACTGAAACCTCTGAGTTGAAAGGGGTTTGTGAAAATATCGGCCAACTGATCTGAAGTAGAAATATGAGAGATATGGAGCTGTTTAGCTGCTACTCGTTCACGAACAAAATGGTAATCAACCTCTATGTGTTTAGTGCGAGCATGGAAGATAGGATTAGAAGACAAAGAGATAGCAAAGATATTATCACACCATAGAGTAGGAGAAGGAACTGCAATGTGAAGATCAAATAAAAACATGGTAAGCCAATTGAGCTTTGTTGCTGTTTTAGTTGAGGCACGATATTTGGCCTCAATAGAAGAGTGAACCACAGTGGGTTGTTTTTTAGCAGACCACGAAATCAAATTGGGGCCAAGGAAAACACAAAAACCAATAGTAGATCGTCTATCATAAGAACTACCAGCCCAATCAAAGTCAGAGTAAGCTTGAAGCAGAAGAGGACCAGAACTGAAGTGAAGCCCAAGATGAAGAGTACCTTGGACATATCTCAGAAGACATTTACCATTAGCAAAATGACTAACCAGAGGAAGATGCATAAATTGGCAAGCATAGTTTACAGCAAAAGAAAGATCAGGACAAGTGATGGTTAAGTATTGAAGAGCACCAACAATGCTTTGATAAAGAGAAGGGTTAGAAAATGGAGGATCAGTAGAGGAATCACTATGTTTAAGAGCCATAGGAGAGGAATAGGATTTACAGTTAGAGATACTAGCTTTGGCAAGGATTTTAGTAGCATATTTGTACTAAGGGAGAAAATAACCTTGAGGTGAAGAAGTGACTGAGATACCAAGGAAGTAGTTGATAAAGCCAAGCTCTTTAATGGCAAAAGTGGAGTGCATTTGCTCAATAAGCTAAGTAATAGAAGACAGGTCACTACCAGTTAATAGGATATCATCTACATAGATGAGTAAAATGAGAATTGAAGAAGCAGTTTTCTTAAGAAATAGAGAAGAATCACAGTGACTAGAAACGAAGCCTTGAGACTGAAGAAATGTGGAGAAAGTAGAATACCAAGCCCTTGGAGCTTGTTTAAGCCCATAATGAGACTTGTGAAGTTTATAAACAAGATGAGAAGAAGAGGCATCAATGAAGCCTTGAGGCTGATGCATATAGACTTTCTCCTCAAGGACACCACGAAGGAAGGCATTAGAGATGTCAAGTTGCTTGATAGGCCAGTGGAAATGAAGAGCTAAGGTGAAAAGAACTTTGACAGTTGGTTGTTTAGCCATAGGCCTAAATGTCTTATGAAAATCAATGCCCTCTATTTGGAGGAAACCCTTAGCAACCAAACGAGCCTTATATTTGGCAATAGTACCATCTGGATTCTTCTTGATTCTATACACCCATTTGGAACCAATAGCAATTTTTCTAGGAGGTAAAGGCACCAAAGACCATGTGGCTTGTCTTTGTAATGCTTGAAATTCATCTACCATGGCAACTTGCCAATGAGAAGAGTGAGCTGCCTTTGTGTAAGAAGATGGTTCAATAGAGTCAGTGGAAGCTAAGTGTAGACACCCCATTTTTGACCGTCCTCAAGACTTGGGCGTCACCGCTTGAACACTTGGTGATCATCCATGTTTGTGTTTGTCTTCAGTTCCCGGAGGTCTCGGCTACGTACCTTGCCTCAGGATCTCTTGACTCAACTGTTTCGTGTCTGGTTTTGCACCAAACACTTGTGCTTTGCCTTGGAGGGGCAGGGAATGGCTTGTGGGCCATCCCCACACTCCACCGGCCATGGCTTGAGGCCACCGGCTGTGTTTTGTTTCCACCGGCCAAATGTTTGGCCAGCCGACACTATAGATGACCGGCCGGCTATCTTTTTTTGGTCAATTGCATTTTTGGCCGGCCGACTGCTGTGCATCTGCTTTTGCAGATATTTTTGTGCAGCTGGCATGCACTTTGACCCCCTCCATACACGTGTATGGAGGGATTGCCCTCTTGTTAGCTTCCTTTGGAAGCTTTACAACACAAATTGTCTATAAGAGGGGCTCTCCTCTCCCTCCTTTAGGGTTAGACAACTTAGACAAGTTAGACAACATTCCTAGAGAGCTCTGGTTTTAGGGTTAGGGTTTGTGAATCTATCCTATCTCTATACTTCTCTCTTTCCTTTGCCTTGTGCGTTTTTTTTGTCTTACTTTTGCACACAAACACTCACCATCACACCTTCTCATGGAGCTGAGGCCCTTGAGGGTTGTTTTGAAGTTTTGGAGCTGGTTTTGAGCTTGGAAAGGCAGTTGGACCACCATTTGTGAAGGAGGTCTTCAAGGGTAATAAACTTCCTTTTTTTCCCCCCATTTTTGCATACTCTTTTTTCCTATCTTGCAACTGTTTTTGAGCTTAACATATAACATAGAAAAGTCTTTTTTTTATCTTCTCTAAATAGTTTGTTAAGGGTGTTTTAAGCTTTGGGGTTATTTGACCCCTCTTAAGGCTTGTTTGGCTCTTGTTTTGTGCCATTTTGGTTGAGCTCCGGGACCATTGTGTTTGGGCCTCCTCACCACTGAAATCTTGAGGGATTTCAGAGGTGAGGATGGTGCCTTGAGGTCCTAAGAAGGAGAGGGCCACCCCCTCTCCTTGTTGTCCTTGAAAAGGGCCATTTTTGCCTCTTGAGGAAGCATCTAGTTTAAGTGTGTGTTGACCATGCCTTGACTGATATTTATGCTTATTTTTCCATGAAATAGCATTGTGTTGAGTTGGTTTGGACACACCTTGCATGCCTTGCATACATGTCTTGTAATGCCATCATTTAGCCTTAACATGTATCTAGGCTTCGACCCTTGTTCAAGCATGTTTTAGGCCCAGCTTTGTGAAGCTGTTGTACTTATTTTTCTATGCTTAAGGTCTGCCCTTGGTTGTTTTGGTCGACCATGGCATGCATTGCATAGCCCCTTTGCATTTTGGCTTGTAAGCTTTAAATATATAGACCTCTGACATGCATCACTTGCATTGTTTCAGTGGTTTGGAACCACTTACCATGTTATTTCAGTCCTTATAACATGCCCATATCCTTGCATTTAATGCTCCTTCAATGTGTTAAAAGGTTGTTGCCTTATGCTCCATAGATGTGCTTCTTTGTATGCTTACGTGTTTAAGCCACTTAGATACCATCTAGGTGCACCCTCAGCCTTGTTCAGGTCTGCATTGGACTTGTTTTAAGTCCCCTTAGCCTTTTGAGGTTTGGTTGACCTAGCCTTGGTTTAAGCCTCCTTGGCTTGCCTTGAATTTTGGACCATAATTGCATGCTATGCTTGTCTTGTTTGCTTGATTTGGCATCATCTTTAACATGATTTTCAGAGCTTTCTATGCATGCTAATTGTCCATGTTTAGTCTCTTTTAAGTGTGTTCAAAAGTTGCTTGTTTTATGCTTAAGTGTTGGCCCATTTGCATGCATGTTTGTGTGAACATTAGCCTTCATTTCCTTGGCATTTGGCCACTGATTTTGGCATGCTTGCGAGCTATCCATGTTAGTTTAAGTACACCTCTTTGCATGTTCTTGCATGCTCACCTTGTGTATTGTTGCATACTAGTGTGTCGTTGCGTGATTGAATGAAGTCACATGCTTGCTTGCATGCTTGAACATCCACATTGTGTCTTGCATACTCGTAAGTTGCATTGCCTCATGCCTTACATGCTTCTTTACCTAGGTCGTGTGCCTAGCATGCATTGCTTGCTTGCGTTGTCCATGTTGCATGCAGGTCGACATGCTTAGGATTACATTGCATTAGCATGCATGCTTTGTCTCTTGAATTGTTTGTGATAGAGGTTGAGCCCCTTTGTTTGATAATGTGCATTGCATTCCATACCAAAGTGCACACTTGATTCTTTGGGCCATCATGCATGGAAATGCGTGATTGGTGGTCTGAGAATCGAGGCCCATCCTCTTTTGAGTCATACACATGATAAGGAGTGTGGTTGGTGCATACATTGCTTGAAATGCATTACCATGCCAAGTATTGTCCTCTGCTGCTGTCAAATCAGTTTCTGGAAGGAGATTTGGCCGGACGACCATCTTCAGTGCCGACCGACCATCCATTGTTGGCCAATGGATTATTTTGTGGCCGGTGACCATTATACAAGGTCGGTGACCAATCCCTTCAGCCGGTGGTGTTCTACAGCACTCAGAGAAGCAACACTAGGACTTGTGCAGTCTTCAGAGGAGGATAACAGCCAAAGTAGAGGCATCTTGTGCATGGCAGTGACTTCAGAGCGGAACCAAGCGCGCGTGCATTGGCCCCTCTTCCCGCGGCTGCTGTTTACTGCTTAATTATATTCAATTGATTTGTCAATTAATTAGGTGGTTTGTAATGATTAATTAGCTTGTAGGTTAATTAAATTGTATTATTCTTTCGGTCCCTCCGAGCGAGGGCAAATTTGTAATAAGTGTGGGTGCGTGTGTGCATGTCTTCCAACCCCCACTTCTTTCTCCCTTTTACTTACCTGCTTTGGTGGTTAGTATTAGGGCATATTTACTTTAGCATACCTTATGCTATGCATACGTGCATCCATACATTTGTCTTGCATGCACTGCCCTCAAGATCATACTAACTGCATAAGTATTTCAAAATCTAACTTGAATACATGCTACTTGTGCATTTTCACACATGCTACTTGTGCATTTTCACATGTCATTCATAGACTAGCCGAGCCTACTCTAGAGACATTCCGTATGCGTGGCATTAGACATCTAAACATGGACTTGGATCATGCATGATTGCTAACATGTTTTTTATTTTGGCGCGGAGTACTAGGTGAGCTCTTTATGCCTTAGCATACCGCATGTGTGTGAGTGTTGCCATAATAGCATGATTACCATGAGGCTAGCTGCTTATATGTCATAACTGCCTGAATGCCTGTGGGTGAAGGTTGGATTGTTTGAGTTGGGACAACTCACTGAAATCTGTGTTTTAGCCTACTTACGAGTAGCAAATTTCAAAACGTTTTCCAAACAAATGGATATGCAATGTATTGTTCCAAATTAGGCGATCTAGTCTATACTTGTTTGTTGTGCGCACAACCTAGTAATTCTAGGCTAATAATCGGAACAAGAATACATAATGTTTTCAAAATTGGATATCATGGTTAGTAGAGGCCGATCTTCGGATCGGGCGAGAGGGGGTGCTCATAGCTGACCTTCCCCAATCGTACCCAAGTTCCCGAGCCGAGGCAACTTTGGTGATGACGGACACGTGGCCTTCTTAAGACCGAGTCGTGGTTTCCTAAATTTCATAAAAATATTTAGGTGGCGACTCTATATCCGGGCGGCGATCCATGATAGGCACTTCTTCCAAAATCTGTTTTCTCAAAACGATTTGGCAGATTTGGACTCTTTGGTTCGGACTATGAACCGTGACAAATCAAGTCAATCAGAGCATTGAGGTCCCCATGACTTGTTACGCTTCGCGACTACCGGGACTTAGAGAGCTTGACTCGAACTCGTGATATCCTGTTTTGATTTCGCTTATGTGTCTCTTTACATTGCATGTGCATTGGTGCGCCTAGGACACCGTGTTGGCCATCTGCTATTCCTGAGTGGTTTGCCGGAGGCTTGACTTTGTCAAAGCATGCCATAAGACTGACCGGTTGCGGGCTCTGCCAGTATGGGAACACAAACCTCGATTTTACCGGGGCACCCTTTTCGACCATTCGATCTAGTGCATAGTCGGAATCCATAGTGATCATTCCAAGCTAGGACAGGTTGCTTACCCAATCATAGGTTGTTTGAAACTGCTGCGTGCATAGTGAAACCCTAGCTCTTGACAAAATAGGACAGGGAAACCCTACCCCAACATAGGGGTGCTTTTGGTTTTTTACATGCTATGTGCTTTTAGAGTGTATCTCACAGAACGCATATATCAATTTGTAAGTGTGAGTATCGTGCCTAAGGGCACCAAAGGTCGAGATTTGTGAGAATCAGTTATATCTGTGGGTATCTGATTCAGTGTTTTGAGGCAGTGATTTTGGAAAGCAATGATCAGTAGTAGAGTACAGTTATTCGGCTACACCTGTGTTTGATCCGTTTGGGCTGAAATGCTGCTTGTTTTTCCTTTCAGTTCAGGGAGTTGATACAAAATAGTTAATGTTCCCCTTGCGAGGCAAGACAGATATCTCGATCCGGCTACCACCGCTCAAGATAACGGACTTATGATGACGCAAAATTCGGAGGAGATTGTCGTGATGACAGCCGCATTAGATCAATGAATCACTCTGCAAAGTGAGACCAATGTTGATGTACCGCATCCACCCAGGTCGCCTGCTGCGCGCCCGATCTGGGAACCCCAGTTGTATCAGGCTCGTGAGCCCACCACATTCGAGTTGATGGGGATGATAGGTGACCTCCAGAGGTCCATGGCAGATCTCGCCATTTTAATGTCACTTTGCCACCAAATGCACCATATCTTTGGGAGTTTTGTACCACAGAGCCCTCGTTATTGAGACGGATTGTGGTTAACTTAGCTAACCCGAGGTAGCCTCGGCTATGGCAAAGATATATCAACATCAACCCAAACACTGGATCAGGGTGTGGCGAGAGTTAAGGTCAAAATGGAGGCAGATGCCGATCCCATTGAACAACCGCCGGCGCCGAGGCTTTGAAGGCCGGAGGAATGAGTAAGCAACAGGTGTTCGCAGTCATGACCAAGACTGTGGATGATGTTTTCCCCACTCCAAAGGCATAAGCTACAAAACCGGATAGGCCTCGCCATGCCAGATGCCTTCCGCTCCCAACCCCGCACCCGAAAGATCGAAGTCAAGGCAAGGCTCGCCGACCCATTCGCTAGTGCGTCTAGCAAGAATACTCAGACTTCAAAGTACCTACCCCGAGGGCGCAGGGTCTTTCATGCACTTTACATGCCTCTGTCCAAGGCACTTCAGATCTTGGCCGAAAGGGGACACCTTAAACCCTTGGAGCCTCGGCCTCTCCTGAAGAATCTCCATCTCACGCATGATGCTACTCAGTACTGCGCGTACCACCAGCAAACAGGACATGCCACCGATAATTGTTTCCGCCTCCGTCATGAGGTGCAAGATTTGATCGACAATGAGGTTATCCTCCCGCCCACCTCAGCCAAGTCCGTTATTACCCAGCTATTGGACTTTGAGGATACCGACATCACAGTATGTAATCGTGGAATGAACCACCATGGGCGGCGCTTGGTGTATTTCTGGATGTGGTGTCTGGCATGCATTTTTGAGCATCTGTGATTGCTAGTTTCTTAATTCGGGCTTGGGTGTCGAGTTGGTCTTTTGTTTTGAGTCTGTCTCATTGTCTTGAGTCAGTCCTTTTTGCTTAAGGGTCTGTCTTGTTGTAGCGAGTCAGTCCCCTTGTATAGAATGTCAGGTGATTCTGGGGTTGTTGCCTCGAACACCGTTTTGTTTTGTAATTACTCATTTTGCTTTCTTTTTAAGTCTGTCTCTGATGTGGAGCTAGTCGCAACCAGGAAATCCAAATGAAACAGCTGCGGCTATCATGTTTCTGTGCTTATTGCTATTTTGAGCTTGTTGTGCCAGAGGATTTGAATGAAACGACAGTACATTCCACCTGCTCTCTTATGTCCTAAAAATCATTGTAATGACCTAAGTTTTTCGAAACCTTTTTGAACACTGTGGTGATAAAAACGAAGAGGAAGGAATTCCTCGGGTTTTACAAAACTTTGATCAATTTGAGAGAAAGATAGGTGTGCTAAGCCTTTTAATGAATGAAATCATGCTTGTTAGCGTGAGTACTGAGAAGGACCCTGGTTTGATCCAAATTGGTTCTACACTATCTTCAACGCGAGCGATGTGTCGCTTTCGTAAAAACTTTCAAAAACAAAATGTTTTGCGCGGTCCTGTGAAGACCTGTGTGGAATCGCTCTTAAGATTGTGCAGCCTAGGATCGCTCTCAGCCTCCAGACTCAATCCGTTTGTTTTCGAACCTTGAACCCATTTAGAACGTTCGACAGTTAATCGCCATGTGAGACTTGTGTGGCCAGATCAGAAGCACCCCTCGAACTAGGGGCAGCAAAATGTCAGAAGTGCTCGAAGAGCCAAAGATGGATCCTTCTGCAAATCAATACAACAGCCACTCTCCTGGATACAGAGGGCTTCAATCTCAAAACCATTTGACATGGACAAAGCTACACTTTTACCCCTTGAGAGGCTCATTGCCAATAAAACCCTAAGGGCGACCCAGCAAAAGTTAGAGCAAGAAAAGAACAAGAAAAAGAAACAACACAAAAAAAAGGAAAATGCAAAAAGAAATGAAAAAAAATTGAAAAATGTGAAAAGGAAAAGAAAAGATAAGAAATGAAATGAAAAGAATTGAACAGAAAAGAAGAACAAAGCTCGCAAGGTCGAAAACCCGCATCGGGCACCTTGGCAAAAGTTAGAGCCTAAAAAAGTGAAGGTTAAAATACCTGAGTCTACCTTAATCGGAACTACGAAGGCTTGATTCCCATGTTTGGGATACGAGGCAACTTCATCCCGAAGTCCAAATTTCAACGCCCATAGCGCCTCACCATGTAATGGTTTTGATCACCTTTGCCTCCTCTCGAATCCGATAGTTCGGTTGTGACAACCGAACTACGCAATAACTTTCTCTTAAAGTCCACCACTAACGCTTTCAAAGGACTATGTCCATGTATTGGTTTTAACCGCCTTCGCTTTCTCCGTGTCCAGAGTTCATTTGCAATCATCACCGATGAGGATCAAGCTTCAAAGATGTCAGGGCATCATCCAAACAAGGCAACTTTCCGCTGCCATGAGTTGCCATGAGTCGCCGAACCAGGGCAACTTTCAGTTGCCATGCACCCCTTTTCAAGCAAGGCAATTTTCCATTGCCTCTCGTCCAAGGTTGCGATCTCGAGGGTAGGTTCCATGCTCGCTTAGCATTGGCCGTTTGCAAAAATAGTGTTTTGAAAATGTTTACTGAGGTTGACTATTTTCTTGAAAACTATTTCATTTTTCAAAACTAGATCATTTCTGGGACCCAGAAGGGAAAATTTTTAGTGCTTATAGCCCGACTTGCATGATTTTCAAATCAAAGATCGAACAAGCATGTTAATCTAACTCTCGTTTTAGTCAAAACTGTTTTAGTAGAAAACCAAAACAAAAAAATGGTCAAAGTGATGAAATAGGGGCACAGTTGAGTTAGGTTTTCTGTCCTTTCCCCTTCATCAACATACTTGCTGAAGGGCACCCTATTCACGGAAGAAGGCACACTTAAAACTGCTCAGAAGGGTCAATGCTCTCAATATCCTCCAAACAACGAGGTATTAAGCCGTGCACGGCACAAATTGGGTCAGATCAAGATACACCATTTCCTGTCTGGAACATCGACTAGACGTCACCGAAAGAAATAGCCGCGAGCTAATAGTGTTGGGCGTGAACCCACGACTTCCTATTCATCTATCAATCACCCTGGAGAGGGACGAAAAATGAGAGAATAAAGAATAGAGAGGTGTAAGTTCAGAGAAAAGTGAGCAAAAGGGTTTTGAGAGAAAAACCGAGCCTGAGGGCCGAGTGATGTGAGAATCACAAATGAGGAAGGGTGGAAACTAATACCCGGAGGAACTGGCTCCTCGTGATTTGAGGTCTCTCGTTTTTTTTAACACGTCCGTGTGTCATTTTTTTTTGTTTTGTTTACCTCAACTTTCGCTTTGGGTCTTTTCCAAGCGTGTTTCGTTGTGTTTAGGTCGTGTACCTTTTGCTTGAGTCTTTCCCGCTGTGTTCAGTTGTAAACTCGATACCCTGGTTGAAAAACCCTTTTTCAATATTCAAAAACCGTTTGTGCTCAGAATGCTGTGCCAATCTCTACATTTATGCGAAGCAAAAGAAGAAAAGGGAAAATTTGAGGCATCTGAGTGTGCTTTAATTTCAGCTTGCCCACCTTCAGATTCTCGCCTTGTCGATTGGACTGCTTTGTCCGTGGTTTGCCGTGGTGCGTAATGAACCAAACGCCGTGTTATGGGTCAGATGCGCAGATTAATCCTCGCAGAGTATGTAATGTGTTCGTAATGGGGCGAGAGGTTGCTTGAGTTGTTTTGTCATATCGATTCGTTATCTGGTTATTACAATGCAAGTGTTCAATTTTCAGACATGCATATTAATCCCATTGTTATGTGGTGTAGCATGATGCAATGCAATGCAAAGTATGAAATGTAAAGATGTAAACACTTTTTCAAATAAAAAAAAAAAGTTTGTTTCATTTCATCATCTGTTTCAAGTACATAAGTTTTGGAAACAAAACCTGCCTGTGGCAGTACAAAGTATCCTAGCTACCAACCAAAAAGGGAAAAGTACAAAAAAGAAGAAAAACAGCAAAAATCTGTGTCAATATCAAGTGGTCTCAAGGCTACCGGTCTGTTCTAGTCCTCTTCCTGGACGAAGGTCCAGGAGCACCATCAGCACTGTCATCTGGGCCCGGGTCCCGGGCATCCCCCATTTCCTCCTCCGATGACTCTACTCCGCTTACTCCGCTCGACTCCTCCTCATCATCGCTATCCGAATCGGCGCCGAGAGCTACTCCCGACATGAGTGCACCCCGCCTTTGGTGCGGATATACTCGCCTTTCCATCTCCCGGCAGAAATGTAGGCCTAGCCGAACACCTCCTACGGTGAATCGAAGGATGTCAAAAGTACAAAAGGCAAATGCATTAGTATACCGTGAATGTTGAGCAGCTTTATCAAGGCGTAATGCAGCAGGCGTACAAAGGTGTAAATGTCGTGGAGCAGCTTTATCGCTGCGTAATACAATGTATGAGTACAGGTATGAAGGTCAGGAATGCTTTATCGAGTTATGTAGTGCCTTAGATTATGTGAAGCAGTTTAGTCATGGTTTGAGACTGTGGTTGAAGAACATATCGGAATACTATAGAGGGCCAGGAGGTCAAAAGTCCGCTGTAACATCCCCATCACGAAGGCATTCAAATTTAGAGAGACCCGCCGTACTTGAGGAAGCTCGCAAAAGTATTAGATGCATCAAGATTCTGGAATGTCAAAGAAATGAAATGAAATGAAACGACAATGCAAGATGCAAAATGCAGAGTACATACCGAGGCAAGTCGTGAAACCGACTAACTCATGATCACCGGGAGGAGCGAGGGATCCGTAGGTCGCCCACCCCTGCCCTTCAGATGTCATCATCAGGCGGAGCAGCCAACCAGCCCTCGCCTCTCGAGCTCCACTCGCCATTTAACCCGAAGCTCCACTTCGCCGCCTAGTCACGGTACACGGCCTCTCTCCTCAACTCGACGGCCATCGCCAGAGGTCGTGATGATATACGTCAGACGCATTCTCAGAGTCGCTTATGCCTCAAGCGATCGCATCCCAAACCGATCAGATAGTCACCATTTGCTTGGCAAGGAATCTCTGCCTCCCTCATATGCTCTGGAGGGTGAACCAGACTATCGCCTGTAACCCTAGGGTCCGTGTAAGAAACGCCACCTGTACTAAGCCCGATAGACCGCCTCTAGCAAAATCCGAAACGAGGTCTCTCAAGATCGCAAATCGATCCCAAATCATTGCCGCAACGGAGCCTAAGGTCGCCAGGTGATTTGAAAATGAAATACAGTTTGTTATCTACTGTTATTGAAAAAAAATACAGTGAAAAGCGAAGCTTAAATGAACTACAAAGTTGAACGTACCTCTGCGGGGGTGATGGTGTCAAAATAGCGGCAGAAAAAGCTAAACGTCTCCCGGGGCCTCGACCCACCTCCCGTCAAGCGGCGCAAGAACGACGACGAGAGGGTTTCCACATCGCACCGGGCTAGTCTAGGAAGTAAGCATAGACCCACAACCGCAAAGTAAATACCAAGATGTTTATCGATAAAGCGTAACGTAATAAAGTAGAAATAACAGAGCCGTGTATTGTGCAGTGTATTGTGCAGGCAGTGTATTGTGCAGAGTGTACAGTGTGAGTAGTGTACAGTCGATGAAAAGCAGAGTATATGTAAAAGATACGTCACAAGGCATCAAGCATGTGCAAAAGTACAGAGTATAGATAATAGAAAGCAGAAATGTAAAACAGAAAAAGAAATGTACCTCCCAAGCATGCCAGTAGCCCTCGAGCAACTGTCCGCTGCCACGGGAAGCCGAGCTCATGTATATGTAGAGTGTGGCCAGAGCGGCGCCACCCTAGTCATAGTGCAGGATCTGTGTGACATCCACTAAGGCGCCGAAAGCAACAGAGGGCATGATTCGCCGGTCGGCGAAAAATAGTCGCCCCAAGAGAAACATCGAAGCCGCGCAAGATATCGCCCACCTCTCGAGTCATTGAGCCTCCTTAGGGCTACCGAACCTCGAATCGACCTCGAACCATGAGTATCGGAAGAAGCTGGGACGCGCAAGAGGCGGCACCTCGCCGAGCAAGTAGATCTCGGCGCCGCCCACTCGCCCATGTCGGTATCAAAGGGATCGGATCACCTCTACCCCGATGCTCGTGAGCATCGAGAAATCATAGGAGTCATCGCCATATCTCCGTGGCGAGAGGTGGAACGAGTTTGGTATCCCACCACCTCCGCTTAGAGCAAAGGAGAGGCTCGCCGTGGTGAGTCTCGAAAGTCTCTGCAGAGCGCCAAACCTAGCTCGTCCACGATTGGTGAACTGACGGTAGCTCCTGCATCAATCTTGAGCGGTAATATTCCCATACCATGACGGTATGGGAATCTCCCTGCTTTCAAGCAAACAACAAAAGCAAGACTAAATACACAACAGAAAAGCATTCAAAATTGATGCAAATACAAGATGTGTGCATCGCCACATTCAAACAGCTTATCCGATGCCTGTGCTTACAAGTGAACTACAATATGTGATGCGTCACAGGTTTGGGTGGTTCAAAGGTAAATACAAAGATGTGTGCATGTTTTCACATTCAAACAGTTATCGGATGCCGGTGTGCTTACAGTGAAGTACAACATGTGATGCATCAGTGTGTTTGGGTGGTTCAGTGCAAATACAGCATGTGTGCATGTTTTCAAGTTCAAACAGTTATCAAGTGTTGGTGTGTTCGTAGGGATCACCGTGGTGTTGTGTCACAGGTTTGAGTGATTCAGCAAGGCAAGATATGTGTGCATGTGTTCAGATTCAAACAGATATCAGTTGCAAGTGTGTTTGCGATCAACTACGTGATACAAAGGCATCAGTATCCGAAGCTAAGCGCTTAAAGAATATAATCACTATGGCGCTTTTATATTCTACGTCATGAAAGTAAAACAGAGGAAGGAATGTTACCCTGAAGCGCCGGCGACGATAAGATGTAGGCTCACGCAAGAGAAGCTCTGGAGGCATCGCCCTATCAAAGCTCCGAAACTGGCGAAGTCCGTCGGGAGGCAAGACGTGAATCGCCGGCCAGTAGGTCGCCGGGTCGAATGGACGGACGCTTAGGGGGAGAAACTCGACCCCAGGATCCATCTCATGCTCCGGGGGAGTCCCGCCCTGTGGGATGTCGTCCACCATGTCAAAAATCGTGCAAAAATGGCCGGGAAAGTGGAAACAGGGCTAGAATGCGAAAGGTCAATGAAAAGTCAACCCCCGAGAGGGTGGAAAATGGCCGGAAAGGCCGGGAAGTGGAAAAGGTATAGAAAGCGAGAGGAACACGAGGGGAACAAACCCCAAAAAGTGGAAATAGCAAAGGAAACATCGAAATGAAGAAATGTTCGGATGAAAATGTTCGAAATGCGAAGGAGATCGCGAATCGAACGATGAAACGGGCATGAAACGCAAGAAAACGGAGAAGGAAAGAGGGGAAAATGCTCTAGAGAGAGAGAGAACGAGTTTTCGGCTAGGGGAAGAAAAGAAAATAGGGTTTGGAACCCTATTTTAAAAAACCCAAGCCAAAAAGTTAAATCGCCGATTCAGTATTTTGGCCGACGGCTACATTTTTATTTCCCGCCAAATATTTGGCCGGTGATGTATTTTGGTGGCCGATGCATGGCCGGTGGCCTCCCAATGTGGCCGGTGAGCTTCCTACAACCTTGTTTGGGTCAGATATGTAGTTTGAGGCCTTTATTGCTCAAGATAGTACAAGAAATGGCATTTCCGAAGCTCAACCGGCCTCCGTTTTAACCTCGGACCGTGTCTTCAGTGCGTGGCACTCGAATTTGTGCAAGGTGTATCCTTTCCTTATCCTTTTGTCTTTTACAAAACTCGAAAGTTGCCCCATGTGCATTTCAAATCAATCGCACAGTCTTGTGCACTTGCGTTGTCTAACGATCGCTTGCCTTGGCGATCTCATTGCATTTTGCATGCATTCCATCGCGCCATCTTGCGCACCTCAATCGCACTGTCTTGTGCATCGCATTTCAATCGCGCTATTTTGCGCATCACACCATCCTATGCACTCAACGGTCTAGGAGACCTTAAATCCTTGGGAGGTGCAAGACCTTCGGTGCATTGGCGTGCACACACATGCATATGTCATGCATCATTGTCAATACTGCATATGTCATGCATTTCAAAAAACAAAACCAAAAAAAAACATAGATGCATATGTCATGTATCATTGTAAATACTACATATGTCATGCATTTCAACAAACATTTCAAAACCAAAAAAAACAAAAGCACACACATGCATATGTCATGTATCATTGTAAATACTGCATATGTCATGCATTTCAAAAAACCAAAAAAAAAAAAAACACACACACACACATGCATATGTCATGCATTTCCATCAGAACATCCATCCCAAAGGCATATTGTAAATATTGCATTGTAGCTTGCATGCATTCACTGCATCACCCCCTCCATCTATGGCTCGCACCTCTCCATGTTGAGCTTGGTTTGGTATGTGCTCATACTTTTCATGTTGAAGCACAGTTCTGCATGTGTACGCGCCTATTCCTTGATGAACTTGGTTTGAGGGTGGCGGCACCTTTTCTGTGTTAAACGCGGTTCGTTTGTGTACATGCCTTTTCTAGGCAAGATTTGGTTTGGTCTGCGTGCCTTATCCATCGTATCTATTCCATTCCAGTGCATATCGCATTGTAGCTTGCATGCATTCACTGCATCACCCCCTCCATCTATGGCTCGCGACTTTCCATGTTGAGCTTGGTTTGGTATGTGCCCATACTTTTCACGTTAAAGCACAGTTCTGCATGTGTACGCGCCTATTCCTTGATGAACTTGGTTTGAGGGTGGCGGCACCTTTTCTGTGTTAAATGTAGTTTGTTTGTGTCCATGCCTTTCCTAGGCAAGATTTGTTTTGGCTGCATGCCATATCCATTGTATATATTACATTGTAGTGTAATTTTTGCATCCAGCATTAGGATCATTGTTCTTTCGTTAGCAGGTTGTTTCCCCACTTATGTCATTCCACCCAATACTTGTTCTTGCGTCCGTCTACATCACTCATAGTTCTGCATGTGTACGCGCTTTGAGGGTTGCGACACCTTTTCTATGGTAGACGGACTTGTTACTTCCATCAATCTATTTGACATTTGTGTGGTTTTGAACCGCTCATGATTGGATCATGATTCAATTGCATTGTATTTCGTTTGCATCGTTTCAATTGCATTGCATTTTCATTTGCATTATTGTACATAGTTTTGTATATATTGAATATCATTTTGCATTCATTTTGCATTGTCATGCATGTTGCTAACAATATTGCACCTGTTAAGTTGCTTTCTTTTCAGGCACGATATTGTATGTACGGTTCATTTGAGGCTGGTGCAACTAGACGAACCGGACAGGTATTGTATCCTCCGAGTGAGACGTATTGAGAATGGCATAATTCTCTTACATCCCTTCTGCATTGTAGTGTAGTTTGGTGTATGCTAGCTTAAAACTGTCGCATGATGATATGCTATGCCTTTCTTTCTTTGCGTGAACATAAGTTATGCCCGGCTTTGTGCATTGTCTTGCATTTTGCACCTGCCTTTGGGCGCATACCTTTATTGTCTTGCATGCTTTGTCTAAGTCTTCGGCCTTGTCAAAAATGGGTCGTCTCTGGGCTTTGACATTCACTCCTGTCATTGTTAAGACTTTCGAAGTTCACAAAGAGGGCAATCAGAGACACCCTATTTTTGACCGTCTCAAGACTTATGCATCACCGTTGAACACTCGGTGATCATCCATGTTTGTGTTCGCCTTGAGTTCCGGAGGTCTCTGCCACGCCTTGCCTCGTGATCTCGACTCAATTGTTTCATGTCTGGTTTTGCACCAAACACTTGTGCTTTGCCTTGGAGGGGCAGGGAATGGCTTGTGGGCCATCCCCACACTCCACCGGCCATGGCTTGAGGCCACCGGCTGTGTTTTGTTTCCACCGGCCAAATGTTTGGCCGGTCGGCACTATAGATGGCCGGCCGGCTATCTTTTTTTGGTCAATTGCATTTTTGGCCGGCTGACTGCTGTGCATCTGCTTTTGCAGATATTTTTGTGCAGCTGGCATGCACTTTGACCCCTTCCATACACGTGTATGGAGGGATTGTCCTCTTGTTAGCTTCCTTTGGAAGCTTTACAACACAAATTGTCTATAAGAGGGGCTCTCCTCTTCCTCCTTTAGGGTTAGACAACTTAGACAAGTTAGACAACGTTCCTAGAGAGCTCTGGTTTTAGGGTTAGGGTTTGTGAATCTATCCTATCTCTATACTTCTGTCTTTCCTTTGCCTTGTGTGTTTTTTTGTCTTACTTTTGCACACAAACACTCACCATCACACCTTCTCTTGGAGCTGAGGCCCTTGAGGGTTGTTTTGAAGTTTTGGAGCTAGTTTTGAGCTTGGAAAGGCAGTTGGACCACCATTTGTGAAGGAGGTCTTCAAGGGTAACAAACTTGCTTTTTTCCCCCCCATTTTTGCATACTCTTTTCGCCTATCTTGCAACTATTTTTGAGCTTAACATATAACATAGAAAAGTCTTATTTTTATCTGCTCTAAATAGTTTGTTAAGGGTGTTTTAAGCTGTGGGGTTGTTTGACCCCTCTTAAGGCTTGTTTGGCCCTTGTTTTGTGCCATTTTGGTTGAGCTCCGGGACCATTGTGTTTGGGCCTCCTCACCACTGAAATCTTGAGGAATTTTAGAGGTGAGGATGGTGCCTTGAGGTCCTAAGAAGGAGAGGGCCACCCCCTCTCCTTGCTGTCCTTGAAAAGGGCCATTTTTGCCTCTTGAGGGAGCATCTAGTTTAAGTGTGTGTTGACCATGCCTTGACTGATATTTATGCTTATTTTGCCATGAAATAGCATTGTGTTGAGTTGGTTTGGACACACCTTGCATGCCTTGCATACATGTCTTGTAATGCCATCATTTAGCCTTAACATGCATCTAGGCTTCGACCCTTGTTCAAGCATGTCTTAGGCCCAGCTTTGTGAAGCTTTTGTACTTATTTTTTCGTGCTTAAGGTCTGCCCTTGGTTGTTTTGGTTAACCATGGCATGCATTGCATAGCCCCTTTGCATTTTGGCTTGTAAGCCTTAAATATATAGACCTCTAACATGCATCACTTGCATTGTTTCAGTGGTTTGGAACCACTTACCATGTTATTTCAGTCCTTATAACATGCCCATATCCTTGCATTTAATGCTCCTTCAATGTGTTAAAAGGTTGTTGCCTTATGCTCCATAGATGTGCTTCTTTGTATGCTTACGTGTTTAAGCCACTTAGAGACCATCTAGGTGCACCCTCAAATTTTGTTTAGGTCTCAGATTGGACTTTTTTTAAGTCCCCTTAGCCTTGTGAGGTTTGGTTGACCTAGCCTTGGTTTAAGCCTCCTTGGCTTGCCTTGAATTTTGGACCATAATTGCATGCTATGCTTGTCTTGTTTGCTTGATTTGGCATCATCTTTAACATGATTTTCAGAGCTTTCTATGAATGCTAATTGTCCATGTTTAGTCTCTTTTAAGTGTGTTTAAAAGTTGCTTGTTTTATGCTTAAGTGTTGGCCCATTTGCATGCATGTTTGTGTGCACATTAGCCTTCATTTCCTTGGCATTTGGCCACTGATTTTGGCATGCTTGCGAGCTATCCATGTTAGTTTAAGTCCACCCCTTTGCATGTTCTTACGTGCTCACCTTGTGTATTGTTGCATACTAGTGTGTCGCTATGATTGAATGAAGTCACATGCTTGCTTGCATGCTTGAACATCCACATTGTGTCTTGCATACTCGTAAGTTGCATTGCCTCATGCCTTACATGCTTCTTTACCTAGGTCGTGTGCCTAGCATGCATTGCTTGCTTGCATTGTCCATGTTGCATGCAGGTCAACATGCTTAGGATTGCATTGCATTAGCATGCATGCTTTGCCTCTTGAATTGTTTGTGATAGAGGTTGAGCCCCTTTGTTTGATTATGTGCATTGCATTCCATACCAAAGTGCACACTTGATTCTTTGGGCCATCATGCATGGAAATGCGTGATTAGTGGTCTGAGAATCGAGACCCATCCTCCTTTGAGTCATACACATGATAAGGAGTGTGGTTGGTGCATACATTGCTTGAAATGCATTGCCATGCCAAGTATTGTCCTCTGCTGCTGTCAAATCAGTTTCTGCAAGGAGATTTGGCCGGCCGGCCATATTCAGTGCCGACCAGCCATCCATTGTTGGCCGATGGATTATTTTGTGGCCGGTGACCAATCCCTTCAGCCGGTGGTGTTCTACAGCACTCAAAGAAGCAACCCTGGGACTTGTGCAGTCTTCAGAGGAGGATAACAGCCAAAGCAGAGGCATCTTGTGCATGGCAGTGACTTCAGAGCGGAACCAAGCGAGCGTGCATTGGCCCCTCTTCCCGAGGCTGCTATTTACTGCTTAATTATATTCAATTGATTTGTCAATTAATTAGGTGGTTTGTAATGATTAATTAGCATGTAGGTTAATTAAATTGTATTATTCTTTCGGTCCCTCCGAGCGAGGGCAAATTTGTAATAAGTGTGGGTGCGTGTGTGCATGTCTTCCAACCCCCACTTCTTTCTCCCTTTTACTTACCTGCTTTGGTGGTTAGTATTAGGGCATATTTACTTTAGCATACCTTATGCTATGCATGCGTGCATCCATACATTTGTCTTGCATGCACCGGGCTCGGTGCATCATACTAACTGCATAAGTATTTCAAAATCTAACTTGAATACATGCTACTTGTGCATTTTCACATGTCATTCATAGACTAGCCGAGCCTACTCTAGAGACATTCCGTATGCGTGGCATTAGACATTTAAACATAGACTTGGATCATGCATGATTGCTAACTTGTTTTTTGTTTTGGCGCGGAGTACTAGGTGAGCTCTTTATGCCTTAGCATACCGCATGCGTGTGAGTGTTTCCATAATAGCATGATTACCATGAGGCTAGCTGCTTATGTGTCATAACTGCCTGAATGCCTGTGGGTGAAGGTTGGATTGTTTGAGTTGGGACAACTCACTGAAATTCGTGTTTTAGCCTACTTACGAGTAGCAAATTCCAAAACGTTTTCCAAACAAACGGATATGCAATGTATTGTTCCAAATTAGGCGATCTAGTCTATACTTGTTTGCTGTGCGCACAACATAGTAATTCTAGGCTAATAATCGGAACAAGAACACATAATGTTTTCAAAATTGGATATCATGGTTAGTAGAGGCTGATCTTCGGATCGGGCGAGAGGGGGTGCTCATAGCTGACCTTCCCCAATCGTACCCAAGTTCCCGAGCCGAGGCAACTTTGGTGATGACGGACACATGGCCTTCGGCACCGAGTCAGGGTTTCCTAAATTCCCCCATAAAAAATATTTAGGTGGCGACTCTGTATCCAGCGAAGCAGTCCATGTTTGGCACTTCTTTCAAAATCTATTTTCTCAAAACGATTTGCTAGTTTTGGACTCTTTGGTTCGGATTATGAACTGTGACAAATTGAGTCTGAACTGTAGCATTGAGGTCCCCCGCGAACTTGTTACACTAAGAAACAAGTGGACACAGCCTTGGTCTTAGATCTGGTAAGCATAGAATGATGATTCTGAGAAGGCAGACTGAGAGGCAACTCTATAGAAATAGAGGAAATAGAAATAGGTGTTGCAGTAGGTGCTGTAGGATCAACAGAAATAGGGATTGGAGAGGCTGCAGATGTAGGAGTTGCTGGAGAAGCAGAACTAGGGACTGTAGAACCTGCAGATGTAGGTGTGACAGAAATAAGGACATGACTAGCTGCAGAAAGAGAAACTACAATAGACGGGACTGAAGGAACTATAGCCGTAGAAGGAGCTATGGACATAGAGTGGGAGGTAGGACTGACTGAAGGCTAGAAAAAAGTGTGAAGTTGAAGTAAAGTAGGAGCTGGAAGAGAAGCACAGAGAGAAGGGTCTTGAAATGGAAAAGTAGTTTCATCAAAAAGAACATGTCTGGAAAGATAAATTTTACCACTAGACACATCAAGACACCTATAGCCCTTTGTGAAGGGCGGATAATCGAGAAACACACAAGGAATGGATCTTTGTTGAAGTTTGTGTGTGGTATAGGGTCGAAGCCAAGGATAGCATCTATAACCAAAGACTTTTAAGAAGTTATAATTAGGAGAATGCTTAAACAATACTTCAAAAGAAGTGAGATTATCAAGCTTAGAAGTAGGATGCCTGTTAATCAAAATCACAGAAGCAGCAAGAGCATCAAACCAAAATTTTATAGGAAGAGAAGACTGATGCATGAGAGTGATAGTAGTTTCAATTAAGTGTCGATGCTTTCTCTCAGCCACTCCATTTTGAGCAGGAGTATAGGGTCAAGTGAGTTGATGATTAATACCCTTAGCTTTAAGAAAATTCTAAAATTGAGTATCCAAATATTCTCCTCTATTATCACTCCTTAAAATTTTAAGTTTGGTGTTAAATTGTGTTTCCACAAAAGCCTTGAATTCAACAAACTTGAAGAAAACTTCACTCTTGTAAGACAGAGGAAATAACCATGTGAATTTGCTAAAGTCATCAATGAAAAGCACATAGTATTTATAATTGAAAATGGAAGTAGCAAATGGTACCCATACATCATAATGAATTAGAGATAAAGGTTGATTTACAGGGGATGGAAACCTATGACTCTTCAATACACAACAATGTATGCATGATTTATTTGAAGCAACAATAGAAGCAGAAGTAGGTAAATGATGCTGAGAAACAAGAGAATGCAACTTCTAGGATGAAGGATGTCCTAATCTAAGATGCCAAAGAGAATCATGATGAGCAGAAGTAGTAGTAGAACAATGTAGATAGATTGCAGATCTAGAGGCAAGTGAAGAAGTAGTTGAAGCTGGTAGATGGTAAAGCCATTAGAATGGCATCCTTTATCAAAAAAACCTTCTTGTTAACCTTGTCCTATATAACAAAGGAATCAACATCAAAAGTAATTGTGCACTTCTTGGCAGCAATGAATTGATGAACCAAAAGTAGATTGGAAGCAATAGATGGAACATGCAACAACTTGTTCAGTATGAAAGGCATAGTAGGGGTAGAAAGTATGCCATTACCAGTATGCTGAATAGGTAAGGTAGAGCCATCTCCCACAGTTACTTGGTCAGAACCCTGATAAGGTTGATAGGTACTCAAATTGTTGAGATCATTAGTAAAGTGATTAGAAGCAGCAGAATCTAAGTACCAAGCAGAACTATCTGGAGAAGCAGTAGAAAAAGGATGAACAAAATTTGTGGACGATGATAATGCAACATAAGCCCTGAGATGAGATCTAGACACAGTAGGAGGAGAAGATGCTTGAAAAGATGAGTCCAAGCTATGCCAACATTCTAAGGTTGAATGATTAGGTTTTCCACAAATTTGACACAACAGAGGTCCAAAAGGAGAGGACTAATGATTTTGATTTAGAGACTGAGACTGATAATTCTGAGAAGTTTGATAATTTTGAGAAGATGATGTTCTGCCTTCACCTCCTCCACCTCTGTTTTGAGAAAATCTGCCCCTATTATTTCTACCTCGAAAGGAGCCACGACCTCGATATCCACTCAGACGCCCCCGAACGAACCCTGGAGGAATGAGTCCGCTCGCTCATTTTGGGCTCACTACAGTTCAGGACTCAATTTGTCACGGTTCTTAATCTGAACCAAAGAGTCCAAATCTGGCAAATCGTTTTGAGAAAACAGATTTTTTTGAAAGAAGTGCCAAACATGGACTGCTTTGCCAGATACAGAGTCGCCACCTAAATATTTTATTTTTGGGAAATTTAGGAAACCCTGACTTATTACCTAAGGCCACGTGTCCGTCATCACCAAAGTTGCCTCGGCTCGGGAACTTGGGTATGATTGGGGAAGATCACTGCGGAGTTATTCTCGCCCGATCAAAGATCGGCCTCTACTAACCATGATATCTAGTTTTGAAAACATTACTCATTCTTATTCCGGTTATTAGCCTAGATTTACTATGTGATGCGCACAACATACAAGTATAGACTGGATCACCTGAATTGGAACAAAATGTTTCATGTTTGTTTTTTAAAAGATGGTTTGCTACCCGCAAGTAGGCTTAAAATGCGGATTTTGCCACCCTCAGGTGGGCTTAGAAAAGATGGTTTTGCCACTATCTAGTGGGCTTAAAACTCACAGTCAATGCATTGTTCCAATCCAAATAACCCAACCTTCACCTACAGGCATTCAGGCAGTTATATCACATAAGCAAATAGCCTCATAGTAAGCATGCTAGTCCTAAAACTGAAAATAAAATATGATAGTCCTAAAACTCATCAAATTGGCCCTGAAATCAATCAACAAAGCATGCAAGATAGGGCCTCTTTGGAAGGCCAAAAAGACCATCAAGCAAAACAAGGAGAGAGGGGGTCACCCCCTTCTGATTTTGGCCTTCAAGAACACACCTAAGCCACTGAAAATCTATTGGATTTCAGTGGCTAAGAGGCCAAACCATGGCCAATGCAAGTATCTTAATGCATAGCCCTAATCATGAAGAGATGAAGCATGCATGGGGTGAAGATGACCTCAAACAGAAAATAAACCTTAATCAAACATGAATATGATGCTAAAAAAAGACTTTTTTCAGTTTAGGTCGAGGTCCAAAAAGGCTCACAAATAGGGCTAATATATCGCAAAAACATTCTAAAAGAGAGGATGAACAAACAGGGAAGCAAAAGACCTCAAATAGAAAAGTGGCCTTCAAAAAAGTTGAAGAGGGGCTCAAAAAAAGATACTTTACAGTTTATGGAAAATCTCAAATATGCTCAAAAGTAAGGCTAAAATATGATGCAAAAATGGCCCTAAAAGAGAGATAGAGAGCAAGAGGCAGTAGCTGGCCTCAAACAGTGAATAGCCCTTCAACAAAGTTGAAGAGGGGCTCAAAATAAAGTACTTTAAAGTTTGGCTCAAAGCCAATAAATGCTTACAAACAGGGCTAATATATCATGCAAGAAATAGCTCTAAAAGAGAGATATGAGACAAAAGATAGTAGAAGACCTCAAACAGCAAAGTGTTCCTAATCAAACATGCAGAGGGACTCAAAATATGATCTTTTTCAGTTCATGACAAAGTCCAGAAATGCTTGCAAGTATGGCTTATAAATGAAGCAAAAAAATGCAAGTTTAAGGGAAATAGGTGCTTACCCTTGAAGAAGAAGAACCAAAGCAGCCTTTGGACCAAATTTCTCGAGCCAACCTCTTCAAATGTCCTCCAAGGTGCTGGAATGAGTGATGGAGGTGTTGTGCTATGGGTTGGCGTGTAAATGGTGAAGAACCAAGGTGTTTGGAGGCTTGGATGAGAGGGAGGGGGAAAGTTGTATACAAAAGCTCCAAGAGGATTTTTTCTAACCTTTCAAAATGAAGCTTAGGTGCTGGCTTTATAGAGGGAGAGAAGCAAAGAAAAGGGGGGGGGAAAAACCAATTCAAATTTCCCCCCAAAAGGGCAGCCCCTCGGACGGTGGGTCAAGTGCAGAATAGCTGGCACAGCTGGAACACATTTAGGAGGGCAAAAATGGCCGACCAGGTTCAAAAGGTTCAGGTGGCCGGCCGGCCAGGCAAGGTGGCCGGCCGACCAGTTCAGGTGGCCGGCCGACTAGGTCAAAAGGCTCAAGGTGGCCGGCCACACCTTAGGATGAAGCCCCAGAAGTTAACTTTCCAATGCCGCAAATCTGGCATCAAAATTCCTCCTGTGCAAAACGTTATGCCTGTTTTGGTGAAGCCGCGCAGATTCGGTCCAAACAGATTTCAACGAACCATATCTCCTCCACCCGGACTTGGTTCTAGGAGATTCTTGAGTGAAAAATGAAGCCACGGAAGTAAGCTTTCCAATGATGGTGGCCTCATATCTTAATTCGTCCTGTGCAAAGAGTTATGCCCGTTTCGGTGAAGCCGCGCAGATGTTTTCCTCCTTTCCAGATTCATGTTGAATCACTTTTGACCAAAAAAGCTGGTTTTTCAGAAAAATTGCTGGCCTCCCACTCTCCTACAACCTTTCTAACAATCAAAATAAGGTCTCTACCAAAAATGAACCAAGACGGATGCAAAACGGAGGTTCGGGGGCCGAAACATGCAGTTCGGGGCCCCAAAAATAGGTCAAGAGGCACCTAAGTGGCGTTCGACCACGAAGTTGGTCTCTCAGACCATAGTGTCCCTCAAAAGGGAGGAAATAAGGTGTATGCCAAAAACCAGAGCAAACGGAGGTGGTTAAGTGGTCCCAAACCGAGGCACACGGCCGACGACTCTGAAAAACCAGAAACCGGGCTCCAAACGGGAAAAATGGCCTACGACCACGAAACGTAGCCTACGGCCACTGAGAGATGATCTACAAGACCTCTCCCTCCCTTCGGCAAGAGAAAACAGAGAAAACGGGACCTGGTACACAAACCGAGGCAAGGTACAAAAGAGTCCAGAAGTCTAGAGGCAAGGCTCGCAGCCGAGACTCCGCAACCTCAAAACGAGCACAATATGCGACATCACCAAGCGCTCAATCAGTGACGTCTGAGTCTTAAGGTCAGTCAAAAATGGGGTGTCTACAGTTGCCTCTCTTTTACAGAACTCGAAAGTCAAGAAGTGACGGGAGTGAATGTCAAAGCCCAGAGACGACCCATTTTTGACAAGGCCGAAGACTTGGACAAACAAACAAAATATAGACAAATAAACGGTTGCGCCCGCGGGCTGCCTATGTATCCCTTTACAAGGAATCAAACCAACATAGTTCAGGGGCAGGATGCAAAATGATATGTAGAACGATTTTGATAATTGGACTTATACGCTACGCGAAGCTGGTTTGAAGATTGGACTTATACGCTAAGCGAAGCCGGTTTGAAGATTGGACTTATACGCTACGCGAAGCCGGTTTGAAAATTCAGGATTTATGTAATGCACTGTAATGACTAAAATTCAATGTGATAGCTAGAAAGCGAAGGCACCTTACAGGGGCAATTTGGCAATGACCTACCTCATGCTGCTGGGGACCTTCCCCTCCTTCTTGGTTGAACCGCAGGTACTACTTTTTTCTTTGACTATGGTCGCAGCTTTCCCTATTCTCCAATAGGGTGACAGACTAGGTTGATTCAGTATCCAGAATTGAGGCACATACACATGCTATCTCAATCTATGGGGCTACCATACAGATTTCAAGCTGAGGATATACCCCTGGGTATTTAAGCCAGACTTTAGTCTCGGAAATCCCGAACCTTTGTGTTCTAGGCATAAGCCATTCGAACTCTAGTTTCCACCGTCTCAGTTGGTCTCCTAGGAACTCACTGCTAACACAGTGTGTGGCTATACTGCATCACGAAGTCGTTTGGACACGACAAACACCAAAGGAATTGCACCTTTAGAGGATTTAAGGTCTCCTAGACCGGAAAGTGCATGAGACAGTGCGAATAAATGCAAGTGCGATGCGCAAAACAGCACGAATGATGATGCAGGATTTAAGGTCTCCTTAGACCGGAGGATTTAAGGTCTCATGGACCAAGGAGTGCACAAGACAGTGCAAATGATGCGAAAATATAATGTGCACAAGACAGTGTGATGCAGAGTGAATGCACAAAACAGTGCCAAACAAATGCACAAAATAGTGCGATGCTAAAGGTGTACAAAACAGTATGAGCAGGGTGAATTCACAAAACAGTGCGATGCTAAAGGTGAGGTGCGCAAGATAGCGCGATAAAATGCATGCACAATGCAAGTAATGGTCACGGCGCAAGATAGCGCGATGCAATACACTAACAAGTGCAGGTGAGGTGCGTAAGGTAGCGCGAATGATACAATGCACAAAATAGTGCGATACGCTAAATAGCGCGATTGATTTGAAATGCACAAGATAGTGCAATGTGATATGCAAAGCACAAAATAACACGATGAATGCAATGCACAAGACAGTGTGATAGAGGTGCGCAAAATAGCGCGAATGATAAACTACACAAAACAGTGCGATTGTGGTGCGCAAAATAGCGCGAGTGATAAACTGCACAGAACAGTGCGATGCATAAAATAGCGCGAATGTAAACTGCATAAAATAGTGCGATGGAGGTGCGCAAAATAGCGCAAATGATAAACTGCACAAAACAGTGCGATTGTGGCGCGCAAAATAGCGCGAGTGATAAACTGCACAGAACAGTGCGATGCGCAAAATAGCGCGAATGTAAACTGCACAAAACAGTGCGATGTAGGTGCGCAAAATAGCGCGAATGATAAACTGCACAAAACAGTGCAATTGAGGTGCGCAAAATAGCGCGAATGATTAGAAATGCACAAAACAGTGCGATACGGTAAACAGCGCGAGTGATTAGAAATGTACAAAATAGTGCGGTACGCTAAACAGCGCGAGTGATTTGAAATGCACAAGATAGTGCGATACGCTAAACAACGCGATACACTAAACAACGCGAGTGATTAGAAATGCAAAAAATAGTGCGATACGCTAAACAGCGCGATACGCTAAACAGCTCGAGTGATTTGAAATGCACAAGATAGTGCGAGTGAGATACAACCACAAGATGCACAAGACAGTGCTAGTGAGATACAAACTGTAAGTGCACAAGAAAGTGCGATAAAATGCATCTTCTATGCAAGTATGGGGGCATTTTCCATGCAAAAGATACGAGCATTTTCTATACAAGTATGGAAGCACATTCTATGCAATATTGAAAGCAAGCATATTCTATGCATGAAACAAGCAAAGCATATTCTATGCGGAATCGAAAGCAAGCATATTCTGTGCATGAATCATAATGATGCGCGGCACGCATGCAACAACAGTGTATATGAAAGTTCACATTCTATGTAATAGAGGAGCATCAAATATGTACTCTGGTGCCTCTGATTTGCCTCTTAGAGGACTTCGCAACTCACTCAGCTCAAAAAGGGCACACCATGTTCGTATTGGCGAGAGATAACATCTGCATGTGAAACCCTCGGGTGCTGCTTGGACTGCCATTCTGACTTGAAGTAGGCTTACACTTGGGGTCGAGATACACTCATACTCCAAAGAAACAGCGAGGCCTGAGAAGGTGCACCTGGAATGCAGTCTCGGATTTTGCTAAAGTTGAAACATGCTAAGATGCTTCAAATTTTCCCTCTTTTCTTTTGCTGCGACCGAACCTAAATAGCTTCAGATAGGTCCCTGTTTTACTATTCTGACATGACCTGGGTTGAACCCTGCGGCTTTATGAAAGAACTGATCCTTTTTTGCACAAATGTGGAGAACGACACGACACTCTGAGCACAAAACGATTTTTGAAATTGAAATGAGAAAAGGGTTCTCAACCGGGTATTGAGCCTACAACTGACCATAGCCAAAATGACTCAACAATGGAAAACAAAGGTAGAACGACCTAAACACAACTCAACAAAGGAAAAACAAGGTAAAATGATCTAAACACATTTGTTGACACTCAAACGACTTAAAACAAGAAACGAGACAAACAAAACGCACAAACACAACACTCAGCTGTGTTACAAAGGCGAGAGACCTCTCGGTGCACGAGGAGCCAGTTTCTCCGGGTATTGTTTCCCATCCTTTCTCATTTGTGATTCTCACATCACTCGGCCCTCAAGCTCTATTTTTCTGAAAAAGCCCTTTCCTCACTTTTTCTCTTAGCGCACACCTCTCTATTTTTCAATCTCTCATTTTAAATCCCTCCCCTAGGTGGTTGATGGATAAACAAAAAGTTGTAGGCTCTTGTCCCTAGCATTCCGCTAGATTCTTCTTCTTCTGCACGCAGCTAGTGAGTTTCTCCCATAGAGGGGCTGTGCTACAACTAGGTGTGTAGCAAATCTGCAGCTGACATCGGTTGACGATGTTCTGCTGGGGAGTTTGGACGTGATCAGATCTGTCTAGATGAAGGAGTGGAATATCTTGATCCATTCCAGTTCGTGCTTCGCACTTCGCTTGATACCTCGTTGCTCGGAGGGTGAGAGAGCTTTCAGCCCTTTTGCTGTTAACTTCAATTGTGCCCTTTTCTGGCAGGTAGAGTGCCCTTCTTGGCAAGTATTGTGGCAATGGGGAAAAGATAGAACACCTGACTCAACTGTGCCCCTAGTTCATTATTTCGACCATTTTTTTGTTTTTGGCTTTCTACTAAGACAATTTTGACCAAAATGAGAGTTAGATTAACATGCTTGTTCAATTATCTGATTAAAAATCATGCAAGTTAAGTTGTGAGCACTGAAAATTTTCCCTTTTTGGGGTCCAAGAAATGGTCCAGTTTTGGAAAAATGGAATAATTTTTGAGAGAAAATTAGTCAACCTCATTAAAAATTCTCAAAAACTATTTTTGCAAACGGCCACTGCTCAACGAGCACGGAACCCGCTCTTGAGATGCACAACTTCAGATCCAAAGGAAAATTGCCCCCTGCTTGAAGAGAGCTTCTTGGCAACGGAAAGTTGCCCCTTGTTTGAACGGCACCGCAGCGTATTGAATGGCAACGGAAAGTTGCCCCTTGTTTGAATGGCGCCGCAGAGCATTGTAGTCAGTCCTCAGAGTGATGAACACAACCAAATTCTCGGATACAGAGAAGGCGAAGATGATCAAAACCATTACATGGGCACAATCAATTTGAAGTGTTTTACGGCTGGACTTCAGGATGAAGTTGCCTACGTATCCCAAAGATGGGAATCAAGCCTTACGTAGTTCGGGGTTAAGGTACACTCGGGTATTTAACCTCTCCTTTTTATGCTCTAACTTTTGCCAAGGCGCCTGTTGCGGGTTTTTAACCTTGCGAGCTTTGTTTTTCTTCTTTTCGATTCTTTTTTTTTTCTTTCTTTTTTTTTTCTTTTTTTTTTGATTTTTTTTTTTTTTTGTTCTTTTCTTTGCATTTTTTTTTTGCACTTTTTTTTTTGTTCTTTTGTTCTTTTCTCTTTTTTTTTGGTTCTTTTTCTTCTTTTCTTGCTCTAACTTTTGCCTGGGCCGCCCTTCGGGGTTTTCGGCTCAGCGAGCCTCTCAAGGGTAAAAGTGTAGCTTTGTCCATGTCAGATGGTTTTGAGATCCTGAAGTCATCTGAATCCAGAAGATTGGTCATTGTTCACGACGATGCAGAGTCCTTCCAATCGAATTTGCCCTTAGTGTTGTGGATAGGAACTTGGTGACTCATCTTTGACTCTTCGAAAGATCTCGACATTTTTTCCCTTGTTCCCGGGGCTTTTGATTTAGTCATAGCTTCCTTTGATCACATCTGATATTTTCGCCTAGTTCATGGGTCGCTCGATCCGCCACACGCCTTACATTGTGGTTGACCGTTGAACATTCTGAGTTAAGGTTCAAGATTAAAAAACAAAAGGGGATCGAGTCTCGAGGCTGAGAGCGATCCTAAGCTGCACGATCTCAAGAGCGATTCCACACAAGTATTCGCAGGATCGCGCAAAAACATTTTTTTTTTTTTTGAAATCTTTTAAGAAAGTGACTAATCGCTCGTGTGGAAGACGATTTGAAACCAATCTAGATCAAGCCAGGATCTTTCTCAGTACTCACATTATCAAACATGATCTCATTCATTAAGGGCTTAGCATGCCTCTCTTTTTCTCAATTGATCAAATTTTTGCAAATCCCGAGGAATTCTTTCCTCTTCGTTTTCATCACAGTGTTCAAAAGGTTTTGAAAAACTTAGGTTAGAGCAATGAGTTCGAGGCACAGAAAAGTAGGTGAAAAGCACTGCCATTTCATTCAAAACTTCTGGCACACCTAGCACAAGGAAGAAGCGAACACAAGAATGTGAAAATCACTGTTGTTCATTCAAATCATGGCATTATCGCTCCAAGGCGTAAAGACTCAAAAGAAAACGAAAACACAAAACAAGCAAGTGATGTCCGAGGTAACACCCCTGAAATCACCCGACTCCAACAAAGTAGGACTGACTCGGTACAACAAGACAGACCCAACTGACTCAGTAAGAAAAGGCTGACTCTATACAAAACAACAAGACTGACTCAATGCCCAAGTTAGAAAGCACAAAAACTGGTGTTTGCGTATTGCTCAGAATAGTGCGTGCCATTCTCACGTCTAGAGTTTAATCGAGTGCCACCCGCAGCTGGTTCATCCCCCGATCACATGGTCACATTATCCCCCAAGTTCACCGATCCAGTGCCGATAGACTTTGCAGAGCTTAGCGCGGCAATGACCCCATTGTCAAATAGATCCTGTACTTCATGGCGAAGACGGAAGCAGTTGTCGGCAGTATGGCCAGTTTGCTGATGGAAGGCACAGTACTGGATGGCATCGTGCATAGCCGGAAGATGATTTGGGAGAGGCCAAGGCTCAAGGGGTTTGAGATGGCCTTGTCCAACAAGGACTTGGAGAGCTTTGGACAAAGGCATATAGAGGGCATGGAAGACCCTCTGACCTCGGGGTTGGTACTTCAAGGTTTGTGGATTTTTGCTGGACGCACCAGTAAAGGGATTGGCAGGTGCTGGCCTGGTTTGTTGATCTCTTCCGAGTGCAGGATTATAGCTGGAAGGAACGTTTCTGATACAACGACCCTTCTCCCGGCTTGCCCCTTGATTCAAACAGCCCCCAACTTGAGTGGCGAAAATGTCGTCCAAAGTTTTTGCAACAACTGCGAGCACGTGCTCTTTGTTCAGTCCCTCGGCTTTCAAAGCCTCAACAGCCAACAGAAGATGTTCATGGGGATCCATGTCCGTCCCTATCTTGTTCTTCCACTCGCCTCCACTTTGCCAAGGGATTGGCACTCCTCAAATGCAGCCCGTTCCAAGACTAGGGAGCCTTTTGACATGAACTCCCTGGTATGTGATGTGGTTGATGACGGAGCCAATGTCCCGGAGGCCAAATCTATCATAGTTCTCTGAAGATCTTCGATCATTCTCTTCAGGTCAGAAGTAGTGGGTTCACGGGTTTGAGATGATTGAGGTTCAGGTGCACCCATCATGCATAAGTCCATGCTTTCTGGGATAAACACCTCAGGCTTGGGTAGATGGGCTGGGGTGATGTATATGCTGGGGTCATAGGTGGATGGTAGTATATGGATAAGATTGAGGTAGGCAGGAGATGTTTGGTCATTGGGGTCTGAAAGTGGAGCTATCGTCCGATTGATGAGATTTTGGACCTCATGACGAAGGCGATAGCAACGGTCGGTGCCATGACCATGCTGCTGATGGTACACACAGTACTTGGAGAGGTTATGTCTGGTTGGGAGTGGGTCAGGCAGAGGTTGAGGATCGAGGGGTTTGAGATACCCTCTTTCCATCAAGACTTTTAGTGTGCTAATCAGGCTCATATAGAGAGGGGTGAAAGTTCTGCCCTAAGCTTAAGCTGGGCTGGTTATTTGTTGGCTTGGTTTGGCAAAAGGGTTGGCTGTGGTGACTGCATTGATTTCAGTGGGTTCGGGAATAGTGCTACTTCCGGCATTGGCACTCCCTAAAATCACCCTCCTTGCTGCTTCACTTGTTCTAGGAATGATCCCACTGTTGAACGCATTCTCGATCTGAACCCCTAGTTCATGCAAACTTTTGAAAGTGAATAGCGGAGCGACTATCAACTTTTGCAACATATCATGCTCGAGGTTTCATACCATCATTTGCACTTGATCCCTTTCAGAAGGGCGACAATCTGTCATTTGTGCTGCCTTTGCTCTCCACCTCGCAACGAATTACACAAAAGGCTCTGTTGGGTTCTGGCAAGTTATTTCAGGCTCTTGGATGGTCATTTCAACTTGGGTATTATAGGAATACTGATCGACAAACGCCTCAGCCAGTTCTTCCCAGTTTTGCTTCACTGTATCCTCCAACTTGGCATACCAAGTGGCTGCTACACCCGACAGGGTTCTTCCATACAGAGAGAGTTTCTGTGGCTTAGTCAGACCCATCGGCCAGATATCCAAGAAAAGCGGATATGTACCATAGGACCTCCGCACCGCCAAACGGTCAATATGTGGCATTTGAATCTGTCTGAAGCCGCACGCGATTTCTGTACCCATCCTCAATGTCGGGAATGGAGTTAAGGCCATGTGCCTTTTTGAATTGCTTATCAAGGTTTGCAATTTTCACTGCGGTCAGATCGAACTCATTAACATCAAGGGGATAAAGCCTCTCATTAGGCTGCACCAAGGGTCTAAAAACTCGGGCTTGAGCCAACCCTTTTCGAGGATCTAGACCCTGCAAATCTTCGACTAGCGGAAGTGGGTCAAAGTTCGGCTGGGGTCCAAAAGCTGGATGTGAGGCAGATGCCCCTGTGAGCCATTTAACATCGGTCTCAGCCTACATGGCGCTTCCTCGATGAAGGCTGCTATCACGGCCAGAAATTTTTCCGAACCTTGTGCCATCACGGTCTGCTGAGTCTAAACAAAGGTGATGTGACTGGCGATTGACGGATCAGATGAACCGGTGAGCCCTAATTGGCCTTTCTTTGCCTTGCCTCAGCGAAAGAACACCGGTTTCCCTTGAATCGAACTTCTGACCTAACAAAGTCTATCAGCACTAGTCCAATGTACCCGGGGGATATCGAAGCCTTCTGAAGCTATAGTTCCAGGACTATCTAGCAAAAAAGAAAACATGCAGCATCTTAGCTTGATTTCACCAAAACAGATATGAGCATAACAGGATGACTGTGCCCTCTACTGAATTCTACCCCAAAATTCTGCCTGTAAACTGTTACCCTCAAGTAAACTGAATCCCAAAATACTGAATTGGTGCCCGCAGGCCTAATGCCCAAACTTGTAAACTGATACATGCATTCCTGTAGAGATGCACTCTAAAAGCACATAACAGATAAGTGATAGCCAAAACACCCCTATGTTGGGGTAGGGTTTCCCTGTCCTATTTTGTCAGGAACTAGGGTTTCACTACGCACGCAGCGGTTTCAAACAACCTATCGGGTAAGCAACCTGTCCTAGCTTGGAATGGTCGCTACGGATTCCGAATATGCACTAGGTCGAATGGTCAAAAGCGTGCCCCAGTAAAACCAAGGTCTGTGTTCCCATACTGGTAGAGCCCGTAACCGGTAAGCCTTATGGCACGCAGCCTCTGGCAAACCGCTCAGGAATAGCAGATGGAAAACACGGTGTCCTAGGCACACCAATGCAAATGCAATGCAAAGAAACACACAAGTGTAGTCAAAACCAGATATCATGAGTTCGAGTCAAGTTCTCCAGCAGAGTCGCCAGAAACTGTAAACGTCCCCGAACGCCCCGGGTGGAATGAGTCCCGTTCTGTTCATTTTGGGCTCACTATAGTTCATGACTCAATTTGTCACAGTTCTTAATCTGAACCAAAGAGTTCAAATCCGGCAAATCGTTTTGAGAAAACAGATTTTTTTGAAAGAAGTGCCAAACATGGACTGCTTTGCCAGATATAGAGTCGCCACCTAAATATTTTATTTTTGGAAAATTTAGGTAACCCTGACTCGTTACCTAAGGCCACGTGTCCGTCATCACCAAAGTTGCCTCGGCTCGGGAACTTGGGTACGATTGGGGAAGATCACTTCGTGAGCACCCCCGCTCGCCCGATCAAAGATCGGCCTCTACTAACCATGATATCTAGTTTTGAAAACATTACGCATTCTTATTCTGGTTATTAGCCTAGATTTACTATGTGATGCGCACAACATACAAGTATAGACTGGATCACCTGAATTGGAACAAAATGTTTCATGTTTGTTTTTTAAAAGATGGTTTGCTACCCGCAAGTAGGCTTAAAATGCGGATTTTGCCACCTTCAGGTGGGCTTAGAAAAGATGGTTTTGCCACTATCTAGTGGGCTTAAAACTCACAGTCAATGCATTGTTCCAATCCAAATAACCCAACCTTCACCCACAGGCATTCAGGCAGTTATATCACATAAGCAAATAGCCTCATGGTAAGCATGCTATCATGGCGCCACTCACATGCAAGGATGCTAAAGCATAAAAACTTACCGAGTACTCCAAGCCAAAACAGAAACTACGTTAGAAATCCATGCATGATCCTAACTATACAGAAATGCCTAATACAACACATGCAGGAATGCAACTAAGATAGGCTTGGCTTATTCTAAACATGGCATATGGAATGCTACAGCTAACAAGTATTCAACTTGGAATTAAAATACAATGTAGTGAGTTATGATGCACCGAGCCCGGTGCATGCAAAACAGATGAATAAATGCAAACATGCTATCATACTGTATGCTAATTGAAACATGCCCTAATCTAACCATCATAAGCTGGTAAATAAAAGGGAGAGAAAGACGTGGGGTTGGAAGACATACATCACACGCACGCACACTTATTACAATTGTGCCCTCGCTCGGAGGGTCCAAATAAATAATATACAGTCCCAAATGAATAATTACAGTCCGAATAAATACAAAATCCTAATTAATTAACAAATTAATCTAGGAAAGCAGTAAATTGGCATGCAAGCTAGGGACTGCCTCAACTCTGCTCCGGATGATGAATGATGCATGCTTAAGTTGCTTGGCGCGAAAATCCATTGTGATGCCCCTATTTGCCTCTGTTTGCAATTAATCCCGGAATATTGCGCGAAGCCCCAAAAGATTGCCGGTTTCTGATTTGCTGCAACAGAGAGCAGGAAAGGGGCATGGCAAAGTATTTTCACATATGTATGCACGACTACTCTTCAGGGAGTGTAGTCCTCGACCCTCGTGCCACCAATCACGCATCTCGATGCATGATGGCCGAGGAGTCGAATTGCACGACTCAATATGGAATGAATACACATGAAAACATAACAAGGCCTAGACTCCATCATGGATAATCTGGAGTGTCAGTGATAGGGAATTGAGACACGTTCCGTCACTCGGAGTACGAAACGTCCCTCGTTTCCCGTGCTCAGGCTAACTCCTACCCCAAACACAATGCAATACGCATGACATGCATGAATGCAACTAATATACAACCTAGCATACACAATGCTATGAAATGGCATACACAATGCTCGATGTAACACGGCATACACAATGCTCTAACATGCAACCTAGCATACGCAATGCTATGAAATGAAATGGCATACGCGATGCATGATGGACTTACACCAACATGAGTGGACCTCAGCCACACTCACATCAGTGGCCATTAGATGAAAAAGAGACACTCGAGATGCGTGCACACATGCACGCAAACCGAGGACCGATCCTAAGGCACAAATGCCACTCTAACAAGGCATGGTAAGGCATGAAATATGGCATACACATATGCAAGTTCCAGCACTGAAATGTGATGCAAAATGATCCCGAAACATGGAAACATGGCACCCGATGCATGAGATGAGCCCCGAAACACAAAACTAGACACATGTATTGACCTATAGCTATACAAAGCACGCATTATTTGATCATGAAGCATAAAGACAGAGCCAAGGCAGTCCCAAAACATGAACATTTGTAGTTCAAAGCATGGCCAAAAGATGCTAACATGATGGGATAAAATAGCATGCAATAATGACTAGCAAACATGAGTTGTATGGCATGTACATGAATCAGGTGAGAACTCATCAAACCAGAAAAAATTAGTGAATAAAACATGCCAAAAAATGCCCAAATAACCTCTAAAATGCAGCCAACACATGTACAAATGATGGGTTCTTTTAGAGGGCACACAAAGGGGTTATTAAGCACATGAATCAAGGGCACTTAGCATAGCCAAATCAACTCTGAAAATCAAATATGATAGTCCTAAAAATCATCAAATTGGCCCTGAAATCAGTCAACAAAGCATGCAAGATAGGGCCTCTTTGGAAGGCCAAAAAGACCATCAAGCAAAACAAGGAGAGAGGGGGTCACCCCCCTCTGATTTTGGCCTTCAAGAACACACCTAAGCCATTGAAAATCCACTGGATTTCAGTGGCTAAGAGGCCAAACCATGGCCAATGCAAGTATCTTAATGCATAGCCCTAATCATGAAGAGATGAAGCATGCATAGGGTGAATATGACCTCAAACAGAAAATAGACCTAATCAAACATGAAGATGATGCTAAAACAAGACTTTTTTCAGTTTAGGTCGAGGTCCAAAAAAGCTCACAAATAGGGCTAATATATCATGCAAAAACAGCCCTAAAAGAGAGGATGAACAAACAGGGCAGAAAAAGATCTCAAACAGCAAAGAGGCCTTCAAAAAAGTTGAAGAGGGGCTCAAAACAAGATACTTTATAATTTATGGAAAATCTCAAATATGCTCACAAGTAAGGCTAAAATATGATGCAAAAATGGCCCTAAAAGAGAGATAGAGAGCAAGAGGCAGTATCTGGCCTCAAACAGTGAAGAGCCCTTCAACAAAGTAGAAGAGGAGCTCAAAATAAAGCACTTTACAGTTTGGCTCGAAGCCCATAAATGCTTACAAATAGTGCTAATATATCATGCAAGAAATAGCCCTAAAAGAGAGATAGGAGACAAGAGGTAGTAGAAGACCTCAAAAAGCAAAGAGTTCTGAATCAAACATGCAGAGGGGCTCAAAATATGATCTTTTTCAGTTCATGACAAACTCCAAAAATGCTTGCAAGTATGGCTTATAAATGAAGCAAAAAAATACAAGTTTAAGGGAAATAGGTGCTTACCCTTGAAGAGCAGCAAACCAGCAGCTTTTGGACCAAATTTCTGAGCTTTCAACCTCTTCAAATGTCCTCCAAGGTGCTGGAATGAGTGATGGAGGTGTTGTGCTATGGGTTGGTGTGTAAATGGTGAAGAACCAAGGTGTTTGGAGGCTTGGATGAGAGGGAGGGGGAAAGTTGTATACAAAAGCTCCAAGAGGATTTTTTCTAACCCTTCAAAATGAAGCTTAGGTGTTAGCTTTATAGAGGGAGAGAAGCAAAGAAAATGGGGGGAAAAACCAATTCAACTTTCCCCCCAAAAGGGAAGCCCCTCGGACAGTGGGTCAAGTGCAGAATAGATGGCACAGCTGGAACACACTCAGGAGGGCAAAAATGGCCGACCAGGTTCAAAAGGTTCAGGTGGCTAGCCGGCCGACCAGGTCAAAAGGGTCAACGTGGCCGGCCAACCCCAAGGATGAAGCCCCAGAAGTTAGCTTTCCAATGTCACAAACCTTGCATCAAAATTCCTCCTGTGCAAAAAGTTATGCCTGTTTTGGTGAAGCCGCGCAGATTCGGTCCAAACGGATTTCAACTAACCATATCTCCTCCACCCGGACTTGGCTCTAGGAGATTATTGAGTGAAAAATGAAGCCCCAGAAGTAAGCTTTCCAACGGTGGTGGCCTCATATCTTAATTCATCCTGTGCAAAGAGTTATGCCCGTTTCGGTGAAGCCGCGCAGATGTTTTCCTCCTTCCCGGATTCATGCTGAATCACTTTTGACCAAAAAAGCTATTTTTTTCAGAAAAATTGCTGGCCTCCCACTCTCCTACAACCTTTCTAACAATCAAAATCAGGTCTCCACCAAAAATGAACCAAGACGGATACAAAACGGAGGTTCGGGGGCCGAAACACGCAGTTCGAGGCCCCGAAAACAGGCTGTTAGGCACCGAAAGTGGCGTTCGACCACGAAGTTGGCCTCTCAGACCACAGTGTCCCTCAAAAGGGAGGAAATAAGGTGTATGCCAAAAACCAGAGCAAACGGAGGTGGTTAAGTGGTCCCGAACCGAAGCACACGGCCGACGGCTTCGAAAAATTGAAAACCGGGCTCCAAACGGGAAAAATGGCCTACGACAATGAAATGTAGCCTACGACCACTGAGAGATGATCTACGAGACCTCTCCCTCCCTTTGGAAAGAGAAAACGGAGAAAACGGGACCTGGTTCGCAAACCGAGGCAAGGTACAAAAAAGTCCGAAAATCCGGAGGCAAGGCTCGCAGCCGAGAGTCCGCAACCTCAAAATGAGCACAATATGCGACATCACCAAGCGCTCAATCGGTGACGTCTGAGTCTTAAGGTCCATCAAAATGGGATGTCTACACCACCTCTCTAGGATCCTCTAAAACCACCTCTATAACTGCCTTGTGTAACAGCATAAGCAAAAGGCAGATCAGAGGCCTGTGTGTGCTTAAGAGAGGTTTCAACATCAATGGATTCTGAACACAGTAAAGCAGATAAGGCAGCAATAGAGATATGATCACATCTAGCTCAATTAGTAGTTTTGAAAGCATTATATTCATTAGGCAAACCATTTAAGGTGAGTAGTACACTTATCGTCATCTTCAATTGATAAACCAGCCAAACTCAATTGATCAGACACAGTCTTAATTTGATTAAGATAGTCTTCCATAGTAAGATTCTTCATTGAGTTTATTCTTTAGCTGATGTATATGTGATCGTGAAAGAGATGTAAATCTAATGGCTAATGTAGTCAATACCTCTGAACTTGTACCACAATGCAGAACAAAGGTGAAGATAGATGATCACAATGTAGCAGTAAGACAACTCAACAAATGTGCATCAATGGTGATCCAATGTGTATATGCAAGATTTGGAATGGAATTACCATGTGCATCATTGATTGTGGAAGGAGGACAGATTTTTGAACCATCAAGATTGCCAACAAGCTTTGTTGCTCTCAAGATATTCTGAAATTGACTCTTCCAAATGATATAATTTGTGGAATCAAGCTTGGTTGGAAAAAATGAGTTCACATTTGAAATAAGAAGAGTGAGATTGGAAGGTAATACAGAGATGGTTGAAGAAACTGTAGAAGATGATATAGCTGTCATGGTTACAGCAGCTTCTTGCAGATTTGTTGCCATTACTATATCTTGTGAAAAATGCAATGCTCGGAGGAGCTCTGGTGGCTCTGATACCCTAAAAGAGTTTTGAGAAAGATCACTTTCTATTCAATGAATCAATCAATACAGTTGTGTCTCTTTATACAAACACTGTAACTGTTGCCATTACTATATCTTGTGAAAGATGCAATGCTCGAAGGAGCTCTAGTAGCTCTGATACCATAAAAGAGTTTTGAGAAAGATCATTTTCTATTCAATGACTCAATTAATACAACTGTCTCTTTATACAAACACTACCTAATCAACTAACCATGGGTATGTTTATATCTAACAGACTTAGCCAACCACCACAAGTGGATTGTAATTGCCTCAATTTCATACGCGTGCTCATTTTCTGCACATCATCTGTAGGTGGCTTGACCAACTCTTTGAGTTGCTTGAAATGTTAGTGCCAAAAGTTTTCTCATAAACCAATTAGTCCCATTGATTTTAGAAAAGTAGATTTAATATATTATTTGAAAATTAGATTTACAGTTATACTTTATTCCTATTTTTTTTTCTTTTTTCTTTTGTATTAGAAAGGTAAGATACACATTCTATGGTAATCAAATTTGGAATGAATTTTTATATAGAAATCTTTTTTATTTTGAATGACTTGAAATGTAAGATTTTTCAAACATTTCAAAAAGAGTACAAAAATAACTTAAAATATGGGATTCTTCAGACATTCTAAAAGATGGGATTCTTTAAATATTTTAAAGGGAGTACAAAAACTCCTCAGTAAGTTTCAAGCAAACATATAATTTCAATATGTAACACTCAAACGTAATAATGTAATGTAACACTCCAAAAAAACTTTTTAGTATAATTTTTCCAAATGTAACACCCTAACTCTCCAATGTAACAAACGAAAAAAAAAAAAAAAAATTCTTATTGTGTTTTTTTCAAACATAATACTCTAATGCAACACTACAAAAAAAGGATGCGGAATTCTTCAAACCATTCCAAAAGGGTGCGCGATTTTTCAAATCATTCCAAAAGAAGTACAAAAATTCCTTAGTAAGCTTTGGGTAAATGTATAATTTCAAACTGTGAGTATTACATTTGGAAAAAATACACTTACTATTTTTAGTGTTTTAATGTGTGTAACATTGAAGTGTAACATTTGAGATTGCATTGATTGGAGTGCTATGTTTGAGAAAAATACAGTAAGAATTTTTTTTATTTTTTTATTTTATACGTTACATTGGAGAGTTACATTCTTGTTCGTATTGTGAGATTTGTTCTAGAAGGAGAAAAAAATCCAAAACCTCTACAGTGTGAATTGTCCAAATGTGTAATTTCACATTGGAGAAATTCACTTTTATCTCTCAAAAATTAAATCTAAACGTGTAAGTGACTACCTTTTTGTGTAATTTCTATTTTAATGGGACCTTTGGGTTCCTAAGAAAAAAGGAAAGACTAATTAACTCACATGATCACATTTTAGAATTCATTGGTACTCCGCCCTAAATATAGTTGCAAATTATGTGTTATGAGTTGAGTACTAAGCTCTTTAAAGCATAATTTAGGCTTCCTTTTGAAATTAGTTAAAAACTTAATTTATTAATTAATCAAAATTATAAATTTTTTAGATTAAGTGTAAAATCAGGATTAAAATATGACCTATAATTTAAGGTAGTTCTATCTTAGATCATTTTTTTTATACATAAATATATATGACTATTCATTTCATAGTGTTAACATAAATATATAATTTTTTACCTATGTTCAATTTTTTTTAACAAATATGCATAAAATATGTTCATATGTTCATATTTTTATTATAAAAAATACTTACAAATAAATAATATCTTATTTTAGGAAATTCGTGAGTTAACCCTAATGTATTAACATAGAAATCCAATCCAATCCAAACTAAATTAAAAGTCTAGAGCGTAAAATAATCCCTCTGATAACGAACAAGTAAACAACTTCCAATTTTCAATCTCCTAATAATGCTTCCATGCCAAGCAACAAAAAACCTTATATATATCTACTATAAACAACAGCGCTTACCAGCAAATTCTAGAGAGAGTGAGTGAGTTTCTTCGAGAGTGAAAAAGAGAGTTTTGCAGAGACAAAGAGAGAGAGAGAGAGAGAGAGAGAGCGAGTTCTTGAGTGTAATGATGTGGAGGAGAGGGAAAATACTGAGAAATGGAGGTTCTGCAATGGTGTATTTGGCTGTAGTTGTTTTACCCACAAGAAATAATGATCTACTACTACCTTCTCTCATGGCTATCAAATCCGCCCCTGTCAACAACTCCCAATTGCTTTACATCGAAAGAGAGTTGTTCACCATTGAAGGTCATCCTCACATTCTTATTTGTTTTGGGGATGACGTTATGATCGAAGATGGAGAGCAATGGTACAACAACTTGTTGGAGTATGTCATTGTGGAAGTTTGGTGATCGCATTCGTGAGTAATGGCAGAGGACTACGGAGATAGAGGTGAGAAGATACACAAATTCTATACTTTTGGGCCTGAGTTACATTCACGAGGGTTATGATCATTGTGAAATCAAGCCTCATAACATATTGCTTGTGGAGGAAAAGGATGACTTGTTAATGGATTTGAATGGAAAGAGGAGGAAAAGGGTCCAAGAAAGTAGTGCAAAGATTGCTGACCTAGGGCTTGTAAAGAAGGCTGGAGAGAGGTTGATAGAAAAAGGAATAAAGCTAGAAATTAGGGCATCAAGATTTGTATATGGCCCCAGAGTCCATTCGCTATGAAGATTATGAACCAGAAGTAGACATATGGGCATTAGGGTGCACGATTTTAGAGTTGTTGACTGGAAAAGAACCTTGGAAGTGTGACTGAAATACAGAAAGAGTAACTAGTTTAAAATAGCAAGTACACAAGAAATACCTGAAATTCGGAGTGGGTTCTCAAAAGAGGCCGAAGATTTTCTGAACAAGTGCTTGGTTAGGGATCCCAAGTCATGGTGGACTGCCGATATCCTCTTAGGCCATCCCTGTGCTTCGGCTACAAATGGTGTTTTCACTGACAGTATCATGTACAAAAGAAACAGAGTTGTTCATCCAAAAGCAGCATAAGGTATTCTTCATTCATCATTCCTGAGTACATTCAATCTTTCCAAACCTTCCTTATATGCTCACGTCACAGTCAGCATCAAATGGACAAGTACCTAATAATTGCATGGCCACAGGACTTCAGTGAAATCCACACTTGTAAGGTGCATGAAAGATTAGTGGAAGATGCCAAAGAAGGGCTATCTACAACAAGTTTTTGACTGGATGCCTTGGGGTGGTAATGGGGTATCAAGAGGATTTTCAATTAAGGTTTTATGGAGTATGATTGTTGTTGCTTCAAGTCATCTGTAGTGAGAATGTCTCAAACACAACCTAGATAATCCCATGTACAGAGAGGTTGTAGTGAGAGGGAGGGGTCATTGTATTCTCTACATTCATAGTGAAATTCCTCTGCTATTTTTTGCACGTGGACGTAGGCTTATAGCCAAATCACGTAAATTATTGTGTGCTTGTGTGTTTGTTCTGTTTTATATTTTATCACTTTCTGGTTTCATCATAAAATCATTAAGTAATATCTAATTCAAGCATAGGCTTTCAAACAAAAAGAAACCCTTAATCAAATCAACCAATTCCAATTCCCCTGGTTCACTATTTTGGAAAATTAAATCATCCCTAACTCTCCACAAAGACCACAACACAGTAAAAAAATGGTTTTCTACTTAATTCTTGCCAAATTTGTGTCACTCTCTATAGCACAAGGCATGCCACTCACAAATTATCCATACAGGAAGAAGTTTAGTATATAACTATTTTGAACTTTATCAAAAAAATAGTAACAGTCCTTTGTTAAAAAAAATATTAGAATAGATCTGAAATCACTATTATGTTAAATGTTTGGTAGGAAAGTTTACTAATACATAGCCATAATGAAGCCACTGTGGTAATATAAAAATTAAATATCACTATTAAATTTTATAATTTAAGCCGTTCAATTTGTATGGCTTGTTGAGCATATTATTCATGTAAAAAATTAAGTTGATTAGACACTAAAAACTACATGATCACATCACATTTTTCTTACAAAAATTGATGGCATATATAATTTTTTACAATAGTCTATTCCTTATTTTATGAGATAAGTGTGATCTAATCAAACAATTGTTGATTTGTTTATATGGACTAATGAACAATTTAATTCACCAAATGGGTCTAGAACTAGCTTACCAAAGCCCAACAATACTTATTTAATTCGTAATTCGTAATCAAATTAGAGAGTAGTTGAACTTTTTAATAGCGATGGTGCTATATACACCAATTACTGTATACATTAGTATACCAACTAGTGTTATAATATCATTAATAACCCTATTTATTATACAAATTATAAATACCCAAAACCTTTAAAATTATGTCACATCATCTATTGGTATACTAATATGTACACTAATTAGTGCATATAGTATTATTCTTTTAATAGTTAGTTTAACTTGTTTGAAACACACTTCTCAAAATTTTGCTATTATTTTTGCAATCTCAAGCTTATTGTTTAATGCACCCTCTACAAAAAGAAAAAAGAAAAAAGAAAAAAAGCTTATTGTTTAATATAAATGTGTGATTGTTTGTTTAAGTTTTTAGCATTAATATTTTAATTAATTATGGAAGTATTATAATGCTTATATTATCTAATATTTTCAGTTTTTCATGATATTTTTGGACCACTTTTTATTTTTGTATTTCCTATATCTTTTTATTATTTTTTTGCAAATTATATTGAATTAAGGGTTTATTATACTTTATACTTCTAAACTATCGCCAAATTATCTATGTAGTCCCTGAATTATCGATTGAGCCTACTTAGTTGCTAAAGTATATAAATTAAAATCTATTTAGTTCTTAAACTATCGATTGAATCTATTAAATACCTAAAATATTTAATTCATTAAGGCCACAGATGAACTTCCTGACTACATGAAAATATGTTATTTAGCCATGTTCAACTTTGGAAATGAAATTGCCTATGACATTCTTAGAGAACATGGCTTAAGTGTGATCTGCTTCATTAAATAAAAGGTAAGATAATAATTTTAAAATTTAGACTAATGCACCTAAAATTATGGAATTGGCCATATATATATATTGCGATAGTGTCTCTTGGAGCATTACCACACCATGTGTACATGGTACTCCCATTGAAAAAAGAAATAGATAAGGTCAATCTTATCTCTCACTCAGTTGACTAACGTGGATTGGATCAGGTAGAATCGATTTCACTCATCTCATAACTACTGCTCTTATTGATTTGTGAATATTATATCAACATTTTGAGTTAGTACTCAGCCAGTATTGACATCTAATCATATGTATATTGCAGTGGGAAAATCTTTGTAGATCATATTTGGTAGAGGCAAGGTGGTTCTACAGTGGATATGCACCAACATTGGAAGAGTACTTGGAAAATGCATGGATTTCAATGGGTGGCCATGCAGGCATAGCCCATGCTTACCTATTGCTCGAGTCTACCATGAGGAAAACTTGTCTTGATAGCTTCAAGATTAATGGCTCTAGCCCAATTTATTGGTCATCTCTTATTGCCCAACTAAGCGATGATTTGGGCACCTCCAAGGTAATACAACATAGAATACATCAAATTAATCATTAATTATACATGCACTATAGTGTATAATCTTTAAATTTTATAAACGGTTCTAATTATCAAAATGAGCCTTGTGGAGGTCACCGAGGCCTTAATAGTATGCCTTAGTTGACTTTGCCAATTTGATAGAATATCTAAAAACGATGCTATATTATCTTAGGTCATTAATTCATTTTTATTGTTTGCTTATCTTGATTAAAGGCAGAGATTATGAGAGGGGATTTGGCAAAATCCATTCAATATTATATGATGGAGAAGGGTGTAACAGAAGAACAAGCACAAGATCATATTAAAGGCCTTATAAGCTTTTCATGGAGAAAACTTAATGAGACAATTGCAAAGAATTCAAACCCTAAATCCATAATATTAACTACTTTGTCACTAAACATGGCAAGGACTGCCCAGTGCATCTACCAACATGTTGATGGTGTTGGTAAATCAACTAGGGTGACTAGAGATCATTTGATGTCATTGATCGCCGAACCCATTGCAATGTTTGACTAAAATCAAGGAACAGTGGCAGGAATGTATTACCCAACAGAGAACCCTGCATGAATTATGCACAAAATGGCTCCTAAGGATAGATAGTGATGGTCCACATATGGCTCTTGTCTTGCTGTTTGATATGGTCCTAATTTATGACTGAAAAAGGAAATACAAAGATTCCTAATGCCTAATTCCTAATATACACAATCATGCCATATATACAATATATTCTCACACCCCCGATTGAAACTCAAGATGTTTTAGCAGAAAACACTGAGAGTTTGCTAAGAAGAAACTGAAACCGAGTAGTAATGTAAGTCTTGGTGAAGAAGTCCACAAGTTACAAAGCCGAGGAGATGAAAGGAAGTGAGATAGAGTCAGACTGCAGATGCTGTTGGACAAAGTGACAGTCAATCTCAATGTGTTTCATTCGTTCATGGAAAACAGTTGCGATTGTCACAATAGAGAGAGGTCGGAGAAGATTGAGGTACACCCAAATCAGAGAGAAGACAACGAAGCCAAACAAGCTCAAGAAAGAGCATGAGCCATAGCACTGATACTCAAATTTCGATAAAAGCGAGCAACAACAGTTTGTTTCTTGTTTTTCCAAGATATCAAGGAATCGCCAAGAAACATACAGAAACCAAAGGTGGACTTACGATCATTAACACCACTAGTCTAATCAAAATCAACATAGGCTACCAAGTCCAAAGAAGAAGTAGAGGACAACAATAAGCCCTGTAAGATGGTACTCCTAAGAGAGTGAAGAATGCGAACCAAAGCAGCCTAATGGGTAGAGTGAGGAGCAGAAATGAACTGACTAACCATATGAACAGCATAAACAAGATCAGGGTAAGTGACAGTCAGATAAACTAAACAACTCACAAGCTCACGATATAAAGTGAGATCATCTAGAGGGACACCATCAATAGAGGTGAGCTTCACATTAAGCTCAATAGGTGTATCAAAAACCTTAGTATCAATAAGACCAGCACAATGAATGACCTCATTAGCATACTTAGCCTAAGATAGAAAATAGCCCTTTGGAGAAGAAGCAACCTCAATGCTAAGAAAATACCGTAATAGACCCTGATCCTTCATTTCAAAGGTGCAGAAAAGATGCTGGTTGACCTCAGAGATAGCAGAAGAGTCAGAGCTAGTGATGATCATATCATCCACATATATTAAGTGAGCAACAAAGCTAGCCAAGGTATGTCTCAGAAACAAAGCAGAGTCGAAAGCAGAATGATGAAATCCAAGCTCAGTAACAACAGTTTGAAAGCGATCATACCAAGCATGAGGAGATTGCTTCAGACCATATAGAGCACGCCAAAGACGACAAACCTGTCCAGAGAAATGGTGAAGGCCAGGGGGAGGACGCATGTAAACTTCCTCAGCAAGATCACCATTAAGAAAAGCATTCTCAACATCCATCTAATAAAGAAGCCAATGGCGAACATCAACAACAGAAATCAAAGTACAGACAGTAATCATCTTGGCAACAGGAGCGAAGGTCTCCTCATAATCAATACCACACTCCTAGGAAAAACCCTTGGCAACCAGGCGAGCCTTGTAGTGCTCAAGAGAACCATTAGAATGAATCTTGACTTTGTGGACCCATTTGTAACCAATCAGATTCTTACTTGCAGGCAAAGGAACCAATTTCCAAGCACTAGTTTTCTGCAAAGCAGACAACTCATCCTCCATAGCGCGAACCCAATTGGGATCCTGACAGGCCTCCTTGTAAGACTGAGATTCTGAAAAAGAATGAATAGCAGACAAAAAATTACAATAGAAAGCAGAAAAATGTATTAGGCCAACCCAACCTGTTTGGAGGACGATGTGCTCTAGTAGGATATCGGTGCAAAGCAGATAAGAGTCTTCAAAAGTAGAAGGAGGAGCAACCGGGGCAAAGATGTGACAACCACCTCCCTAATTAAGCAAATTAATTATCTTAATGATATGCTTACTATTACTTATATGGTTATGTGGTAATTGTGGATTATGTGCCATATGATATATGCTTGTATTGATTGGCATTGTATTGGTATTGTTATTAAGTGCCATATGAATTAAACATGTCTGACTTGTTAAATTTTGTTAGGTTGGAATTAAGTAATTGAATAGGACTAGAGCCTAATCCACATTAGGACAATTAAATTCAGTTTGTTTTATGCCATAAAATGATGAGATTAATGTAATTTATGTGTAGTTAATTTTATTTAATTTCTTAGCCTTAGTTGCATGAATTGAAAAATTAATAATAAAAAAAGAAAAAAAAGAAATTGAATACAATAAGGTGTGCATGTGTTCTTCTCATCTATGCATCCATGTAGTTGGTAAAAGGCAAACAGTGGATCTTGTTGGGTTTACAATATTCAGACACGTAGAGAGAGAGAGAGAGAGAGAGAGAGAGAGAGAGAGAGAGAGGCTTTGAAGGTGAGAGTTCAACTTAGAGTTCAACATAAAGAAAAAGAGAAGAAAGAGAGAGAGAGAGGCTTTGAAGGTGAGAGTTCAACTTAGAGTTCAACATAAAGAAGAAGAGAAGAAAGAGGGAAGTAAAGGAGAGGCTTAAGAAAACATACACCTACACCTTCTTCTTCACAATTCACCCACTCTAGATAAGATTTCTCCACTCTAATCCCATGCATTTGAAGAATCATGCTCATGACTATGGAATTCGAGATTAACCAAGAAAAATATAGGTTAAGAGAAAGATTAGTTCTTGTAATGAGAAGGTTGTTGCATACATAGATTTAAATGTAAGGAATGAGTGAATTAACTCTTAAATTCACCTTGCATGGCATGAATTCTTCATATCCTTGTTGTTGCTTGTAGTTAGACATAACTTCATGCATGAGCCTCATGAACTCAAATGATTTCTTCATGAGTTTGTTTTGTAATTCAATCGAAATGTAATCTTTGCAAATTGAAACTTTGGGAGTTGATTTCAATTGTCAATCTCTAGTTTGATCTCCCTTTACTGTTGAGGGTCCAAATTCAAGGTTGTTGATACAAATCTATGGGTTGAAACATGTGAAATTGAGACCAAAAGGTGGTGAAATTGAAGACCCAAAACATGGCAGATTTTCGGACCCAAACAAACCCAACACCGCACGTGCGGCCTGGGGCCCTGCATGTGCATAAAATAGGGCAGAATTGAATGAGCATTTTGTTTTTCGCCCCTCTTTTCCACCTTCCGGGCCTCCGTTTGCATGGTTTTGAAGTGTTTTCGTGATCATTTTCATATCTTTAGTGCATTAGATTGATTGAATAAATGAAAGTTAGAACCGATTAGAAATGAACAAGTGAGCTACGAATAGAAATTAATTAAATGAACAATGAACCAAATAGAAATAACAATGATTGAATCTAGCATGGTTGTAATTGAGTTGTTGTGCTTGAATTGTTTGTCTAGGTCGGACGCTGCATCCTTAGTGCATTTTAGCACGTGTTCCAAGGAGCCCACTGTGAATAACAATGTTGTAAAGCTATGTTCAATTATAATTATTTTTTGAACGATTAACTGTACTGTTTTCTGAAATGACATTGTTTAACAAATGAATGTTTGTCCTATTTTAAGAACTGTACTTGTGGCATCCATAGTAACTGACTATTACGCCATCGCTATTGCTAATGCTACTACTATCGCCATCATATCGCCATCGTTACAGAGATCTTTGTTAGTTCCAATGTTGGAACTACTGTTTACTGTTTTGATAGCCATCAATTGACTGTTTGGTCTTCTAAGACCTACTGTACTGTTCTACTATTGGATGTTCCACATATGACTGCTATGATTTCTATATGACAGATATAATATGGAATATGAGATTTTGATCGAATAAATGATTTACTGATGCAATTGACTATTTTAAATACTAAAAGGGCATTCATTCTTCACGCCTTTACACATGTGTTATTCACTGGGTTTTAGCTCACTGTTTATATATATGTATGTAGGTGATCAAACACCTGAGCGGAGTTAGTAGCATTGACCCGATTCTTTTTTGTCAAGCTAACCTACTGCGAGAGGCTCTAAACTGTTATTGTCAAGGCTTTTGGGGGATGTAATTCCACCATTTTGAATGTCATATGATGTCAAAGTGATGTTTTATACTTTGTTTTGGGCTTGAGATTTAATTCCCTACCATGTTCTTCGTTTTGGACTTAAGCTTTTATGTGGATATTAGATATGGACTAGGACTTATGTATGCTTGCATATAGATGTATATATATAGAAGTTGTTTGCTCATTCAAGTAGCCACAGCTCTTTGAACATTATATTTTAATATGTACAGGCTTCTGCCGGCCCCCTTTTATCGTTTAATTGTTATTATTGTCAAGCAGGCCTTTGGTAATCACGGATTCGACATTTATACTAAACCCTTAGGCGGGTTTGGGTCATGATAGAGGTATCGAGCACTAGATATACCTCACACACGTGTCCAAATGAGCTATAGGTTGTCTTAGAAAACAATGTCAAGAGTGAATATAAAACTAAGTTCACCATGTGTCCGAGAGCGTAAACTGAATATGAAACTAAGCCAGATGGTGGTGGATGCTTATTCGTGATACAAAACAATGCTATGACTTGGGCTCAGTTTAAAGAAGCTTTTTATAAATATTTCCCTCAGTGTGTCCGAGAGCGTAAAGTATCCGAATTTGAATAACTGAAGCAGGGTACCATGTGTAACAACCCTTATACTGATCACTGATTAATACCGATTACTGCTAAATTAAGACCGATTATGGAAAGTAAATGAACCGATCAATTATCGAATCGACCGATTGGAATCAAATCAATCGACATCAGATTCGCTTAATTGCATGTTTATCTGCTTGAGTGCTCAATTATCTGCTCGCTTTTATGTTTAAACTGAATTGAAGGCCTTATCGGCAACGAACCGTAAATTGATTGGTGTCTTATGATCATCATAATTTACGTGATTTTATAGTGCATTCAATTGAAATGTGATTTGGTATGTTTAAATTAGATTAAATATGGATTAATTGCAAGAGTTGGGGTTATTTACAACTTTGCCCTTGTTAGTGGGCCACTACACCAATACTTTGAAGCTTGATACACTTAGATTGAACATTTATGTCACCATTTCTTGAGTTCCCACCGAAATTAGAGAGAGAGAGATTAGAAGGGTTGATTTCATCTCCTTTTGCTTGACATTGCTTGGTGATCTTGAAGAAATTGAAGTGTAGTTGCTAATTGAGCTCATAGACCTTGAATACAAGACTTGAGGTAGACCATTGAACCTCTCATTGTTGTATTTAACATTGTTCTTGCATGATTCATGCCAAATTTGAGAGTTGAGCCATGAATTAGTTCTAGCATGTTGGATTAGGACTCATTTCATGTATGCATGTGTGTATTGGTGAATTTTGAGTTGATTTCATGGCAATTGTCACATGCATGTTCATAATCAAGTTTAAGTCCATGTTTTCAACTTGTTTTGAAAAGAATGAGCTCATTAGAGCATGTTTTGAAGATGTAAAATGATTTAAATTTATGCATGTTTGCGTGTTCTTCATGTTCATGAAAATTGACTTGAAATTGGGTTTGAATTAGACACCCTCGGGCTTTGATTTACCAATTGACCTTTGAAATACATAATATTATGTGTTTACAAGTGTTTTCCAGGTTTTTAGCCCAAGAGGATCAAAAAAATTAGCTTTTAAACTTGATTTTGAGCTTGGGACTCAAATCTGGAATTTCCAGATTTTGAGCCTACGCTCGAGCGAGGAAGTCCACGCTCGAGCGTACACTCTGTGATTCTGCCTTCCGCTCGAGCGAGAAAAGTTACGCTCGAGCGTGAAATGTGAGCATCCAGTACTTTGCATGAGTTCACAGTCCGCTCGAGCGAGGAAACCTACGCTCCAGCGAGGACCTGTGTCTTACGCTCGAGCGGTGGTCGAGCGTCCATCGAGCGTAAAATCTGAGCATCTAGATTTTTATCAGAAGACGCAATCGCCGAGCGACGGAATCCACGCTCGAGCGGAGCTCCTTTGTCTGCATGTCCGCTCGAGCGAAGAAAGCCACGCTCGAGCGAGACCCCTATTTTCAGCAAATTTTGTAAAGTGTTCAAAAGTGCATCTTTGCATCCTCTTTCCATCCTAGGCATTCCTAGGGCATATTTAAGGCATCTTAAAGAGGATATAGATGTAGAACCACACCGAGGCAATTAGGGATTAAGTTATTATCTTTCCCAACTGTGCGACTTAGTGTGTGTTCAATCTGTTAACTGTATATGGTTGGCTTTCCGAGACGCTCTAGATCATCAGTAGCTCAGAACTCGTGAGTAACAATTGTGTAAAGATATGTTCAAATGATTATCTTTTGAATATCGAATCAATTGTTTATCGAATCGATATTAATTATCAATGAATGTATGTCCTCTATTTCGAATCGCATCAGGCATCCTTAGCACCTACCGATAATCGTTATCGCATAGAGATCTCTGTCGGTTCCTCGTGGAACCACTATCACATCGATTGATGGCCATCATTGCTGCTCGGTCTTTTAAGGCCCTCATCATATCGTTATGCTAATGGATGTACCACATATGATTGTTTATCGCATCAACTACCGATATATCGATTGAATTGAACTGCTTATTACCGTAAGGACATTCATTCTAAACCCTTTACGCTTTTATGTTATTCATCGGGCTTTAGCTCACCGCTCATATATATATGTAGATGTACAAGCACGGATCAAAGCTAGAGGCGCTGTGGTTACTCCAGCTTTTGTCAAGCCACCTATGTGCCTCATCGCGAGGTTCCGAGCCTATCATGCTAAGGCTTAGGGTGTTTTAGTATTCTCCTCCGCACTGCCTTACCGCGTTGTAATAACCGAATGGATTATATAGATCAATGTTTATCTCGCTGAGTAGGGATTAAGTCCTGCTTTGAATGATTGTATATATGTACATACTGTTTTGTCACTGGTTGCATATATGTATGAAGAAAATCTTTTTTGCATACAGTCTGTCACAGCTCATTGGACATTGTTTATTTACTGTATTGGCTTCCGCCAGTTCTCAGATTGCTTTATATTATCATAACAGCCTTCGGTAATTTCGGATTACTGGCCGGTTACGGTACTAAACCCATAGGGCCGGGTTTGGGTCGTGACACCATGTCAGTAGCAGAATATGAAACTAAGTTCCCCAAGCTCGCCTGCTATGCCCTACACATGGTAGATACCGACTATAAAAAGGCCAGAAAATTTGAGGGTGGACTTAATGTGCAGATACTTGACCGGATCAATGTTTTGAAATTACTTAAGTATGTGGATGTCCTTGACCGAGCTATTATAGCTGAGGCAAATGTGGCAGCATTGAAACAGGCTAAGACGCCAGTGACTGAATGGCGAGATAAGAGACAAAGTTTTTATTTCAAAAAGGGCCGGAACAACTCATTGAATAAAAAGCAAAATACAGGGTCGACAAGTAGCTCTAACCAAGGGAACAATTCCATACCACCTTGTCCAGAATGTGGCAGAAGACATAAAGGAGTTTGTTACAAAATTTTTGAGGCATGTTACAGGTGTGGCAAGGTGGGCCACATGGTCAAAGATTGTCCTGTCACTTCTCAAGGCACTAGTAGACGCGTAATAAGTGTCGCAAAGATCAATCGCTACAATCAAACCCAATTCCAAAGCTGCCGGAAGAGAACCTTTGATGCAAGGCCGGGTGTTTGCACTTGTACCAAGAGATGTACGAAATACCGAGATAGTTGTGTCAGGTATACTTTTAATTTGTACTCAAAATGCTTATATTCTGATTGATTCGGGGTCTACACACTCGTTTGTCTCGCATGCTTTTTCACAAAAATTAACTAGGCCACTGGAACCGATGAACTATTTATTAGTTGTATCTTCACCTGCTGGGGGGTCCATGACTTGTGCTTATATGTATCCTGCATGTGAGATTCTTATTGGAGATGTGCTTTTATATGTTGATTTGCTGCCTCTGAATCTTGAACATTTTGATGTAATTTTGGGAATGGATTCGTTAACAAAATATCATGCCTCCATTGATTGTGTAACAAAACAAATTATTTTTCGTCCACCTGGATTGCCCGAATTTGTATTTAATGGAGTTGGTGTTGTACCTCCCCCATACTTGATTTCATCTGTGAAAGCATTTAAATTGATTAAAAAGGGGTGTAAAAGGTATTTATGTTGTATATTGATTGTGCCTGCTGATATTAAAGCTAATGTGGATAGTATCCCTATAGTCAGAGAATTCCTAGATGTTTTTCCAAATGATTTGCAAGGGGATTTGATTGACAGGGAGATTGAGTTCACTATTGAGGTGATACCGGGTACACAGCCAATTTCCAAATCTCCGTACAGAATGGCACCTACTGAATTGAAAGAATTGAAAATCTAGTTGCAAGAGTTATTGGACAAAAATTTTATTAGGCCTAGTACATCACCGTGGGGCACTCCAGTTTTATTTGTAAAGAAGAACGATGGTTCATTGAGACTTTGCATTGACTACTGTGAGTTGAATAAAGTGACAGTGAAAAAAAGTACCCGTTACCTCGTATTGATGATTTATTTGACCAACTGCAAGGTAATCAAGTCTTTTTCGAAATTGATCTTAGATCCGGATACCACCAATTGAAAGTCAAAGTTGAGGACATTGAAAAGACTGCTTTTCGAACAAGGTACGGACATTATGAATTTCTTGTTATGCCTTTCGGAGTTACTAATGCACTTGTTGCATTTATGGATCTTATGAATAGAATTTGCAAGTCATTCCTCGATGAATTTGTGGTTATTTTTATAGTTGACATTTTGATCTATTCCAAAAGCAAAGAAGAACATGAACATCATTTGAGAATTGATTTACAAACCTTGAGAGAGCAGAAATTATATGCAAAACTGATAACGTGTGAATTTTGGCTTGATAGTGTTATGTTTTTGGGACATGTAATCAATAAATATGGCATTGCAGTGTATCCACAAAAAATTGAGGCAGTTGTTAATTGGCCTAGACCTACCAATGTTACTAAAGATTTGTGAAAGACTTTTCCAAAATTGCCTTGCCTTTGACTCAGTTGACACAGAAAGGAGTACCGTTTGACTAGACCAATCAGAGAGAATCAACCTTTCAAGAATTGAAGACTCGACTTCTGATTGCACCGATTCTCACCTTACCCTCAAGTACGGATGGATTTATTATTTTTAGTGATGCTTCTTATAAGGGTTTGGGGTGTGTCTTGATGCAGAATGGGAAAGTGATAGCATATGCTTCCTGACAACTGAGGTCACATGAAAATAATTATCCAACTCATGATTTGGAGCTTGCCACAGTAATATTTGCATTGAAGATTTGGCGCCACTACTTATAGGGGGCAACATGTGAGGTTTACACAGATCACAAGAGCTTAAAATATGTTTTTACCCAAAAAGAGTTGAACATGAGACAATGAAGATGGCAGGAATTGATAAAAGATTATGACTTGCAAATCTTGTACCATCTGGGGAAAGCTAATACTATTGCTGATACACTTAGTTGAAAATCAATTGGGAATTTGGCCTATTTACTTACCGGGCAAAAAGAATTGCTACATGACCTTGAGACATTCGGAGTTGACATTGTTTTGCATGAACAAGGCGGGATTTTAGCTATGTCTCTACCCAACCGGCACTTATTGAGGAAATTAAAGAGAAACAACAACAAGATGAATTTTTGAAGAAGATCATTGCCAAATGAGAATCCAAACCAAGGCCGGACTTTGTTTTTGAGAATGGTGTGTTGAAGTTTCAAGGTAGATTATGTATACCTAATGATGTTGAGCTAAAGAAGCGAGTCTTGCACAAAACCTACAATTCAAAACTTTTTATCCATCCGAGGAATACAAAAAATGTACCAAGATTTGAAGCTTAATTTTTGGTGGCCAAGAATGAAAAAGGAAATTGTCGAAGTTTGTGTCAAAATGCCTACATTGACAACAAGTCAAAGCCGAGCATCAACGACCACTGGATTGCTTTAACCACGCCAATCGGAGTGGAAATGGGAGTATATTACTATGGATTTTATTGTTGGACTACCTCGCCTAATAGAGGTATGGATTCAATTTGGGTAATTATTGATCGCTTGATTAAGTCTGCTCATTTCTTACCTTTCAAAACAATTTATAATGCGAATAAGTTGGCTATAATTTACATTAATGAGATTGTTAGATTGCAAGGAGTGCATGTATCCATTGTTTCTGATAAGGACTCGAAGTTCACATCAAGATTTTGGCAAAGTTTGCAAACGGCATTGGGTACTGAATTGAAATTGAGTAATGCATACCATCCACGATCGATGGCTAATCAAAAGAATAGTCCAAACTCGAGGACATGTTGCGTGTGTGTGTGCTTGATTTTCAAGGAAGTGGGAAACTCACTTGCCTTTAGTTGAATTTGCCTACAACAATAGTTTTCATTCAAGCATTGGTATGGCGTCTTTTGAGGCTTTATATGGCGTAAAATGTTGGTCTCCTATTTGTTGGGCGAAGTTGAGATGGGCCTTTTCTTGGACCCTGAGATTGTGTATGAAACAAATGTAAAAGTGAAGTTAATTCAACAAAGATTTAAAACCGTGCAAAGCTGACAGAAAAGTTATGCGGATGTTTGTAGGCGAGACAGGGAATATGAAGTGGGCGACCATGTTTTTATTAAAGTGACACCGATGAAAGGGTAGACTCGCTTTGGAACCAAGGGCAAGTTAGCACTGAGGTATGTTGGGCCGTGTGAAATTATTGAAAAGATTAATCCGGTGGCATATCAAGTAGCTCTCCCTCTTGAAATGGAACATATGCATAATGTCTTTCATGTCTCAATGTTGCAGGATTATCTCCGGGATCCTTTTCATGTTATTGAGCCTACCCATGTGGTGTTGAGTGATGATTATGCTTACGAAGAAAGGCCCATGCAGATTGTTAACTGCCGAATTAAGAAGTTGAGAAACAAAGAAATTCTGTTAGTGAAAGTGGACTGGCAAAATCATGGTGGTGTCTATGCAACCTGGGAAAAGGAAGATGATATGAAGAAATGATATCTGGACCTCTTCCCACTTGATCTTATATTCTCTCTGGAGTAAGGTAATTGATTTTGGAGGACCAAACGTCCTAAAGGGGAGAGAATGTAACAACCACCTCCCTAATTAAGCAAATTAATTATCTTAATGATATGCTTATCGTTACTTTATGGTTATGTGGTAATTATAGATTATGTGCCATATGATATATGCTTGTATTGATTGGCATTGTATTGGTATTGTTATTAAGTGCCATATGAATTAAACCTGTCAGACTCATTAAATTTTGTCAGGTTAGAATTAAGTAATTGAATAGGAATAGAGCCTAATCCACACTAGCACAATTAAATTCAGTTTGCTTTATGCCATAAAATGATGAGATTAATTTAATTTACGTGAAGTTAATTTTATTTAATTTTTTAGTCTTAGTTGCATGAATTGAAAAATTAATAAAACAAAACAAAAAAAGAAAAAAAGAAAATGAAATTGAATACAATAAGGTATGCATGTGTCCTACTCATCTATGCATCCATGTAGTTGGTATAAGGCAAACAGTGGGTCTTGTCGGATTTACACTATTCAGACACGTAGAGAGAGAGAGAGAGAGAGAGAGAGAGAGAGAGAGGGGCTTTGAAGGTGAGAATTCAACTTAGAGTTCAACATAAAGAAGAAGAGAAGAAAGAGGGAAGTAAAGGAGTGGCTTAAGGAAACATACACCTACACCTTCTTCTTCACAATTCACCCACTCTAGGTAAGATTTCGCCACTCTAATCCCATGCATTTGAAGAATCATGCTCATGACTATGGAATTTAAGATTAACCAAAAAAAATATAGGTTAAGAGAAAGATTAGTTCTTGTAATGAGAAGGTTGTTGCATGCATGGCTTTAAATGTAAGGAATGAGTGAATTAACTCTTAAATTCACCTTGCATGGCATGAATTCTTCATATCCTTGTTGTTGCTTGTAGTTAGACATAACTTCATGCATGAGCCTCATGAACTCAAATGATTTCTTTATGAGTTTGTTTTGTAATTCAATCGAAATGTAATCTTTGCAAATTGAAGCTTTGGGAGTTGATTTCAAGTGTTAATCTCTAGTTTGATCTCCCTTTAATGTTGAGGGTCCAAATTCAAGGTTGTTGATACAAATCTATGGGTTGAAACATGTGAAATTGAGACCAAAAGGTGGTGAAATTGAAGACCCAAAACATGGTAGATTTTCGAACCTAAATGTATTCCAAGACAAGACGTGCAAACTGGGCCCCACACGTGCAGAAAACAAGGTAGAATTGTAGGAGCATTTTGCTTAAATTACAGGTGCGGGAGGCAGGTGCGGAGGTGGCCCCACACGTGCGGCAAAGATCCTCGCACGTACGTCAATTAGGGCAGTTTGGGTTTTGTTTTTCGCCCTTCTTTTCCACATTCCGGGCCTCTGTTTGCATGGTTTTGAAGTGTTTTCGTGATCATTTGCATCTCTTGAGTGCATTAGATTGATTGAATAAATGAAAGTTAGAACCGATTAGAACCGAACGAGTGAGCTACAAATAGAAATTAATCGAATGAACAACGAACCAAATAGAAATAACAATGATTGAATCTACCATGGATGTAATTGAGTTGTTGTGCTTGAATTGTTTGTCTAGGTCGGACACTGCATCCTTAGTGCATTTTAGCACGTGTTCTAAGAAGTTCACTGTGAGTAACGATGTTATAAAGCTATGTTCAATTATAATTATTTTCTGAACGATTAACTGTACTGTTTTCTGAAATGACATTGTTTACCAAATGAATGTTTGTCCTATTTTGAGAAATGTACTTGTGGCATCCATAGCAACCGATCGTTATTCTATCGCTATCTTTATCGCAACTGAATCTGTAGAGATCGCCGCCCAATGTTAGAACTATTGTTTATTGTTTTGATGGCCATCAATTGACTGTTCGATCTTCTAAAACCTACTGTATTGTTCTGTTATTGGATGTACCATGTATGATTGCCATGATTCCTATATGACAGATATAATATGGAATATGAGATTTTGATCGAATAAATGATTTACTGATGCAATTGACTGTTTTAAATACTAAAAGGGCATTCATTATTCACCCCTTTACACATGTGTTATTCACTGGGACTTAGCTCACTGTTTATATATATATATATGTATATAGGTGATCAAGCACCCGAGCGGAGTTAGCAGCGCCGACCCAATTTCTTTTTGTCAAGCAAACCTATTATGCCTCACTGCAAGAGGATCTAAACCGTTATTGTCAAGGCTTTTGGGGGATCTAATTCCACCCTTTTGAATGTCATATGATGTCAAAGTGAATGTTTTATACTTTGTTTTGGGCTTGGGATTTAATTCCCTACCATGTTCTTCGTTTTGGACTTAAGCTTTTATGTGGATATTGGATATGGACTTGGACTTATGTATGCTTGGATATAGATGTATATATATAGAAGTTGTTTGTTCATTCAAGTACCCACAGCTCTTTGGACATTATGTTTTAATATGTACAAGCTTCCGTCAGCCCCCTTTTATCATTTAATTGTTATTTTTGTCAAGCAGGCCTTTAGTAATCACGGATTACTGGCAGGTTACGATGCTAAACCCTTAGCGGTGGGTTTGGGTCGTGACAAAAGACAACTGGTGTATGGGGAGCCTTGCGACGGGAATAGACTAACAACGGAGGAGGAAAAGAAGCCGAATAAGGAGAAATAGTCAGAGGTAAAACAGGAGGAGATGTAGGAATAGCATCGAGGGGGTCAGTGGAGAGGTACTCAACATGAGGGGTGGAAGGTGGAGAAGATGGAACAAGCTCAGAAGGAACAGTGGAGATGTACTCATCAGGAAGAACCTTAGAAGGAAATGGATCAATGTGAACCAAATCCTCTTTGGAAACCCAAGTAGTGATAGGAGAAAACTTAAAGTAAGGAAGACGTTCGAGAAAAGAAACATGATGGGAGACATAAAGACGACGGGAAACTGGGTCGTAACACCGATAGCCTTTTTGAGTAGGACTATAACCCAAAAAGACACAGAAGACACACCGGGCACTAAGTTTGGTCCTATCTTTGCAGGGGAGAAGGACAAAACATGCAGACCCAAACACATGAAGGAGGAAGTAGTTAGGAATTTGGGAGAACAAAACCTCATAAGGAGACCCGACCAGAAAGAATGGAAGTAGGCATATGGTTGAGAAAAAAAGTAGCAGTAAGAACTGCCTCCCCCCTGAATGGAGCCAGAACTAAGATAAAAATAAGAAGAGAACTAGCTATCTTAAGAAGATAACGGTGTTTATGCTTGGCTCGACCATTTTAGGCAGGTGTATCTGTACAGGAAGTTAAGTGAATGGTACCCAAATTGGCCAAACACTCACAGAACTCATTTTTAAAATATTTCCCACCTAAGTCAAACCGTAACATTTTAATTGTAGACCCAAATTGAGTAGTAATCATAGACTGAAAGGTACAGTATATCTAATAAAAATTGGAATTATGAGTCATAAGATGAACCCAAGTATAACGAGTGCAGTAGCCAACAAATGACACATAGTATGCAAAACCCCCTTTGGTGAGAACAAGAGAAGGGCCCCAAACATCACTATGAACTAAAGAAAATGGCGTATTAGATATAGAAGTACTTTTACAAAAAGGTAAGGCTGTCATTTTGGCAAGTTTACACCCTCAACATTCAGTAAGTTTACTAGGAGAAACTCTATCCAATATACCTAATTGAGCTAAAGACCGTAAGCAGTCAGCAGACAAATGCCCTAATCTAGAATGCCACAAGTAGAAAGGATTGGACAAAGAATCTAACTGAAAAGAAGAAAAGGCAGTCCGAGAGGTTGTCATAAGCAGATGCAAGCTCTCCACCACATAGAGGTCTCCAACGCTACGGCCAGTCCCAATCTGCTGCTTGGACATCCAATCCTGCACATAACAGATAGAAGAAGAAAAAATAACATCAAAACCGAAGGCATCAAGCTGATTGATAGATAATAAATTGACGGATAACTGAGGAACATAAAGGACAGATGGAATAGAGACAGCAGACATAGCAGCATAAGAAGAGACCCAACAGATATAATGGACATACTGCATCCATTAGCAAAGATTACTTGATGTCTGAAAAGGGGGAAGTACATTTTGAAATAAGAAAATATGGTGAGTCATATGATGAAAGGTACCGAGTAAAAAAGCGAGACATTTAAGAGATACCTAAAGAGGACCCAAGCAAACCTGAATGAAGAGAGGAAACAACCGGAGCAGACGAGGAGGGCTGAGAGGTAAACAGAATATGCTGAAGCTAACCAATTTGGGCACTCAAGGAAGCCAAGTCAATATTAGAAAATTGAGCAGATGCAGTATAAACGGCGGGAGGGGCATGAAACTGGTTCTGAGAATATTGTAAGGACGAGGTAGGCAGGCACCCGTTCTTGGGATAGTGATACTTCCAATGGCTCCTCTGATGGCAAAAGGCACACTCATCAATAGCAGGAGACATCATAATGACCAGACTGAGGGGTTTATGTGTAATAAATCTAAAATAGAACAAATAGTCATACCCGGGGTCTAATCATAATAACCAAAACCAACTTGTGAACCAAAAACAACTTGTGAATCACCATAACCAAAGTCACAAACAGAGCTAGATACCAAACCACGCAAACCAAAGAGACTGAGGGAGAGAGACCTCACGACCTTGCGAACTGAAGTGAAAGGGAGAGAGAGATGGCGAATCAAAAGTCGACTTGAGCCAGTAGATGAATCGACTCGAACAGAGGACCAGATGAACCAAGTGGGTTGCTGACCTAGAGAACTCAGAGGGAGAGAGAGGTCGAAGTCGATAGAAACTGAGGGAGATAACTCACGCAAAAGAACAGCGATCGTAGCACACAGAGGCAAGGAGAACTAGAAATCAATCCAGGAACCAGATGCAAGGTCGTGTTGCAGATGAAAACGACGATGGCAGCACAAAGGTTTTGAACCAACTCTGATACCATGTAAGTTTTCTAAATGAAACTGTATATTCAATTATATATCTTTACAAAGAGTTCATCACATTATATAGCCCTAAATCTATGACTGAAAAATGAAATACAAAGATTTTTAATGCCTAATTCCTAATATACACAATCATGCCATATATATAATATATTCTCACACTAATAACCAGTAGGGCTAATACGAAGGCCAATACAACCCTGATCAATGATAATCAACACCAAAATCATAAATTCAGTCATAGGGATCACATATAATCAATCAGCATGAGACTTGTAAACTAGAACATTCAAATACTAAAATAAATCTCGGGAGACAGAATTAACCACAGAATCAATTACATAAATTAATCAGAGTCATACGTATAAGATGGTGATACCATCCATTGATGAGATTATTTCTCTCAAGTTGTTCCACTTGTGTTTTCTGTAGTAGATTCTATAGTTAGTTTGTGTCGCTAGACTTATCATTCACATACCATGTATGAAAGAGGCAAATCGGTAAGCATTGTCTAATAAGGGATGCTTTTTGAATCTCCTCTTCAATACAAATGCTGCACTCACCAACCATGTTGGCAAGAACATGTGCAAGACCCACATGGTGATTTCAAAACCATCTGTTTCTATCGGGCATGTAACATGCTAATGGTGATTTTATTGACTGAATTTATTGTACCCTTGTTCGATGAACAATCAGCCTCAAGCAAATTCCTTTTAGTGAAAAAGCTAGGTTGTTTAGGCTGAGGTAATACACCTTCACTGCCTAACATCAAAACCACAGTCGACATGCTTGGCCTATTCTCTGGATGTTGCTGTACACATAAAAGACCTACATGTATTGATCGCAACACTTCAAATAGGTCACATGAGTCCCTCAGAGATTCATCAATCAATTCCACTGACCTGTCTTCTTTATAGAGTATCCATGCCTGAAAAATTCATAACAACATTAACAACAACAATTTGAACAAATACATATGATAATGAGTACTTTTAGATTTAACATTAACTCTTACAAGACCAAGAGGTTAAAGTGATGATTTGGATGACAAAAACCTCAGTTTCTCTTCCCACTCAACACCAACACACCAAAGCTAAATGTATCCAACTTTGCTGAAAATAGCACATCCAATGTGTATTCTGGAGACATGTAGTCGCTGCAGCAAAGCATTATATGAAGAATCATATTTTGAAGCAAATGTAAGTGAATTAGACAAAAACATGTTGTAGAGATGCTTACTGTGTTCCAACCACTCTTTTTGTATTTCCTGCCATCTCATTTCCTCCAAAACTTCTAGCCATTCCGAAGTCTGATATTTTTGGGTTCATGCCAATGTCTAGCAAAATATTGCTTGCCTTGAGATGTCTATGGATAATTCTTATTCTAGAATCTTGATGCAGATAAAGAAGCCCCCGGGCAATCCCATTAATAATTTGGAAGTGCTTGGGCCAATCCAATTACTTTCTTTGAGTTTGATCTTGTCACATTTTTTCCTAAGTTAGACCATGATCCTAATAGATAAGTGCTTGAATTTAACAGGATTCCTTTAGGAAGTTCACAATTATTTTTTTGGTAGACGAAGTTCATGCAGGTGCACATGTAAAACAAAACCATAAGATCTTGATCCCATTTTCCAATAATTAAAAAGATTTATAAGGAGCCAAAAGGATTAAATTAGAAGAAGACTAAGATGGAAGTAAGAAAGTGATGTAGTATTATAGTTTCGGGAGAGCCTAACCAAAAATAAAGTAGTCCAGACTTTTGTTGGGCATGTATTCATAGATCAACATTTTTTCTTCTCCTTGAATACAGGAACCTAAAAGCTTCACGAGATTTCGGTGCTGAAGTTTGGCAATACAGATAACTTCATTCTTGAACTTATTAGGCCCTTGTGCTGAATACTTTGAAAGCCACTTAACAGCTATTTCTTGTCCACCTTGCAAAATACCCTGAATATAAACCAATTTGATCAGTATAATAGTCTTCAAACCTAGAATATATATATATATATATTTTGTGTGCAGTACACTGCTAACAAACAGAACTCAACTTTTAGGTCCATTTTTCCGTATAAAACAAAAAATTAGGCCCATTTTGAATCCTATAGCACAAATACACAAATTCATAGAACTCTACAAAAAATTAGGAGAGAGGGAGGGAGGGTTATCTAGAACTCTACAAAAATTCATTCGCCATCACTTCTATGCAAAAGGTCAGACTTAATAGTCATTTCATTTCCCATTAGAGCAAGTTCATAGATAAAATTCTTCTTGCTGGTGTTTTTGCCAATTTCATATTCTAGAATTGTGGTTTGGCATTAAAACTTGAGTAAAGTTCGGAAAAATAGTGATAGAAATATTGCCTTATAAGTTCTCTACAATATTACCTTGTAAACAGGCCCAAATCCACCCTTCTGGTTTTTGTGAGGAAAAAGTTGCCTGGAGTTGTGGTCCATACGTCCTGCAAAGTGGATTTAGATGAGACGGCATGTCCCAACATATTGTTACAGAACAAAAACCATGGTTTCTTAGAAAGGCACATAATTACAGCACAAAATCAGTCATTTGAGTTACCTTCTTTCTTGAGGTGCTATTTTTTCTTCTTTTGCTGGACATAAAAGGCAAGGCTCAGAGCAAACAGTAGCATCCCAGAGAATAGCGCCAAGCTGACAATGATTATTGTTCTTTTCTTGCTATGTTAGACAACTTGTCGGTCTGTTGAATCTCCATAAAAACAAAATGGTCAATTAATTCAATCTGATAATACAACCATGAAAGCACAAAATTAGCAGCACTACAAATTAGCATAGGCTTCAAACCAACTAAAAAACTCTTCTACTTGAATCAATGTCAAAACCAACTTATTGAAATCTCCGTTTGTTAAACCTTAACTAGATAAAATGAATAAGAAAAAGGCGAAATCTGTTATTTGCATGCTTACCTATTTTGCCTGCATTTGTGTAATAATATTGCTCGACATATCTTTAATTGTAATCATGTAAGGAACAATTATGATGAATGAGCTAACAGGATAGGATAAATATATATATATATATATATATTTTCACGACGGCTACGTTTTCTATATATTTTTCCATGCACCTTGCTGTGTCCATATGTGAATCTTACCTAAATCGGAGGAAGCCATCCTTATGTAAATATCTAGCCCATTGTCACTGAACACTCTCAAGTCAATCAGGTCATGAAACCAAAGCAAGCAGCCACTTCCACTGTCTCTCACATCTAAATTTGTATAAGCCGTGCAAGAGCAATTTTTCAAGCATAACTCTCTGCATTCCTCAAGTGTCATGGTAGTGTTATACCAGGACTGTCGTGTGTCTGGCATTTTAATTCCAGAAAACTTGACAAACCCACATTGTGGCAATCCAATGGTGTCACCTGATACGCCCACTCGACCAATCTGTCATATCCCAATTTTTAGTCTTTGGGAACAAATTTATCACTCAAACAACCACAAACAGGGGAAGTATCAATGTTACAAATACCATATGGACCACACAACTTAAAACTTTCACAAGGATCTCGTGGCACGGTCAGAAATGTACCCAACTGTGGGTTTGATTAAATCCATGCCGTTCTCTGCAAGGCCATTCGGATTCAAAACCAACCTTGAAACAGCAGAGCTATTAATGAGTTCATAACTATAGTACACCTCATCATCATTTTTAAAACAGCTCCATATTTGTAAATTGGATTAGGTCTCAAGCGTGGACCACTGAACCCGACACCGTTCAGGGTCCGGCACAAAACTGCTCGGTGGAACCCTTGCTCAAAACAATTTGCGGATACGCGAAGATCCAACGGTATGTGTACACGCCTTGAGATGGATCAATCTTGCTCTTCCAAGACGAGAGGTACCATTCTTTACCAGTCACAAAGTTCTTCCCAAGCTTCATACCTGTAAAAAGTACAGTCCTGGTTGATATTTTCTTGTACCATATTCCACGTGCGGTTCTTGGAATCGGCACGAGTGAAGAACCCCAATTCGAAGGTTCCGAAGATGAAACTATGGTGTTACCATCTGAAATGAAGTGGGTTTTAGTAATGGTGGTGTCTATGGAGATTATTAAGATGAAAAAAGTAAAGAAGAAAGAAGGTACGGCACATAATTCTTCCATTGATGTCCTGTCAGATCTCTACAGATGAGTGTGTCTATTATCAGCAGCACCACCACATAGTTGGGGGTGATGGGTGTTGGAAATCATATTGAGTAATTGAAGGAATTTACCTTTGTTATATTAAACTCCACAATCAGTAGGTTAGCAATGATTGTAGCTGTTAGTATATTCTACTATATTAGTGCTTGTGCTTGTAATGATGTTAGCTTTAGCTTTAAATAATGTTAGATAGTGATAGTGCTGCTTTAGGTTGTTAAATAATGTTAGGCAGTCTTTGCTTTCGGTTGTTTTAAAATAGTGCGAAGGCATCATTTTGTCTGTAAACTTCTCCTACATAAGGAGCTCTGAACCATTGTTAATATATCAATATACATACAAATTCTCTGCTTTCATCTCTTCCATATCTCTCTGTTTTCATGGTATCAGAGCAATGTTTGGGTGATTCTTGATATCCTCATTGTTTGAAGCTTTCAAGGGTTTCCACACCCTTGCCTTCACTCAACATGGGTGATAACCAGAATAAGGACTCCATGGTTGAACCCTCAAGCCCTTTGTTTATTCACCCATCAGATCATCCGGGCCTTTTCCTAGTCTCGAAGCGTCTTGACGGAAACAATTATGCAACATGGAGACGCTCCATGGTGATTGCTCTCACTGCCAAAAAAAAATTGGTTTTGTTAATGGTACGATCAAAGCCCCGGACGCAACCAAGAATCCTATCGATTATGCCCTGTGGGAACGCTGTGACAAAATGGTTCTCTCATGGCTTCTCAACTCCGTTGAAGCAGATTTAGCAGATGGTGTTGTGTACGCTGAAACGGCACATGAGATCTGGAACGATTTCCATGATCGTTTTTCTCTAGGCAATGCTCCACGAATTTTCCAGATCCAAAAATCAATCAGTTCACATGCACAAGGTTCTATGCCTATCTCAACATACTATACAAAACTCAAAGCTTTATGGGATGAACTTGCATCCTATAAAACTCAACCCACTTGTTCTTGTGGTGGAATGAAGGTTTACAGTGAACAACGGGAACAAGATCAAATTATGCAATTTCTCATGGGTCTAAATGAGTCTTACAATGCCATACGTGGTCAGATTCTTCTCATAAATCCGTTACCAAGCGTTCGGAAGGCATATTCCTTACTTACTCAAGAAGAAAAACAACGGGAAATTGGTTCCTCCTCGACAGAAAATTTTTCTCTTCGCCACAAAGGCATAAGTACAAAGGTTCCAACTCTTCTCGTTTGGAACCCAAAATCTGTCAGAGATCGTTCATCCTTCAATCACTCTTCTCGCTCGAAATCCAAATCAGTCGAGATCGTTCATCCTCTTTGATCTACATTGCTCCTCATGATCGTGATGGACACAATATCGAGACATGTTACAAGTTACATGGATACCCGCCCGGACACAGGTTGTTTCGTGGAAAGGGCACCAATGCAGACAATCATGGCTCCATTCAACAACAGCAGCGTGATCGGAACAAACGAAACAACACCAATCCGCGTGGACACCATTCTATCCACCAGGTTCACGCCATGGACCCTTCCACACAGCAACAGCCAGCCCACAAAAACCCTGCTAGTCATTCTGATTCGGCAATCTTGCACCAGGTTCTTGATGGGCTTTCTAAGGAGCAATGCAAACAACTCACCCTTGCCATGGCAAACTTGTCCAAATCCTCCTCCGAAACCTCAGATGTCTTTGCTAATGCAGCAGGTCAGTTTCATCCATCTATTCCATCCATTAATTCAATTTTTTCTCATTCATGGATTCTTGACAGTGGAGCCACGGATCATATCACATCCGATTCCTCCTTTTTTTCTCATAGTCATCCATCTCCTATTCCTTCCATTACCTTACCTACAGGATCGCTGGCCTATTGATTCTCTGAGCACCATTCTTTTCAAAAAAGACATCACTTTAGACCAAGTTCTTCACGTTCCTTCTTTTCGTTTAAACTTACTCTCTGCTAGTAAACTCACAAAATCCCTTCATTGCTGCATCATTCTTTTTGCTGATTTTTGTGTCATCCAGACTTGGCTTCGGGAAGACGATTGGTGGGGAAGCAGAATAATGGACTTTACTACATGTCGCCCGTTGACTCTGACCCCACTTTCTGTCATGTCTCATCATCGCCCTCAATCGCACCAACGTCTTGGGCATCCTTTCTCAACTGTCTTCAACTCTTATCTAAATTGTTTCCTCCATGTCTATTTCATTTAATAATGATTGTGTTGTTTGTCCTATGGCTAAGCAAACCCGCATTCCCTTTCCCTTAAGTACAACATTCTTGTTTCACCATTTGAATTACTTCATTGTGATATTTGGGGTCCACATCGCATTCCCTCACATCTTGGTGCGTTACTTCCTTACAATTGTGGATGATTTTACTAGGTGTACTTGGGTCTTCTTGATGACATACAAATCAAACACAGGCCTTGCTTAAAGCTTTCTTTGCCCTAGTCTATAATCGGTTTAATGTCGATCAAAACTCTTAGAAGCGATAATGGATCCGAATTTATTTCCATGCGGGATTTTTTCTTATCTTGGTGTCGAATTTCAACGCTCATGTGTTTCCTCCTCAAAGAAATGGGGTGGTTGGCGCAAACACCGCATATTCTTAACATTGCTCGTGCTTTGCGTTTTCAATCCCACATTCCCTTGTCTTTTTGGAGTGAGTGTGTGCTAACCGCTGTATACCTCATTAATCGTTTACCTACCCCTTTGTTGGCCAATAGATCTCCCTTTGAGTAACTTTATCAGAAACTACCGCCTCTTGCCCATCTTCGGGTTTTTGGGTGTTTATGTTATGCTACCGTTGTTCATCCTGCTCATAAGTTTGCCTCTCGTGCACGACGTTGTGTCTTTGTTGGTTATCCCACCGGCCACAAGGGTTACAAACTTTATGACTTGGATTCTAAAACTTTTCTTGTGAGTCGGGATGTCAAATTTTTTGAAACGTTTTTCCTTACCAGTCCAACTCTCCTTCCACCCCAATTTGCACTCGCCCTACTGTCTTACCTCTTTCTCAACCCGACCACACCTCCTCCTTACCCACGCCCGCACCCGCACCTGCTTCCTCACCCAATCCTCCATCTCTCCCTACATGTTTGCCTCCTTCTCCCACCTCTGTTCCTCCTTCCCTGCCCCACCGTCGCTCAACCCGTTCTCTGCAACGCGCGATTACCTTTCCAATCACCGTTTTTCTCCTTCGCACCGTGTGTTTCTTGCTAACATTTCAGGTCCCACTGAGCCCACTTCCTATGCTCAAGCTGCTTTAGATCCTAACTGGCTACTTGCTATGACAGTTGAGTTAGATGTATTGCAACTCAATCGCACTTGGACCCTTATGCCCTTATCGGCTGGTCATCAACCCATTGGCTGCAAATGGGTGTTTAAACTCAAATACAAATCTGATGGCACCATTGAGCGTTACAAAGCTCATCTCGTCGCCAAAGGTTACACCCAAATCGAGGGGGTTGATTACATTGAGACTTTCTCTCCTACTGCCAAGCTTACTACTCTTTGTTGTCTTTTGTCTGTTGCTACTGCTCATAATTGGTTTCTTCACCAACTTGATGTTACCAATGCCTTCCTCCATAGTGACTTGCACGAGGAGGTCTATATGGTTCCTCCTCTTGGCCTTTGCCGACAGGGGGAGAATCTGGTGTGTCGGCTTAATAAATCTCTTTATGGGCTGAAACAAGCTTCTCGTAACTGGTTCTCCAAATTTTCAACTGCTATTAAGAAAGCGGGTTTTCACCAATCTATGGCTGACTATTCCCTCTTTACCAAAGTTAATGGCGATTCTTTTACAGGAGTGCTCATCTACGTTGATGATATTATCATTACAGGCAATAATCTTGAAGAAATGGAACACCTTAAATCTTTCCTTCTCAAACAGTTCCGCATCAAGGATCTCGGTGACTTGAAGTATTTTTTAGGCATTGAATTTTCGCGATCCAAGAAAGGTCTTTTTTTGTCCCAAAGGAAATATGCTCTAGATATTTTACAAGATGCAGGTTTAACGGGGGCACGGCCAGAAAAGTGTCCAATGGAACAAAATGTGAAATTACAAACCACAGATGGTGCTATACTCAACGATCCAACGAGATATAGGAGGTTGGTTGGAAAATTAATTTATCTTACTGTCACAAGACCAGACATTGTTTTTGCAGTTCAGAATTTGAGTCAGTTTATGCACCAACCCAGAAAACCACACATGGAGGCTGCACTTCGTGTCTTGCGATTCATTAAGGGTACACCTGGCCAAGGATTGTTTTTCCCGGCTATAAACAATCTTGAGTTGAAAGCTTATTGTGATTCAGATCATGCAGGTTGTCCAACAACAAGAAGATCAACTACAGGTTATTGTGTGTTTCTAGGTCACTCTCTTGTCTCATGGAAATCCAAGAAACAGCCAACTGTGGCTCGTTCATCTACAGAAGCCGAGTACAGGGCCATGGCAAACACATGCCTTGAAATTACATGGCTGCGATATATATTGCGAGATTTAAGAGTCAACCAAAAAGGCCCTGCTCCTTTGTATTGTGATAATCAAAAGCATTGCATATAGCGGCAAATCCTATTTATCACGAAAGAACGAAACATATTGAAATAGATTGTCACATTGTGAGAGAGAAGCTACAAGCTGGTGAAATTTCTCCAATCTACATTTCTTGATGAGATGAGCTTGCAGACATATTTACGAAAGCCTTGGGGCAGGATAACTTCAATTACCTGAGTCACAAGTTGGGACTTCTCAACATTCACTCTCCAACTTGAGGGGGAGTGTTGGAAATCATATTGAGTAATTGAAGGAATTTACCTTTGTTATATTAAACTCCACAATCAGTAGGTTAGCAATGATTGTAGCTGTTAGTATATTCTACTATATTAGTGCTTGTGCTTGTAATGATGTTAGCTTTAGCTTTAAATAATGTTAGATAGTGATAGTGCTGCTTTAGGTTGTTAAATAATGTTAGACAGTGCTGCTTTCGGTTGTTTTAAAATAGTGCAGTGCATCATTTTGTCTGTAAACTTCTCCTACATAAGGAGCTCCTGAACCATTGTTAATATATCAATATACATACAGAAATTCTCTGTTTTCATCTCTTCCATATCTCTCTGTTTTCAATGGGCTCAGAGCCAGAGAGAATGGAAAGCATCCTCATATGAGAGTAGGCAAATATAGCTTTCAGGTTTGGTGAATACAAGACTTGGGGTCAGGCTCTGCCGCATCGCCGCCACAAGGGTGGTTGCTCCGCCGCTGCCCCACCAAACAAGTGCCGAAAGAAGAATCCTCGTGTTGGTTCATACTGGACTTTGACAGTGTTGTGGATCAGATCGACTTTGAATTGCTCAGCGACGTTGATTACAAAATCTGCTTCCACAAAAATCGGCTTCTGATCTTGAAGACGCGGCAAACCACCTATAGGCTACGTATCATGAAAAGTCTTTCATCAAAATGGTCATGAAAGATTTGTGACATTTGCATTACACTTCCAATAAAGTACTACACACTAATCAAGGTAATCTAAAGATCATAAATTTTTCATGATCATTTTCATGAAAAAATTTTCATGATCCTTAACATTTCTCTTTATAAATTTAGGGCTGTCAATTAACAAACACAAAAATCTCAACATATTTATAAATTTATAATCTACACAAGATAGAGAAAAACCCTCTTTCCCTTCTCACCAATTTAAATTACTTAATGGGATAAATTAATCAATTTTTTAAAATTATTAATTTTTTAATTTATAAAATAGATTAAAAAAACTATTGACTGATTTATTTATTTAATAACAAAAATATTTTATAATCTCTACATCCTAATCTCTCTCACCAATTTTAAAAAAAAATATTAAAACTTGTATTCTTTCTCTTTTTCCCAAAAACGATAATATTTTTTACATGAAAGTTATAGATATATATCTATATCTTATATATTATATTATAACATAACTAAAAAAATAAAAAAATAAAAACTAAAAAACAGATATACAAACAAATAAAATTAATAAATTTGATTTTATTTATTCAATTAAAATCTTTCTTTTGCATCTCAACGTCCAATTTTAAGTTTTAAAAATCTTTAAAATTTATCTAAACAAATCTAATTTGAAAATATCTCCCACCATTATACTTTAAATCAATAAAACTCACATACTTATCACATATCTAACTCACATCATAACTTACATACATAATAATAATTAAAAATAAATAGAAATCACAGATAAATTAAATTAAAAAAAATAGAAACCCATAACTCCATCTTAAATAAATTGAAAAAAAAAACCCAAATAGAAACCACATAAAAATAAAAAGAGAAGAATTTAGATATGAATCTAAAAAAATATGACAATATCTAAATTTGAATTATGATTTTCTAATATAATTATCTACTTTTCGATGTGTATATATCAAATTTTAAATCACTTAATGAGAAAAATTAATCAATTTTCAAGTCATATTTAAAGAATAATCTCGATCATCACAACTCCTAAACTTCATGAGCACCCATGTAAAAGCTAACGGATTGGGTTAGGTGAGGTTTAAGTTGTTGGACGTAATATTCTCCCACTCTATAAATTTATTTATTTTTAATTTTATTTTTCCCTCGTGATTCTCTTTCTCTATTGTTGGTTTGGTTTTGGTTTCGATTTTATTTAAGTTTATGTGTTTGTTCTGATTTTGCATGGTAGACAAGAATTATTGGTGATTATGGTTGCAATCGAAATATCTATGTCTGTTCCATGCTAAGGATTTTGACCGGATTTTGTTTTCTTTAATGTAGACCATAAAATTGAAGTAAAAAAAATGGGTATCAAATTTTTCATTTTTTATTGTCATTTATTTTATAAAAAATGTGAAAATTTATTGAGAATTCAATATTTTACTATAACATTAGATTTTTGTATAACTAGATAAATTTAAAACTTTTAAATATCATTCTGTTCTTTGTTTTGATCCTCTTTCTATCTCATTAGACCATTACTGCTATTTGTTTGTTTGTTAATTATAATTCAATTAATTGAAAATGAAAGCTTAATATAACTTTTCATATATATATATTATAGTTAATTTGTTACAACTATAGTTGTATATAGCATAATATATAGGAATAATCTCTAAATATAATTTTTATTTTTTTATGTGATTAAAATAGTCCATCTTAATAGTATATAGAAGAATTAGATGATTTTTTTTATCTCTAAAAAACCCAATCTATTTAGATGGTTTCTTTTATCTCTAAAAAACCCAATCTATTTTTTTTTTTTTTTACTTTTTAATTTTTTTAATTGAAACATCAATTGTTTATATCCATTAAAAAAAAAAAAAAAAAAACTGATAAACACATATCAGAAAGCTACACATTTTTTTTTTCTTTTTTTTTAATATGTAGGATATTTACATATGGAAAATTTTTGACACCCCAAGTTTTTTTTTCCATAATCCAACTTATAATAATGTAGTCATAAGTGTCAATTTTTATACAAACATGAGGAAAGAATTAATTAAATTATATATTTCAACCAACCACATACTCAAACTTTGACTATTTCAAGATGTTATTTCACTATAATTCCAATTAAGATAATCTTCAACCCTTAATATATTTTTTTTATCAAATTATAATTTGATAAAAATTTAAAAAGATGAAACGTTGAAAATTATTTTTTTCCATCAAAATTGGTGAAAAGAAAAAAAATTGGGATAAGAATGAAAGTTCTTTTAAAAATTGATAAAAATTTAATGAAAAAGTTAAAGTAATTCATATCAAATCAAAATTTTTATTCAAATTTAAAATCAAATGAGATAAAAAAAATTAAAAGAAAACAATGAAAGTTTAAAAATATTTTGAAACTTTCTTTTTCATAAAGACTAAAAATTCGTGTGTATATTATATTTGTGTTGTATTTTCAGTCATGAAATTGAAATCAAAATAAATGTAAATTAAATTATTGAATTAATAATAGAAACATCATATTAATTATTGTTAAATATCACTTCACTTCATATTTAATAATAAAATTATATATTTGTTTAAATCATAACTTTTAAATTTGTATATTTTCATAACAAGAAGAGGTATATCCTCAGTTAATCTCATTTAATCAAATTTAACTTTTTTTAAATACAAATTATCAAAATTACACTAAATATATATATATATTAACTTTTTTGAACTAATAATTTAAAAAGTTATAAACATAAAAATTAATTTATAAATTTCATGTATGTTGCAAGATAAAATATTAAATTATTTCAAAATAATCATAATATTTTTTTAAAAAAAATTATAAAGTCTCGTGCATAGCACAGATTATCACTAGTATTTAAGATATTTTCAAAAGTAGTAATATGGGTAGTTCTTATTTCTATAAATAATAGACATGCATGAAAATATTTCTCAACAATACAATACATTCAAGAGATATTTTTAACCAATTGAAGATACTTCACAAATTAACTTAAAGATGAGGTAGACTTGGGATTATTTTTAAGATAAACTATTAATAGGTCCTCATAATTAGACTTAATTCTCATCAAGTCTTATTGAAAATAAGTTTTGATAAAATTGTCGTTAAAAATAATTTTTTGTGACAATTTTTTACATACATCGCTAAAAATTGACAATTAGTGACTTTTTTTTTATCATGATTTTTATAAATTGTCGCTAAAACTTATAATAAGTGACTTTTTTATGAAAATTTTTTTCTATAAGACCTATTAAACAATAAATCTACTTATTAGAACCTACACGTAAGTATCCCTTATTTTTGTCTCAGATATCACCATTTAAGATTTTCAATTCAACCATCTGTGTTTTCCTATTACTATATTGACTTTATGTTCTTTTGCTTGCTTCTAGTTTTATGGGACAGTGATTTGCTTGCCAAGTTTCTGAATATCATCTAATATGTAATCAAAGCATGGTGACACATCAACAATATTAAAAATTTGGTCACCATATCATTATTTATAACTTCAATGGTTGTATCACAGCACCTTTGAAAGAAATAGTGTTCATGTTGCCCACAACCTTGCTGAGGCGGCCCTTCACTCTTTTGTGCCCTGTCCAAATATACAGGGCCACTCTTAGTTTGGCGCATTATACTTTTAATTTTGTCTTATGCTCTTCTTGTTTTCTCTTATAATCTTTTATGTCTAGACATTATGCATTCGAATTGTATTTTATATTCCTTCTAAAATTAGTTTATGATCTTTTATGTCTGGACTAATTATGCATTCGAATTGTATTTTATATTCCTTCTAAAATTGGTTTAAGAAGCGGAAAAAAAAAAATCTACATGAACAAATGTATTGTGTATAAGTATTTGATTTGATAAGGAACTTTTTAAAATATTGTGAAATTATAGGACTGCTGAATCAAAATTTCATTTTTGTTTCAAAATTCCTATCATTCAAACCAACTATTCAAAAATTTGAAGTCACCCTTTGGACTGCCTTTCACTGCAGTAGTATTAAATGTAGATGGATAACTAGGACGTGGCACCTGTGGCAATCCAGTCCCCATTTTATTTTCTCCTTCCTCTTCTTTGCTCCTTCCTCTTCACCTTCATCTGCTAAGAAGAAGACTTGAGGCAAGATTTTGAAAAAAGTCATTTGAAAGCTATGAAGTATGGGTATTTCGAAAAGCATGTTGTACTCGTACCGAGTACTTACCGGTGTATGATACCTCATATAGTACTTCTGCATACATACCAGATATACGAAATACGTATCTAAATTTTTTCTTCTTAATTTTTGACATACCCGAAGGTACCTAATATATACCTAAGCCGTATCGTATCTTAGTTGAAACAATATTTTCTTCTACCATAGAAATAAAACTCTTTTCACTTGACTTCTTTTTTATTTTTTGTTTTATGCTTAGTGTGTGTGCTGTTTTCTGACCGCACTGCCAAACAGGTACTCAGTTGGAGAACACCGGCAGAATACATTGCGCCCGAACGACCTATCACAGAAAGATAAGACTCCGGTGGTGGTTCGTCCATCCGAGGGTACTCAATTATCTCTCAAAGATAGCAAATAGTGCTTAACTCACTTAGTCAGAATACCAAAAACATACCTTAGACCCATGAGGGTGCCTTACTTTTATAGTCAGCACTAACCTGATCCCTGTAGAAGCCTAGCTTCTCTTAGACTCTGGCCCAATGCTCATCCTGGACTCTCCAACAGATAAAGATAAACTCCCTAAGAGCTTTATCTATCCAGGTTGAGGTCCTCCCTCACTCTAGGACTCTTATCCCTTATTCGTTCATCTCGGATTCTGATATCTTCGCAGGTAACCTTGGCCTAGCCGAGATCACCTCAGTGCCAAGACCAGGACATAGAGCACCTCGGCTGGCACGTCGGTGCCATCTTGGCCATGTGTTGTCATTCCCAAAAATATGCCCCCACAACTGCCCCTAGGTTCTATTACCTCAGCATCTTGAGGTGATGGAACCTATATCATTTGTTCACATAGCATGTCGGCTAAGCCTTGCTCTACCCTTCATTACCGAGGTCGTCACACGTCGGCTCCATATGACCAAGACTATAGTGTGTTTTCTCAATGCCTTTTGAACCAAGCACCAAGTTTTCCAAGTTCTTTAATCGAGGTCGTCTCTAAAGCTGAGGTCTTTACTTCATTAAATCCAGAACTCCAAGAGTTCCATATGCTTGAGCTTTCACACATGGTTTCTCAACCGCTTTTGCCACGCATCTTTTCCTTATTGATCCGCACGACACTCATCATCAAATCATGTCGCTTCTATGTGCGCCTTTGAGCGTCGTCTTAGGCACATTTAATAAAACTTTGCCGTCTTTTCATGTTTTAACAAAAATACTTCCCTCTCTCTTCGTCTCTTCACTTTACGTTTTCTGATTTCGCTCAAGTTTTTCTTTCTCTAAAAATCCCCAACCTCCATTGTTGCCTTCTTCGAGCTTCTTGCAACCACACTGTTCACCTCCTCCGACGAAGCATCTACCGTTCTGCTACATCTATCTTCATTGCCTGACTTCGACGTCCTTATACCGGCGTCATCTTCCTTAGTAAGCCGTTGTTTTTCCCTCTTTTCACTTTTTGACTTACTTTGAGCTTTGTTACATTTGTACACTGCTATTGCGAATCTATTCACGTTCTTGAATATATTTGCTTGTGTTTTGAATTCCATCACTTTGAGTATCAAACATGCTTTGTTTGGGATTTTTAGTTGTTCAATTTGCTTTCGATTTATGGCCTTTATGCACACATACGCAATGTTTCATGTGTTTCGATGTTTTTGATTGTTCATCACTATTCTACCTTCTTGAGTCTGAATCATACTTTTTGCCCTGTTTTCTTGTTGCATTTTTCAGATTCCTGCCTTCAATTCTTGTTTCCATAGTCTTAGGCTTGGGATTTGTTCTAGAACCCCTATCTTTAGGAAAAATTGAAACGAATTCCTCCTAGATCTTGAAAAACCCTTGCCCCATTTTTGTCTTGAGTTTAGCCGAGGTCCTTTCAAACCTATCCCCAACTTTTTCACTTGAACTGTGTACCAATACCTCCCAAGCCGACATTATGGGATGTTTAGGTGGAGAGTAGACACCCCTACCAAGCTAGAGTACTTTAGGTAGGAGTTTTCTATACCAGCTGATGTTCAAATATGGTTGGCTAGAGAGAATGACTCCATTATGCCGGGGAAGGACTGTATGCCCTTTCCCGTTGTCTCTATTATCGAGGGAGGAGTCAGATTCCCTTTTAACACCCTTTTCAGAGAGGTCCTCCATTTTTACAAATTAAACCCCATGCAACTAGCTGTAAACTCCTGTAGGATCATAAACAGAATCGCTGAGTTGGAGCGTCGGCAAAATGCTAGAATCTCCCTGTTTGATATTCAATACCGCTACACAATGTGTGGCCTTAAAACCAAAGCCGGTTATACATACTACCTCAAGCCAAGATCAATCCAATACAAGTTGCTAGCTGACATCCTGGACTCTAGTAAAGGTGCGACTGATGACTACTTGATTGTTTCGGGCAATTAGGAGTTCGCGTCAAACGACAAACTCTGCCTCTTCCCATTGCGCCATGGGGTTTTTAGGGATGATATGGGTAAGGACTTAGTTTCCCTTCCTAGAGTCCCTCTTACTTTCTTTAATCATCATATTCTTGCTACTTTGTTTCTAATATATGTTCTCTTTTTGCAGCTCTCCCTCAGCTAGAAAAGGACTTTCGCCGACACTACACGCCGAGCAAAGACCTGGTCTGCCTTCTTGGCCTTCCACTAGAGCTTCGCAAGGCTCCAATCCTCTTCAACTACATCCCAACATACCAGAGTCCTCTACCCGACGTCCCTCGGCAGAGTAAATCTCCACCTTCCGCTACAACTCCTCCTACTACCTCATCACCAAGGCCTGACCAAGGCTCAACCTCTGACCCAACAGAGCAGCCATCGACATCTGCTCCCCAACTAATTCTGCCAGCCCAACGTCAATGCCGACGTCGAGTTTCCGCCAGCACTCCTGCTTGTAGAACTCGTAGCCGAAAACGCCGAAGTGCTGAGGCGTCGGCTTACGACCCAGCCAATCTACCCATTGCTTTGCCAGCAATCCACTTCCGCTCAAGGGACACAGACGCTGCCACTGCCGACGAGATAGGGTGTAAACCTGCAGTAGTTGAAGATTTTCTTGCCAACATTCCTGGCGTTGTTACCGTTCAGTCTTCATCTTCTCCTCCTCAACCAACCCCTAACCCAAAACGAATGAAGAAGGCCAAGGCAAAGGCCACAGTGATCCAGATTGATTCTGAGGACACTGTGCCTATCTCAAAGCTAGCTGAGGCAGAGAAAAGCGCCCCTTCCACTAAGAAACATCCCCCCGAGGAACCATCATCCGAGGCCCCACCGGCCAAGAAGCCGAGGTCCGACCACTAAGAGGGCAACAACTATCCCCAAGGCAAGGTCTGGGAGCCCGAGATCATGCTTGATGACAGGCCTCTCACCGCTGGTGATAATGCTGCAAACCTTGAGGTCGGGACGACCTTGTCCACGGCAGTTCTTCTGCCTGAGGACATGAACCGTATGGCCGAGCTTCATGAGTATGAAGATTTTGCCTTCATGATGTAGCAATCGGTCTTTGTAAACCTTCTCCCTACCCCTTTGGCAATCTTTCCATACTTGGTGAAATTCTGCTAACTTGTCCTACTTTTTGCAGGCCATCCAGCATGCCCACTCTTATGTCCCCAAGACCGAGATGATGAGGAAGGATTTGGCAAAGAAGACAAAAGAAGCAGCCAAACTCCTATCTTCGCTCAATCAGGCCGAGGCCAGCAACCGCTCTCTTATGAACCAGGCCAGGGACGCCAAAACAGCTTAGAGTATGGCTGAGGAAAAGGCTAAGGCGGCAAAAGATGAAGCCGAGGCAACAAGAGCCGACTTCAAAATTGCTAATGCCAAAGTGGCTGATCTAGAGGCCAAGCTTCAGGAGGTTATTGCCAATAAAGAGGCCGAGGTGAAGGCGGTCATGAAAAGGCTGAAGAAGGACAAGTCATTGCTCGTGACCAATATAAGGAGCAAGTGAACTCGCTTGCAACCGAGGTTACTACCTCGGACGGCGACCCTCAACAAGTTGCTTGTTGCTATGGATTCCGATCTTCGGGATATCAGTCAGCTCCAAGTGCCATTCCCTCCAGAGCCTAAGGATGCCGACGTCGAAGACGAAGATGATGCCGACAATGGTGAGGCTGACGAAGAGGATGGGGAGGCTACCACTGATAACAAGTCTCCTAACCTCAACGAGCAAATAGACTTAACTTAGGATGAGGTGGATGACTTGGCATCCAAGGGCGTCTCTCCCACTCCAACAACTTCTGAAGCCGAGATCCATTGTGCCGAAAAGAGTCTGGATAAGACTTTGCAAGAAATTGATGCTGAACTTGAAGCCGAGAGGACTGCAACACTACCCTTCGGTCAAGTCAAGTCTAGCACTTAGAATTTTTTTGTCTCCTTTCCTTGTTCTTTTTCTTCTTAGCTTGTAATACTTCGTTTGAACAATGTTAGTTCTACATTTGGCTGAGTTGCCCTTTTTTCTAACTGAACAAGTAATCGTTCTGTAGACCGAAGTGCATTTTTTTCTTTTGAATGCAAGTATAACTTCTTTTTTCAAGTGTTTGTATGTTTGCATGCTTCATTGTTTCTATACTTTAGAATATTTTGCATGTCTTTAGTTTTATTCTTTTAGCTGTATAGTCTCCTCGGAGCAAACTCCTCAGACATAACTTCCAACTTGTTTATCTCGATCTTGTCTTAATGCTTAAAAACATTTGTAAAAAATATTTTCACAAGTGTTATCTAGAACTTGTCACTTAGACTTCAGTCTTCCATATTTTCCAAGTTTGGCAACTTGGTAATCTCGGTAGGTACGTGGATACTTCTTTCAATATCACCTTGGCTTGACTTCAACTTGTAAATGTTTCTGAAAATTTCAACAAGTGTTGTCCCAAGCATTATTCTCTAGCTCTCTGCCCCTTAATGTGAACTTAAGTTTCACTTAGGTTCTCATTAAGCATGTGGCTATGACCTTGTGCCGGTTATATTCAAATAGAGACTAACCGAGTTTCTCAACCTTGTTCCTCTGTTAATCTTACTCAAATGCACGTAGTTTTAATCAGGTTTGACTCACGAGATAGCAAGTCCAGGTTAATTAAAACTTAGTTCAACCCCATTATATGCAAGTATAATTTAACTTTGCCATATAATGAGTCTGAGTTACTCGTTATGTTTCAATTAGAAACATCGCCAACTTAGTTTAACTCTATTATATGCAAGTATAATTTAACTCTGCCATATAATAAGTCTAAGTTATTCGTCATGTTTCAATTAGAAACATCGCCAACTTAGTTTAACTCTATTATATGCAAGGATAGTTCAACTCTACCATATAATAAGTCTAAGTTATTCGTCATGCTTCAATTAAAAACATCGCCAACTTAGTTCAACTCTATTATATGCAAGTGTCACGACCCAAACCCGCCTGGGTCCTATAGGTTTAGCATCGTAATCGCCAAGAATTCTTGGATTATTGAAGGCCTCTAAACCGATTAACAAAATTAAGGGCTAGCGGAAGCAAATACATAAATATGATTATCCAATGAGTCAGGCGACTTATATGAAATAGAATATTTAAAACTTTATATACATATCCAAAAGTCACCTTGCATTATACCCACACACATTAAAGTATCTTAAGTACAACCAACAAAACAAACAAGTCATATATACATAAGTAACCGAAACTCATAATATGTGACACATCGAGAACCTCCATAAGAGGCGCAATGGTTGGTTGACAATAGAACGTAGATCGAAACAAAAGCCTTTAGGCTCGATCTCCAAAATGCCCACCTGTACATATATATACACATAGTGAGCTAAAGCCCAGTGAATAACATTAAGGTAAAGAGGTTAGTGAACGAAATCCAACATGTCACAAGCGTAAAATAGATCATAGCATAAACATTCTCGTATTTGAATATAATAATGGTACATCCCATAGAACACATCACATATCGTCTTCCGACTAGAGTAATTAGTTCCGGATATCGATTAAATACATATCACCACAATGAAGTGGCTAACGAGATCTCGTAATCGCACATATGTCATGGACCCGCATTAACATGCCATCCCCCATGACTTTGGACTATCTATGGATGCCATAATAGATTTCAAACATAGGACATTCGTTCACATAAATCATCATTTTAAATCATAACTTATCAAATCACGTTTGGAACATAAGTCATATGAACATATCTTTACAATAATGTTACTCACAGTGGTTCTCGTAAACGGTCAATCAATTGACCTACAACCACAAAGTACATAACACAAACATGGCGTATCATTACACATGTACTTGGCCATCACGGCTTAGTTCTCTCTACGTAAGTTTCTTGCTTAACGCAATGATTAAAACACACACACTTGTAATTTCTTAACTTAGTACATTCCTTTCTTAGTGTGTTTCTACTTCGTATCCTCATTACTATGGTTAAATTAAGGCTTAGGGATGCCTAAGATACAATGGGGATGTCAAAATGCATTGGAAAACTCTTAGTCAAATTTCTGAAAACAGGGTCCCCGCTTGAGTGTAGCTTTCCTCACTCGAGCAGACATGCAAAATGCGAATGGTCGCTCGAGTGCAAATTCCTTCGCTCGAGCGGTTTGCAAAGATATGAAACTTCTAGGAGCTTGCATTTCATGCTCGAGTGGCCTTCTGGTCGCTCGAGCAGAAGTGTATGCACTCAGAGTGGTCGTTTGAGCGTGAACTCCTACGCTCGAGTGTATGTGCAAATTTTGGAATTTCCAGATTTGATCTCCAAGCTCAAAACTTGAATACAACTCTCCAAAACACATCTCTTGGGACCCAAAACTTGAGATAACATTTGTGAGCTTGCAAAATATGATGAATTAAGGATTATTTCATAAAATCATGGCCCAAGAGTTTGCCAATAGCTCACAATTCATTTGAAACTTAAGAAACAAAGCATGCATGTAAAATCTTTCAAACTCTTTTCTCCAAAACTCATGAAGTTAGCAAATTGAGCTTATAAGCTCCATGTATGTAAGAAATTCCTTCTCAAAACATAAATTCAAGTGATGAAACATGATAATTCAAACATGCATGTACCAATCAATTCACAATAACACCTTGAATGCACAAGCTCAACTCAACATGGTAAAACTTTATATATTCATGCATGCATGTGGACTTTTCTTCGAAATTCTTTGAAATTCAACATGGATGATATGATTCATGTTTAAAATGATGAAATTAAACTAAACTAAGCATGCATGTATGAATTAACTCTAAATTCATCATCTTTAGTTCAATTCTTGTACATAATTACAAATTCCTCTTGAATTGATCTACTTGATGGCTTAAACTCATGATCAAAATGATGATAAGTACTTATATATGTATGCATGTGAATCTACTTCCTTTTTCTTCATCTTTTTGACACACTAATATGAAATACATGCAAATGATCAAGGTACCTTCATGAACTCAACAATTAAACACATTATCTACACGAATTATAGCTTAGATTCCTACGCAGAGCCTTGATCTTGCCAAGAACTTGCACAATCTTGATGAGTACTTACAAATCTTTGAGTTTCTTCTTCAAATTCTTCCTTTCTCTCTCTAGAATGGAGTCTCTCTCTCTCTCTCTCTCTCTCTCTCTCCAGAATACAATCTCAGATTTTTGCACTTGAATCAAGTTTTGTTGTACACAAATGAACTTATAAGGCAACTTTATATACTTGTGATGTATTAATACATTAATTAGAGCATTTGGTCTATCCAAACACAACTTAATTAATCGTTATGAATCAATTTTTAGTAAAAATTGCCAAGTGATTCTAAAAATTCCAAATAACATATTAATGTAACCAATTTCGATTTTGGATGCCGATAAGGCTTTCAAGCTTCATATTAAAGCGGGATTCCAAACAGATATTTCTACAAGTAACAGATAGAAAGCCAAAGATCATGCAAAATACATAATAAACACATAATTTATTTTATCCACTTAATTAACATCCTTAATTACGGATTAGTAGCTAATTGCGGATCGGGGTTGTTACATCAAGTATAATTTAACTCTGCCATATAATAAGTCTAAGTTATTCGTCATGTTTCAATCAAAAACATCGCCAACTTAGTTCAACTCTATTATATGCAAGTATAGTTCAACTATGCCATATAATAAGTCTAAGTTATTCGTCATGTTTCAATCAGAAACATTGCCAACTTAGTTTAACTCTATTAATTGCAAGTATAGTTCAACTCACATATAATAAGTCTAAGTTATTCGTCATGTTTCAATCAGAAACATCGCCAAGGGACTGGCTAGTCATATTATACAAGTTTGAAATTAAGAATCGAGCTAAAATTTTATTATGTACTTTGGCTAATAACAAAAAACTTTAAAAAACGAAAAATCTAATGATAGAAAAACTTTAGGTTGTACGTATTCCAGGGTCTTGACAACTCTTTGCCTTCACTGTCTTCAAGCTAATATACCCCATTGCCCAGGACCTAGATGATTCTATAAGGTCCCTCCCAATTTAGGCCAAGCTTGCCCTCTCTAGGATCCTTCTTGTTGCCGACGACCTTTCTCAGGACAAGGTCCCCAACTAGAAACTCTCGTGGGTTAACCTTTTTATTGTAAGCCCTAGCAAGCTGTTGCTGGTATGCCTCCAAATTGAATTGTCGCTTTCACTTCTTTTTCCAATAGGTCCAGATCTCGGCTAAAATGCATCATTAGTCTCATTCTCCACTCCTTGGGTTCGACTGGGATGCCGACTTCTAATGGGATTATCGCCTGGTGTCATAAGCCATGGCAAATGGGGATTCAGTTGATCTTCTCTAAGATAGTCCGATATGCCCAAAGTATATTGGGTAACTCTTCCACCCATTTTCCTTTCTTTGCTTCGCCAAATTTCTTCTTAATCCCATCCAAGATAGTTTTGTTGGATGTTTCGCTGACCATTGCTTTGAGGAAAGCTTGGAGTGGAGTAGTAGTTCCTAATCTTGTACTTTGCACAAAAGCTCTTGATTAACTTATCAAAACTGCGTATCATTGTATGCTATTATTGCCCTTGGTATCCCAAACCTGGTGATGATGTTCTTCCATATGAAGTTCTTTACATTAATGTCCCGAATCTTTGCAAGGGGTTCAACTTCTACCCACTTGGTGAAGTAATCTATTGCCACCAACATGAACTTCCTTTGTCCAGTTGCTTGAGGTAGTTGTCCAACAAGATCCATATCCCACTGGGCAAATGGCTAAGGGGATATCGGGTTTAAATCTGGTGGTCGGTATATCAAAGGTGCAAACCTTTGACACTTCTCGCACTTCGACATAAGCTTCAAAGATCCTTCGCATATAGGGCCACCAGATTCTAAGTAGTAGCCCTATGAGCAAGTGACATGCCCCTAGCTTGGCTTCTACATACTCCTTCGTGTATTTCATACAGGAAGTCTTCAACTTATAAAGGATGCACACACCTCAAAAGAGGACCAGTAAAAGATCTTCTGTAGAGATGTCCTTCCTTTCATTAGATCAATCTTGCCGACTTCACCGATCTTGTGTACTTTTTATGATCATCTGCGCTTTCCCATCTCTAAGGAATACTATTATCGTGATCCATCTAGCTTGGTCCCATCTCCACACATACCGCTTCATACTGTGTTCAAGTGGTTCTACACTTGGACCCGATAAATAGTCAACCATTATTTTCCTTACCCCACATGGCTTCATTGCATTAGCCAGGTTGGCCAAGGCATTAGCATGGCTGTTGTCATCTCGACTAACTTGTTGTAGTTGGTAATTCTGGAATAAGGCTACCAGTCTGCCCACCTCCTTTACATAGGCCATCATCCTTTCATCTCGGGTGCGTGTTTACTCATACAAGTTGATGATAAGTCGAGTCACAGAAGACCATCACCTCGTCGGCTTCTATTGCTACCGCCAACTTCAATCCTGCAATCAATGCTTCATATTTTGCTTCGTTGTTTGAGGCTTTAAACCCCAAATGAATAGATTGTTCTAGCATTCACCCATCTGGCGACACTAGCACTACTCCTGCCCCGCTCTCTGACGATTTGCACTCCCATCGACAAACAGGCGGAAGGAGTCGCCGATGTAAATACCGCACGGCCTGAGTTTATCTTCTTTCTTCTGTTCTACTATCCCCAGCTGGGTTTCTCCTTGTTCACCTAGACATCCTATACCCCGACTCAACGGAGTCTAGTATGAACTTGGCCACGAAGTCGGCCAAAACCTGGCCTTTGATTATTGTTTTGGTCTGAATTCCAGGTCATATTGCCCCAACACCACTGCCCATCTTGCTATCCTGTCGGTCAGATCTCTTTATTGTAACAGGGACTTCAAAGGATGTTCAGTTAATACCACAATCTTATGGACTTGAAAGTAGTGATTCAGTTTCTTAGAAGCTATTACTAAAGCCAGTGTCAGTTTCTCCAAGGGTAAGTATCCGTCTCAGATTCGCTAGGGTTTTACTCATGTGGTAAAGCCTATGTTCTCCCTTTCTTCTCTGATTACCATTGCACTTACTGCTTGCTCTGAAACCGCCAAGTATAAGAACGACTCCTCTCCAGGTACTGGATTTGAGAGGACTAGAGTTGTGGTCATGTATTTTTTCAAGTCGCCAAGGGACTTTCGACTCTTCCGTCCAGAAGAAGTCTGTGGCTTTCTTTACTAAACTACGAAAGGTTTACATTTGTCCGAACTTCGCTTATGAACCTATTCAAGGTTGCAGCCTTCCAAAGGAACATCTGCACTTATTTTGCCGATGTTGGGCTCTTCAAGTCCAAGATGGCCTTGATCTGATCTGGGCTCGCCTCAATGCCCTTTCTGGTAACCAAGTATCCTAGGAACTTCCTGACCCAACTCCAAATGCGCACTTCGACGCATTGAGTCGGAGCCAAAATGTCCTTAGGATATCGAAGACTGTTTTCAGGTCAGCCAGATGATCCTCAGGTTCCTTGGTCTTCATGACCACGTCATCAATGTATATCACCACTGTTCTGCCTATTAGATGTCTGAACATCTTAGTCACCAATCTCTGGTAAGTTGCTCCTGCATTTTTCAATTTGAAAGGCAACACTCTATAGCAATACAACCCTTTTGGGGTGATAAATGCAGTCTTCTCCTCATTTGGGAGGTACATGGCTATCTAATGGTACCCCCTGTAAGCGTTCAGGAAGCTCATCCTTCCATGTCCAGAGGTAGTATCCACCAATTGGTCAATTTTGGGAAGTGGAAAACTGTCTTTGGGACAAGCCTTGTTCAGGCTGGTGAAGTCCATACAGACCCTCCACTTCCCATTCTTCTTCTTCACAACAACTGTGTTTGATAACCATGTTGGGCAGTTTACCTCTCGAATGACTCTGGCCTCCAGAAGTTTATCCACTTCCTCTTCTACTGCCTCAACATGCATCAACGTAGGCCTCCTTGCTCGTTGGATGACAGGTTTGGCCGACCTCTCCACATTCACCAGGCAAGTGACCTCAAGGTCAATGCTACATCTCGTATGGTGTCCAGAAAACACCTTAATGTTTGCTCTCAAGAACGCCTCTAACTCTTTTTTTTCTTCCTCGACCAAGCTCGAAGCCGAGAAGGAAGAAGTGCTCTTCATCCCTTGCTAGACTAAGATATTCTTCAGGCTTCCTCACTCTTCTCGACTAGTTCTTTGCCGACATCCTCATGACCTCCATGTCCTCATCCTCAATCTCTCATTGCTTTACTTCTCGTATGTTGCGTGGATTTCGTTCGCCATGGAGCAATTCTTTGCTGCATTTCTGATCCATTCTCGACCTCCTCCATTCCATGTTCTGCTGGGAACCGCAATACCGGTGTAATGTTGAGGAATAGCCCCATTGCATGTAGCATGGCCTTTCCAGATAACATTGTAGGAGGGTGTCTATTATTGTGAACTCCGTTTTTACCTTTTTCGTACAAAGATGCACCTCCAAACTTATTACTCCCAGGGGCCATGTTGGCATTCCATTGAACCAAACCATTGGACCGTTGGACTACTCTGGATCATCTTGGTGAAGGACTAGCTCCTTGTAACATCTAACGTACATGATGTCACAAGAGCTGCCCTGGTCAATTAGAATGCACTTTACCTGGCACTCTCTAACCTGGAGGGATATTACCAGGGCATCATTGTGTGCATGCTGCACCATCTCTAGGTCATCTTCGATGAAGGACACCATTGGTCCCTGGCCCTCGTCTACCCTAGGTCTCTTCTGTCGGACCTGGTACACATGTTGTAAGTGTTTCACAATCTGAGTTTCTTCTTGTATCTCGTTCTCATTGACCTTCAAGTGAATCACATTGATCACTCGAAGTTGTAGACACCCCATTTTTGACCGACCTTAAGACTTGGGTGCTACTGATGGCTTCCTTGGTGATGAAAGTTGTGCAAGCTATACTATGCAAAGGGTCGATTTCTTTGGCAAGGATAGCGTCAAATCCAAACCTCACTCTCCATTGTTGGACCAAAAAGATTTTAGATCTTAAAACCCTCTCTTTCAAAATATTTTTAAAAAGGTTTCTGCGTTGCTCTGAGGCTCACATTTCGTTAAATGTTGCGCTTTTCAATAAACCGAGCAAGGACAAAGTGGAAATGAATGAAAGAGAGATGAAATCTTTGGAAAATCTTTCAAAACACCTTGTTTAGGGGTTTTGAGTTAAAGAAAATTGGAGGAGAGGGAAGAAACCAAGTTGAAGAAGAAGGTGGGTATGAATCGCTAAGAGAGAGTCAAGTGGTCCTCGCTAAATCAGGCCTATCTGTCTATACACTTGATTTAAGCTATGAGGCCACCACCGTTGGAAATACTTCGGGCTTCATTTTATACTCAAGAATCTCCTAAAGCCGAGTTCGACAGCGAGATATGATTGGTTGAAGTTGGGTATTATTCCGTTGGACCGGTTGAGCAGTCTTCACTAAAAGAAGCATAACTTTTACACAGTTGGAATTTTGACGCAAGGCTGCCACCATTGGAAATATTATTTTGGGGCTTCAATTTGGACACAAGAACAACCTAAAAAGGAGTTCATATGAAGGAGGTATGCCTGAAGTTGGACTCCAGAGCGAAATTTCCTATCACTACAAATGTGCCGATCGGCAAAAAGTAGCAGACACATCATAGCAGCAGATCGGCACCAAAGATGGCCGATCAGCCGAACTGACCCAAACTCATTTTTTGAAGATATTTTGTCCTCCAAATTGCTTCCAAATTTTGTGCCACTGCCTCAAATCGATATTTCACCCAAGCTTGATATTTTACTATATATGAAGCCTTATATCTCATATTCAAGGGGTTAGAACATTAAGGAAGGCTTAGAGAAAATTTGAGAGCTTCTCACTCTAGAATCCTCTCTCTCTAGAAGCTTTGTGAGCAAACTCTCTCTCTCTAGAATTCTCCTCTCTCCTCTTGTTTTAGGCTTGAAAGTGAGAAATACTTCTAGTTTGCATACACTCCCTTCATCAAAGTTGCATATCATTGGGCTGAGGTCCCTTGGAACCTATTTTTGGGCTGTTGAAAGGTTGTTTGGCTCGTAAAAGAGGTTGTTTTGCTATCGTGCATCAAGAGGTATAACTGTCTCTTTTGTATTTGTTTTGGACACTTGCTTCACCACCCTTTTTCCATTGTTTTGGAGCTGTTTTTGGGGTGGTGTTGAACTACAAGAACCTCTATTTTTCCTCTATTTTTCAGTCCTAAAAGTGTTGCTTTGTGCCTTGTTTGGCTAGGGGGTTGTTCTCCCTTTTTGTTCCTTGGCTTGTGAGGCCTTTTGTGCAACTTCTCACTACCTTCAAATCCAACTTTTGGGCCCTTTTTACAACTGAAATCTAGGGGATTTTCAGTAACAAAAAGCTTGTTTTGAGGTCCCAATGGGAGGGGATAGCCTCACTTCCTTGTCTTTCCATGCCATGCCTTGTTAGCACTATAAACTAGCATCTTTTTGTGGCTTATGTTGGCTCTTTTCAAGCATGTTTTTGTGACTTTTAGGACATGATATAACTCTGTTTTGGGCTGTTTTGGTCACCCCTTGCATGCTTCATGTCCTTGTAGTGCAATCTTGCCCATTAGCCTAGTGTACTTGGTGTTTTGGCCCTTCATGCTAGCTTGTCTTGGCTATACTCCATACATGTTTTAGCATTGTTTTGACATGCTTTAGGACTTTTTTGGGCTGCCTTGGTCATATGACTCATGTTTTGTATAGCTATAGTGCAAATGCCTTGACTAGTCTTGAGTTTTGAGGCCCCTACCATGCTATACTTGTGATGTTTGCATTCCTTGACATCATTTGGCATGGAATTTCAGAGCTTATATCTTTACCATGCTCCCATGTTTATCACTTGTAATTGTGTTTAAGAGTTGTGCCTTTATGCCTTGTTTGTGAGCTAATTCATGAGCATATTTTTCTTGCCATCTATGCTGCGAGTCTAGCATGTTTTTGCTGCTATTTTGACCTGCCTTAAGACTATTTTGGATGGTTAGGGTCATTTGAGCATTGCTTAGTATAGTCAGAGTGTAACAGGCTTGACTAGCCCTGTGTTTTCATGTCCCTAGTATGATATGCTTGTGTTGTTTGGATGATTTGGCATCATTTCACACCTCATTTCAGAGCATATAGTGTTGTCACATTTCCATGTTCTTCACTCTTTAAGTGCTCTTGAGAGTTGCACCTTTGTACCTAGTTCATAGGCCAATGCATGAGCATGCATTTAATTGCTTTCAATGCTATCATTTCATAGCGTTTTGGCTATTATTTTGGCATGAATGAGGACTGTTTAGGGTTGGTTTAAGTCCATTGAGCATTGTATTGCATGCCCCTTGTGAGATATTCTTTCCTAGCTTTGATACCTTAAGCTTCCAAACTTGCCATGCATGCATTGTTCATATGTTGGAACCTTGTGCATGCCATTCTAGAATTCATAGAAGGGCATTGTGTTTGCATGTTGTTACATTGCATTGTGTTTGCATGTTTG
>CM045764.1:137973675-138154239 GCA_025200525.1 Camellia lanceoleosa
GTTTCTGAATTTTCAAAACAGCCTTCACACAAAAAAATAAAAAATGATGGTTGTTTTTCAAAACCTTTCATTATATATTTGTTTTCAAAAGCATGAAAAATGAAAAATGATATCAGATTCTATATTTGTTTTCAAATCTTTCACACAAGCAGGCTGAAAATATGTGGCTTCTTCAAGTGCTTGGTGCTGCTTGTGTTCTGTCAGTCACTTAAATGTGAGATTCTACAAAACCTGAACCTATTATATTACAATTTTGCTACAAACAAGAAAATTGATTGTAAAACAGAATATATATAAATTGATAAAAAAAATTTAAGATTAGTTATTTGTCTATATAAATATATATTTGATTTTGTAATTAATTTTTGTAATTGATTTATATGTTTGTTTGTTATTCGTTGAACTAACATTAAGATAGTGCTAGTTGTTGGTGAACCTGAAACATGCAACCATTCTGGGAAGGGAAAAAAAAGAAAAAACCTAACTTTTAGCTTTTTACCCATATTGAGTCTCATATTTTTTATTCACAAAAAGGCAAAATAAATTAAAAAGTCAAAAAGTCAATTTTTACCAACTTCTCAAACACTCAATTTTTTCCCAAAACACCGCAAAGTGGGTGTTTGGCAAGTTGAATTATCCTTTTTTGGGTTGAAATTCACAAACAGACAAAAACAAGTTAAAATAACTAATAAGGCAAAATGTTACATCGAATCCATAATCATTTCACTTTTTTCTCTCATAAATATCACATTCAACTATAAAAACATTTAACTATCTTCTCAAATACAAAAATTTTAACATACTAAAACAATCAAAAACTAAACTAAAATAACAACTTGTCTAACACCACAAAAGGTGATTAATGGGGATGGGATATCTTGAATGGGATGAGATGGGATAAGATGGGATAAAAAGCTGATTAATGAATCGGAAAAAAGAAGTGAATTCATGATTGCCCGTTTTACCCTCATATTTATAAGTGATTGTCTGTTTTTGTCCTTTTTAATTGCAGGAAGAAAAAAAAAACAGTATTGAGTGAATTTTATTATTATTATTATTATTATTATTATTATTATTTATCCATAACGAACTTAAAATTAAAAAAAAAAATTTGTCAATTCTTTTTTATTGGTCGACAACCCTAGCAGATAAGTCTTACCAAGGTAGACAACCCTAACGCGGTGGGTGTAAGCCAAACACATAAGTATTCTTCCCAATCTTTCCTTTTCCAATTTTGTTACAAATTCTAAATTCAAACATAAAATAGAACATAAAATATATATGAGTAAATAATACTTTAGAGAATTTGATGGTAGAGTCTAATTCTAAAAATTTTGTCTATCTATATACATTATTTTCGATTTTAATTTTTGATTTTATGATTGCCTCTTACCTTTGTAGATTCGTTTTTTATTATCATGACAATGCTTGTGATTGAAAGAAGACACATGTATGTACGGTGGATTGAAATTGATGGAAAAATTACAAAACAATAACTTTTGAGACAGAAAAATTATGATTCAAAAAAGATTCTTTTAAATTAAAACTTACAAATTTGTAACAATATTATGAAATCTTTAAAATGAAATCAAAATTTCATACAAAATTGTCCTTTTTTCAACATACTGATAACAACTTTAGGTCATGTTTGATTCACAATATTAATAGTGAAGTATTAATAATCCTATTAAATTAGTGTGGTATTCACTATCCAATAGGATTAGTATTCATTGGATTAATAATCCCACACCTACCCCATTACTAATAATCCTACAAATTTGTTGGATTAATTATCCATGGGATTAATAATCCTAAACCAAAATGTTAAAACAAACATAGGATAATTGGGCCCACGGATTAATAATCCTAATCCCATGCTCTAATCCACCCAATCAAACATGCTCTTAGAGCCTCGTTTGTTTTCAGAGGTAGAATGGAGGGAATTGATAGTGAGAGAATTAAGTAAAATTGTGTTGGACTTGATAACAGTTGCTAATGTGAGGATTGTTAAATTATTACCCTACAAGAGAAATATAAAATATTAAAACAAATAAAATTATGATTTTTACTTAACAAAAAATACTAAAACATTAAATATTGATGTTTAAAAAAAATGCCCAACATGTAAATAAATAAATAAAAAACTAATCCCATGAGATTAATTTTTTAATATCATCTTCACCTCCTCCATCTCAATTTCAATACCAGGCCCATTCTAATCCCATTAGATTATGAATCTCTTTTCCATCTTTCAAAATAAACACAACTTATAGTGGGTCTCACCTTCATCTCAATTCCAATCCTCTATCTCCCAAAACAAACCTAAATGTGTAATGTCATTCCCTTCCCTCATTTAATTTCATTTAAAAGCCATTTTTTTTTTTTAGTATGTTACAAGGTATATATCAAGCTCATATATATATATATATATATATATTTTTTATTTTTACATGTTATATGATAACAAAATATAAACACTGCAGTTAGTTTCTTTATAATTATTTGTTTAAATTTATATTATTTTTTGGGGGAAAATACCAGTTTAGTATAAATTTGAAACAAAATTTTTAAAGAGAGTAGTGTCAGTGTAATTTAATTATATATCAATAAAAAAATTATAATTATAATTATTAATATTTATAATATATATATATATTTTTGTAATTATTTTTTCCTGAAGTTTTCCCAACATTAAATTACTAAAATCTATATATATTAATAATTAAAATATTAAGTTTTATCATGAATTTGAAATTATTTTAAAAATGAACCCGTGTAATTGTCAAGATGTTTATTAACATAAAAAAAAAAACTAAAAAGGTGAGATAAAGAGAGGAAAAATAAGAGAAGAAAAATGATTTGGTACCCAAATTTGTTTCCCCCGAATGCCCCTAATGCCCTTGTTTTGGGCATTAGCCTTTTTTTTCTTTTTTTTTTCCGCTATTTTCGACCTGAGTTGCAGAGGAAGAGGGGAAGGGAGAGGGAGAGAAAGAGAAAAGAGGGCTCGCAGCTCCATCGCCTCCATTGCCTCCGCCGCCTCCGCCCGCCTGTTCAGCCTTTCATTAAACGCCGCCTCCGCCCGCCTCGTGCCTCGATCGCGCACTCCGCCCCCACCTCCGTCTCCAGCCCTAATAATTGGGCCCCCTCCAGTCCTTCTCCTTCTCCTCCTCCTCCCTCCTCCTCCTCCCCCTCCGTCTTCTTCTTCCTTCTGCTGAAAAAAAAAAAAAAAAAAAAAGGAATTCTGGGCATTCGGGGGAGCCCAGATTCGGGCTCCCAATCAAAACTCATAAAAGAAATGTCTCATTTTCATTTCATAACTTTCAATTACACTTTTAATGAGGTGACAAACAATAATAATCAATCAATTCTCTTTAAAGTATAGAATCACTTCACAATCAATCAACTCTCTTTAAAATGTAGGATCGCTATGTATGATTAGGAGATTTAGAGAGGAATTTAAAAATAAAAAAGAGAAGAAAAAAAAAAAAGGAATTTGCACCACTCCAATTTATAAAAGGGTTTTTTTTTTTTTTTTTTTAAGATCCCTGGTATTAAGATTTTATAACATAAAAGACATCTAATATTTTCATAATGTCTAAGGTCCCTCAATTTGATCCATAGAAATTTCATCCAGAGAAATTTTGTCTAGAGAAATTCTGGACTTCCAAAGAATTTCTTTAGGTTCAACCTAGAGAAAATTCAGATTTTTCTGAATTCATTTTAACCAATTTTCTCTGAGTTCAAATTCAAATTCAAATTTCTCTAGGTTCATTTATAACACAAAGAAAATTCAAATTTCTCTAGGTTCATTTTAACTAATTTTTTCTAGATCATAAAGACACAATATTATTTTATGAAATCATTTTGACCAATTTTCTCTAGGTTCAAATTCAAATTCAAATTTCTCCGTGTTCAAATTCAAATATTGTGAATCTATTTCATTATTAAAAATAAGAGAAGGACCTTAGACCAATTTCTTTGAGTTCAAATTCAAATTCTTTCTCCGTATAAATTTTGATAGCCTTCATCATCATCATCATCATCTTCTTTCTACATCAGCTGTTGCTGCACCATAAGAGCAAAATAAGCAAAAGCACTTTGAGAGCATCAACACAAAGGCACAACAAGCTAAATCATTAACTGGAGGTAGCATAAGGCAACAACAAACCTCCCAGAGAACTTGGAACAACCTAGAGACCTACCAGAGAAATTTGAACAAACCAAAGATCTAGCACAGAAATTTCAACAACCAGAGAAATTTGAAGGAAACTGAATTGCTGTCACGACCCAAAACCCGCCCCTGTAGGTTTGGCATCGTAACCGGCCAGTAATCCGTGGATTACCAAAGGCCTCTTAACAGATAAGCACATAATAAGGGGTTGCGGAAGCAATTACACCAAATAGACAAGGTCCAATGAGCTGTGATAACATACACGGGACAGGATATTTCGAAACTTATATATATACATAAGCGTGTCAGTCGAAGGACATCAATATTTACAAACATTTACAAAAGTGTAATTCCCAAGACCCGACTTTACAAAACAAACAGAGACTAGCATAAGTACAAAAACAGCCGTGTAACTAGACTTCGTTCAGAACCTTCTCGAGAGGCACAACGGTTGGTTGACAAAAACAGAAATGAAGGCCGTCAACTCTGACCCTGATCATGTGCCGGCTTACCTACATACATAATATAAACTGCGAGCGAAAGCTCAGTGAACAATAACAGAGTAAAGGGGTTTCAATGAATGAGTCCGTACAGATTCAGAAATCATAATTCAGTTTCATATCAAATTCATAATTTGTCTAGATCATATACAGAAATCATGAGGTATGCTTAAGTATACGTGATACATCCATTAACATTAACAGAGCAAGTAATGTATACACATACGATTATTTAATAAACAATTCCATAAAAGAACCTCCTGATCCGTAACAAAGAATAAATACCGAGCCCCATGATGGGGCCTCCCATAAGTAATGTAGTACGCATATATTAAGTCCCATGATGGAACCTCCGACATCGGGTAACACCAATGATATCACATGATGCTAAGGATGTCACGAATATATAATGTAAATTGGACAATCATTCATTGTACAGAACATATTATTTCAGAAAATAGATCTTAATTCATCGCACAGAAAATAAGTAAAGTTGAACATAGCTTTACTATGTTATTACTCACTATTGGCCCTAAGATAGATAGACAGAGCAGATTGGTCAAACGGTATGTGACACGTGACCTACATAACACATAACAGATACATACTTGAAACACACGTTCGAATTGTATATAACTTATGTTGTTTGCTCTTAGTGTGTTTCTACCCTTTAATCCTCATTATGGAATCTTAAACATGGCCTATGAATGCCTAGGATGGAATGAGGATGAAAGAATGCATTGGAAAATATTTCTTGAAACTTGCTGAAAATAAGGTCCACGCCGAAGCGTGACCTTATTTTGAGCGTGGCTTCCCCCGCTTAAGCGGACATGCAGACAATAAAGCTCCGCTCGAGCGTGACTTTCCCCGCTCGAGCGGATTGTAAACTCTTGAAAAAGTGTTGATGTATGATTTTTACGCTCGACGGATGCTCGACCTCCGCTCGACCGTGAGATTCAGACCTACGCTCGAGCGTAGATTCCCTCGCTCGAGCGGACTGCAAAACACAAGAACTTCTAGGTATATGCATTTCACGCTCGGGCGGTGGTGCATGTACTCAGAGTGCACGCCGAAGTAAAGTTCCGCCGAAGCGTGGATCAAATTTCTAAAAATTCCAGATTTGATCACCGAGCTCAAATTCAACCCCAAATGCATCAAACTCAATTTTCTGGGCCCAAAACTTTGGAAAACACTTAGAGACTCATAAAACAACATGTTTAAAGTATCATAGCAAGAAATCATGGCCCAAAAGTATGCCAATTGTGCAACATTCAACTTGAAACTTGAAATTAATTCATGTACATGACTTGTATGCAATTCTTTGAACTCAAGTCTTCTAAAACATGACCAAATGCAATGTTCAACCCAAAAACATGATCCACTATGATAATATGACATGGAACATGAAGAATTTCTAAAACAAAACTTGGATTATGACATGCATGCAAGGATTCTTTAGAAGGACAACCTCAAATGCCATGAATTACACATGGATGTATGTATTGAGCTTCAATTCACCAATTCTTAGCTTAATCCTTACATGAGTTCATTTAACTCTCTAGAATTCTTGTACTAGCAATCTAATTTCATAGTTAAGAGGGTGAATACCTACCTTAAGTCTTGAATTCTCAAATGTGGTAGCTTAATCTTTCAAATTCTTTTCAACTTCCTCTATCTTCAAGAATTTTCTTGTTGAGTTCAACTCTCCTTTTCCTCTCTCTATCTCACATTTGACTCTCTCTCTCTGATGAGCTCACAATGTGATGGAATCAAGAAAAGAAATGAGTGGGCTCAAAATGGTGCCTTAGGTAGTAATTGATCAAAAATAGACAAATGGCATTATTTTAATCAAATTTAATCGTTTCAAATCGAAATTTAATTAAACCTACCATAAAATTTTATAAATCCTAATTAGCACATAAATCAAGTCAATTTCTAATTCGGACGCCAATAAGACTTTCAATTCGCAAACCGAAACTAAAACGTGAATAAATCTTTCTACGCCTAACAGATATAAACACAACAATGCAACACACATATGCATTTAAATTCAGAATTCACATTAATTACTAATTAGGCATACTTAATCATGAATTAACGTTAATCAGAGGTTGGGGTTGTTACAGTTTTCCCCTCTTAAAAGAGTTTGGTCCTCTAAACACGAATTACCTTCATTCTGGAACAACATTCGGTCCAATGGGAACAAATCTGGATATCTCTTCATCATGTCTTCTTCGGTTTCCCGTGTTACAGTTCCTCCGTGGTTTTGCCAATCAATTTTACCGCGATATTTCCTTGTTTCTCAATCTTTGATCCCACGGTTCACAATCTAGATAGGTCTTTCCTCATAAGTGTAGTCGCCCTTCAAGAGCACATGTGTTGGTTCAATGACATGGAGCGGATCTTCAAATACTCTCAAGCATCGATATATGAAATACATTGTGCATATGCTCCATCACGGTGGTAAAGCTACACGACACGACATCGATTGATCTTTTCAAGGACTTCATAAGGTCCAACGCTCCTTGGCGCCTAATTTGCCCTTAACACCAAATCGAAGTTTGACCCTTCATCGGGTCACCTTTATGAACACATGGTCCCCAACTTCAGATTCTCTATCTCTTCTTGACATCGGATAGCTCTTCCCGACTCTATGCAATTTTCAGACGTTCGATCGGCCACTTTCTCGGTTGTTTCTTGCACAAGCTCCGGTCCCAACAAAGGTCTATCACCTACTTCAGCCCAACATATCGGAGAATGACATTTTCTTCCATACAAAGCTTCATAAGGAGCCATTCCAATGCTTGAATGGTAACTGTTGTTGTACACAAATTCAGCTAATGGCAAATAGGTCTCCCAATTCCCTTGGAAGTCTAACACACACATTCTGAGCATATCTTCCAAAGTTTGGTTAGTCCGTTCCATTTGTTTATCTGTCTGTGGGTGATAAGCACTACTCAATCTCAGTTTAGTCCCTAAAGCCTGTTGCAAACTCTGCTAAAATCTTGACACAAACTTTGAGCCCCTGTTAGACACAATAGATACTGGCACTCTATGCAATCTCACAATTTCAATCATATAAATATTGGCCAATTTGTCAGCATTGTAAACAGATTTTACAGATAGGAAATGAGCAGACTTAGTTAAACAGTCTACAATGACCCAGATAGAGTCCATACCTTGGGAAGAATGAGGCAATCCCACAATGAAGTCCATGGTAATGTGCTCTCATTTCCATTCCGGTATTGGGAGTGGTTGTAGCAACCCAGCGGGTCGTTGATGTTCAACTTTAACCTGTTAACAATGTAGATACCTAGCCACAAAATCTGCAATACTCTTTTTCATTCCAAGCCACCAAAAATTCTGTTTTAAATTGTGATACATTTTCGTGTTCCCCGAGTGCATGGCAAACTTATTACTGTGAGCTTCGGTCATCACATCGCTTTCAAATCATAACAATCGGTACACAAAACGATTTTGAAATTTCAACACGCCATTCTCAAACACAAATCCCTCGGCTTTGAATCAAATTCTCTATGATATTTTCAAGTATTCATCTTCACATTGCCTTTGTTTGATCTCAAGAATCGCTATTGAACGGAAATAATGCTTAAAATCCCACCTTGTTCTTGTACGACAATCTCAATCTCCTCCTGCTCCGTGTCATCTAGCAATTCTTTTGATTGATAGCAAGTGAGGGAGATTTATGATCCGATCGGCCGAGGTAATGGCCGGACAGATTTAGGCTGAACAAGATTGGGCCGAGGTCGCGCGACCCTGTCAGAAAGGATTTGCTTGGTTAAGGCAAAGTTGGACCGAGCTACTTGGCTTCATGGTGTAGAGGCCGGTCAAGTGAGATGACCAGCACCAGGAAAGGCGTGGTTGTTCCACGGTTCATGAGTTAGCCCGGAAGGAAGGCCGACGGCAAACCAGTATGAGCTGTCCCAAGCTGTCCCAAGATGCAGCTAAGCTCGGTCCTCATTGAGCACAATGACGAGCGCTCTGCACAACCGACAACCTGACCTGATAGTCGAGAAGATCTTACCAATGAGCTCCCAGTAGAGTGGGCTGGCAGTTTGGTTAGGTGGTGTTTAACAAGATTTGTGCTGACAGATGGGATAGCTGCACCACGTGTCGAAAGACAAATGGGAGTGGATTTGGGGCGCAGAAGGTATATAAGCGAGTCTACGCCCCCCATGTTGAGGCAGAGGAACATTTGGTGAGATACAAAACTCTAAACACTCTCTCTTCTCTCTATCTATCCCCTAGTGTGTGTACTAACTTGATCGTCGGAGGGGTTTTTCGGCCACACACCGTCGGGTAGCTCACCGCCGTTGTGCTCGCAGGTCGATCGAACGACAGTAGCTTCGAAGAAAGAAGTACGGGCTTGCCTGAATATTTGCTCCCGCATAACCGGGCGCCGTCAGGAAACTTGACGACAAAACCTTGTCTTCCAGCTCATCGACGCCTCTATGGCGAACAACGACGAGATTCCGTTGTCTGCCATCGACGGAGTTACGCCGGAGTCAGGCAGACGGAGAGAAGGACATCCCGTTATCCCTCCAATGGCGGACCTGGAGATATTCCCCGAAGGACAGTCGGGAGACGCGCGAGATAAGTGCGGAAGAAGTTATGGTCATTCACGAAGTCCAGACAGTCATCGGCGGCGGAGAGAATCACATGCCAAACGTCTGGAACACAAGCTAAGGGACCAGGACGCCGTCATCCGGCGAATGGCGGCGGAGATGGAGGAACTGAAGTGGCATGTCAAAGGGAAGGGTGTAGCTGGAGTGGGAGACCACAGTGAGCGCACCTAACCCCGCCGTTCAGGCAGTCAGAGTCAACAACACACTCCGTCCATTTCTATTACCAGAAGTTACAAGGTTGGTGATTCCGATGTGCATGCAGAGAAGTCCAAAGGTCAAGATAGCACTTACCAAATTTCATGTCCGGAGACGACGCCGAGGTACTCTTATTCCGCTGCTCGTGAGGATTTGTGGGCGCTTGAAGGAACGGGCTCGCCAACGGAGGCTCGAGGGTGCCGGGCGTTCAACCGTTATCCTATGGGGTTCACGCCAGCGAGGAGGTTGGAATGCCTCCACCCCGCCTAGCAGCGCCACTCCTTCTAGATTCAGACTTGGCAAGGCTGAGCGCCACCCCTTTCTCCCTGGAGATAAAAACAACACCGCTTTTGGTAGGCTTCCACCAGCCTAAATTCACGCTTTACGACAGAAAAACCGATCCCTACATGCATGTAAGCCACTTCTGACAAGTCATGGCCGGACATAGGCGGAATGACGCACTTATGTGCCTTATCTTCACGTCAAGTTTAGGCGAACTGGGCTTGAAATGGTTCGAGAGGTTGCCGGAAAGGAGCATAGAAAGGTGGCATCAATTGGCCAAAGCCTTTATGACGCGCTTCAAAACCAACACAAAAACACCAAAGGAAGTTGACCACCTACTGAGTGTCAAGATGGAACCGATCGACATATTGAAGGCATACAACTCCAAATATTGGGAGACCTTCAACAAGATCTTGGATTGCCCGGTCAACCTGGCAATCACACAATACAAGCGTGGTCTCCCGGTCGGACATAGACTGCGGGACTCGCTCACTATGCACCAGCCGACATCCATGGACCAGCTCATGCAACGCATCAATGAGCACATCCGAGTAGAGGATGATGCGTTAGCATCTACCGTGAAGGCAACTCCGGTAGCAACAGACAAGAGGTCGGCTGGAAAAAGTACACACGGTCGGACAAGAGTCCAGCCGAACAAGTGATTGCGTTGAGGAATCAGACCGTGGCTCAAATCGCAAAAATCGGGATAAAGGACGTCGGAATGACCGGGATGACGTAGCTGATGCAAACAGAAGGTTGAAAGCAAGGACATGTATCACCACGGTCTTTAAGATTCCAATCTATCGCATACTAAGTGAAATCCGTGACGAGGAGTATGTTCGGTTTCCTGCTAAGTTAGGCGACGGACAGAAGGGCTTCAATCCGAGGTACCGTTGCACGTTTCACCGGGAGCAAGGCCACTGGATAGAGGACTGTTTGCCTTTGAGGCAACACTTGGAAGAGCTAGTCGCAGCCGGATACCTGGACCTTTACATTGATGGGGGCGTGAAGGCAAATCAAGCTCCGGTTGACCCGCGGTGACTGGATGACCGAGATGCGCCTCCACAAGGGGTTGTTAATGTCATCTACAGCATAGTGGAACCGGCGCGTGTATGCGAGCTCCGAGGCATGATCAAGAAGGCAGAACACATGAGGGAAGTTTTGTCGGTTCAGCCTGCGATCAAGAAGGGGAAGACCAAAGAGAAAGATGTGATCAGTTTCTCCTCAAGAGACCTAGAGCGCGTTCAGACACCACACAACGATGCCGTAGTGGTTACACTCTACGTCAAAGAATTTGATGTCAAACGGATCTTGATCAATCAGGGAAGCTCGGTCGAGATCATGTACTATGACGCTTTCAAACAGCTCAAGCTCCGAGATACAGATTTGGCCCCGGCAACTTCACCACTGGTTGGTTTCAACTCGCAACCAGAGTGGCCTTTGGGAAAGATCATCCTACCGGTCAAAGTGGGATCCGTGGTCAAACAAGTGGAGTTCTGGGTGTTGCAGGTGCCATCTACTTATAATTTGGTCCTTGGAAGGGGATGGCTTCACGCTATGTAAGCCGTGGCGTCGACCTACCATCAGGTGATGAGATTTCTGCTATGGGGGCAATCGAGGAGGTCTAGGGCGATCAAGTCATGTCGAGGCAATGCTTCGTGGTAGTAAATGGGAGCCGAGCTGCCAAGGGCTTCGTCCAAATAATAGAGGGACCGGAGGACTGGGGAGTCCTTGACGATGTGGGCACTAAGGCCAAGGACAAAGCTGTCGAGGAATTGGTGGAAGTACGAATTGATACAGAGAGTACAGACAAGTTCTTCTTGCTCGGCTCAAGCCTTACCACCCAAGAAATGACCGAGATGGTTGAGTTTTTGATGGCCAATATCGAAGTCTTTGCGTGGTCACCTTACGACATGCCCGGTCTCGATCCGAGTTTTATATGCCATCATCTCAATGTCTTCCCTGGAGCCAAGCCGGTCATTCAGCGAACAAGGAGATCGGTGTTGCATCACGCCGAGATAGTTGCGGAGGAAGTGAAGAACTTGCTTGAGGGGCAAGCGATTCAGGAAGTGCACTACCCTCAGTAGATTTCAAACACAGTTGTGGTGCCCAAGAAGAATGGAAAGTGGCGAGTTTGCATCGACTACAAGACCGTCAACCGAGCTTGTCCGAAAGACAGCTTCCCTCTGCCTAGAATAGACTAGCTTGTGGACTTAACGGCTGGACATAACAGGCTCAGTTTCTTGGACGCCTACCGCGGCTACCATCAGATTGCCATGCATGGGCCCGATCGAGAGATCACCTCATTCACTACACCAAGGGGACTCTTCTGCTACCGAGTCATGCCTTTTGGTTTAAAGAACGCCGGGGCAACTTTTCAAAGGATGGTGACCAAGATGTTCGCTCCTCTGCTAGGCCAGAAAATGGAGGCTTATATTGATGATATGGTGGTTAAGAGCCAGCATCAAACAGACCATTTGTCCGACTTGGTTGAGATGTTCGCCATTCTCAAAAAGCACAAGCTGCGCCTGAATGCATCTAAGTGTGCCTTTGGTGTGGGATTCGGAAATTTTTTGGGTTTCCTTGTCACGAACCGAGGTATTGAAGTAGACCCTACACAAATCCGAGCCATGCAAGAGTTAAAAACAACCCAAATTTCTGGGCTTAACGGCAAAGATCTGGTCGGAATGGTTGCTGCCATAATCGATGAGTTAGCCGCCATCAAATCACGCCGTCTCTTCTTTCAAGCCTTGAAATCAAAGTTCTCATGGGATGGAGAGTGTGACTGGGCTTTGGCTAAGCTCAAAAAGTATTTGTCTTCAGCGCCACTGTTGGTCACACCGGTGTCCGGAGAAAAACTCTACCTATATCTGCCGCTCAAGATGCGCCGCATGGTTTGTTCCGCCGTATGAATCAAGTACCTCTCTATCTTCTACGTCAACAAAACCTTGCTACCGGCAGAGTCAAGATACTTGCCGCTGGAAAAACTTGCGTTGGCATTAATGATGGCCTCAAGGAAGTCGGCGCACTATTTCCATGCACATACAATAATCGTTCTAACTGAGTTCCCCCTCAAAGCTTTATTCGAGCGGGCGGACTTTTTTTTTCGAATTTTAAGGGCGGTCGAAGGACAGCTTTTGACGTCAAGTTCCACCTCGCGACCGCCATAAAAGCCCGCACTTTTGGTCGACTTTCGCTAAATTTTCATCTGGAACTCATCCGGTTTGCCCCGTCGATATTGCCGCGACAGATGAAGAGGTGAATACAAGCCCGACTGAAATACAACAGCTTGGCGGTGTTGGCGACGCGGAACTTGCACACCATACTGAAGCATCTTCAGATAGTACGGTACCATAGCCTGGCGATGAGATGACGAAGTTGGGTATCACCGTCCCACCTCCTCTGTCTGGTACCGCATCACCACAGGGGGAAGAAGTGGAACCGCTCCGCCTGCACTGCGGCGGCATATCAGAACTCGCGATTCTCACGGACTTAGGCATTATGGATCAACTTGTTGAGTCCGACGCCGAATCGCCAAAGGGGGCTGAAGTGGAACCGCTCAGCACAGAACTTGAAACCGAACAGCTGTGCAACCGTGATCCCATCAACCTTCGAGCCTCTCAGGACCCATCAGAATGTTGGAAGCTCTTTGTGGGGGAGATGTGGAAACTTTTTGTCGATGGGGCTTCAAACCGCCACGGCGCCGAGTTGGGTATAGTATTGATTTCTCCAGACGGGCTGACCATCGAACACTCTATCACCCCCGGATTCCCAGCATCCAACAATGAGGCCGAGTACGAGGCACTCTTGACTGGTCTCAAGAGCGCGCTTCAAATGCAAGCATCTAAGCTAATGGTTTACAGTGATTCCCAGCTTGTGGTTAACCAAGTGTCTGGGGTTTACGAGGCAAAGGATGACAGAATGATGAAGTACGGACTGCGTCAGGACCACATCGTTTATTTCAGGCGATCAAGGTCCAACAGATTGGCCGCGAAGAAAACGGCCGAGCAGATGAGTTGGCCGACCTTGCTTCTATGGTCGACAGCATATCTCTCAACCCTCTTTTGATTGAATTCCTTCCGAAGCCCAACATTGAGGAAATCGGGCAGACAAAAGTACACTGCGTCGAGCTAGGTCCTTCTTGGATGGACCCCATAATACTCTTTCTCAAAGAACGGACCCTTCCAGCCAACAAGAAGGAAGCACATAAAGTGCGGGTGAATCCAGAGCGGTTTTGGCTCTCTCCATCAGGCGCTTTATACAAGAAGTCTTTCACCGGTCCCTACCTGAAGTGTGTGCACCCGAGCAGCATAGAAGCCTTCCTGTATGAAGTTCATGAAGGCATTTGTGGCAGTCACATAAAGGTGTCCTTCGCCATCGAGCTATTTCATATCGTGGTCAGGCATGCAAGCCGACGCAGTATGTTCGCAAGTGTGAGAAGTGCCAAAGTTTGCCCACAGATCCACCAATGGCAGGAACTCTCCTCACCAAATTTCTTGGCCCTTTGCAATGTGGGGCTCGACATAGTGGGGTCAGCTCCCAATCGCACTGTGCAACCTAAGTTCTTCATCGCGGCTATAGACTGTTTCACCAAGTGGGTTGAAGCTGAGCCTTTGGCGACAATCAAGGAGAAAGACATCAAGCGGTTTGTCTGGCAAAATGTAGTAACACGGTTCGGCGTTCCCAAAATTCTGATCTCAGATAACGGCACCCAATTTGACGGCCGCCTATTCAGGGGGTTTTGTGAAGATTTAAGTATTGAATTCTACAACTCTACTCCGGCTTACCCGCAGTCCAACGGTCAAGCCGAGGCTTCGAACAAGACCATTCTTGATGGACTGAAGAAGAGGCTTGAGAAAGCCAAGAAAGTAATGAGAACTCCCCAGTGTCCTTTGGGAGTACCGAACAACCCCACGGCGATCTACCGGGGAAACTCCTTTTGCTTTGGCATATGGCATGGAGGCGGTCATCCCTTTGAAAGTTGGTATGCCCACCCTTAGAAGTGAAAGTTTTGAGCCCGAGTTGAACGCTAAAGCCATTGCCCTGGAATTGGACCTAGTGGAAGAACACCGGGAAAAGGCTCTTATCCATGTGGCTGCCTACCAACAAGAGCTTTCAAGGAAATACAACAAAACCGTGCACCCCAGACCGTTCAAAGTAGGTGATTGGGTTTTGAGGAAGGTCATGGACAATACCCTGGTGCCAGGTGAAGGCAAACTAGGGGCAAATTGGGAAGGACCCTACAAGATAACCGGTCTGGCGGGCAAGGGGGCATACCATTTGGAGGACTTGGATGGTAGAGGAATACCCCGGCCATGGAATGTGGCCAAACTCAAACTGTGTTATTTCTAGTTTTTGCTTTCTTTTTGTGAAAAAGAATTTTTTGCCTTACATTTCGGAATGTAACATTCTTTTTGTCAATATATAGAAGTGTCTCATCTTTGCCTTAGCATTTTGATTGTTGCTTTTAAATTGGGACTTACAACCGAGATGATTTGCTCCGGTTGAACAAGTTAATGATTTGCTCAACTCTGAGATTCTCAATCGAGATGATTTGCTCCGGTTGAACGAGTTGATGATTTTCTCAACTCAAAGATTCCAACCGAGATGATTTGCTCTGGTTGAACGAGTTGATGATTTGCTTAACTCTGAGATTCTCAACTGAGATGATTTGCTCCGATTGAACGAGTTGATGATTTGCTCAACTCAGAGATTCCAACCGAGATGATTTGCTCCGGTTGAACAAGTTGATGATTTGCTCAACTCTGAGATCGCAACTGAGATGATTTCCTCCGGTTGAACAAGTTGATGATTTGCTCAACTTTGAGATCGCAACCGAGATGATTTACTCTGGTTAAACGAGTTGATGATTTGTTCAACTTTGGGATCGCAACCGAGATGATTTACGCCGGTTGAACGAGTTGATGTTTTGTTCAACTCTGAGTACAACAACCAAGATGTTTTATTCCGATTGGCTCTGTTAATGATTTGCACAACTTTTGTATTTAAACCGAGACGTCTTTTCTGGTTAATTAATTTGAGCAAGATGATTAGCCTATCCAAGGTATTTTGTTTGGTTAAAGTTACTTCGATTGAAGACCGTGCAAACACTTAATGAAATTAAAACTTTTTTATTAATGTGAAATTAAGTACAAAAGATGGGGAACTTAGCCCAGTTACATGTTCAGACGAAAAGCAAGAAAAAGAAAACTAAGCTAAGGGGGAAAGGTTAGTGAATTCATCCTCGGTTGCCTCCAAGTTGACCGTTGGTGATTGGTCTTGGACTCGGCCTCGTTTGCCGCTTCTTGCTCTTGGTCTGTTCTCAAGACTTGCCTCGGTTTCTCTTTCGAGTGCTTCCTCGGCCTCAGCCTGCAACGTGCTGAAGATGTCATTGGCATATGGCACGAGATAGGTCGGAAGGAAGGCAGTCAACGGAGAGACAAACACGTCGGTCCCAGGACCTTGGCCGAGCTGATCGCAAGCAGACTTCCAACCCACTTTGAAGTATTTATCTTGGGTGGCAAAGACTTACTTTTTGTAGCTGTCCTCGGCCTCCTTGAAGGCGGCATTATTTTCATCCTCCAGCTCTTTCTCCCTAGACTTTTTCAATGCATCCAGCTCGGCCTGGAGCGCATCCCTCTTTTTCTCGACGTCTCCAAGTTGGCCAAGCAACCTGCTGTTGTCAGCATTGGCAATTTCAAGTGAAGACTTTGCTCGGCCGAGCTCGGTTTGAAGACTTTGGACTTGGCTGGCAGTGTCATTCGCCTTCTGCCGCAGTCGATGAATTCGTTCCATGACCAAGTGTTGCTTCTGAATGGCCTGCAAGAAGAGAGATTGATCAGAGAGGAAACCGTGCAAACACTTGTGAAAATTTGAGTAGAAGTTTGAGACTCTTACCCTGGTCATGGACTTTACGGCCGACTTTACCAACCGCGTGTCTGGAACATGGTCGCTGCCGACCACGTCACTCGGTAATAGAAGGGCCTTGGAGAGGTCAAATGCGAGAAGATGTTCTTTATCGCCCTTCACGGAGGCTGTTGCCGGGATCTCCTTACCCCGGTGTTTGAACTGCGGTTGCCATTCCGGTGTTGGGTCCACCATGACGGCTGGTTGCTCGGTAGTCAGCTCTTCAACCAGCTCAGCAGAGGGGTCCGTGCGAGGCCTTTTGCCAGCCTGGCGGTTGTCTTGGTAGCTTGCGGCAGCCTAGAGATAAGCGCAACCTCGCCCCGGATTGACCGGCAATGAGTCGGGTGATGACGCTCGGTATCTCGACGGAAGTTACTGTGAGGAGGTTCTTGATACGGCTTTGTTTTGCCATCTCTTTTTCTTCAGTTAACCGGATAGGGGCACGTCCGGTAATGTTAGGTCTGGAGGAGGCGATAGAGTACGGAGAAAATTTGTGACCTTACTCTGGCGTGGAGCTGAGTATCTGTATGTGGGGGTGTAGCCGAGCAGCACGTTACAATCCCGGTGGCGGTAGCGGAGTACGGTCCGGATGGCTTCTTCATTGGGGTAGCGATAGTTGGCTTGTAAGGCTTGGATCGCTGCAAAGGCAAGCAGAAAAATGGCTAAGTACAGAGTATTGAAGAAAAGCAATTGACTGAGCAAGTTAGCACGGCTTACATGTTTCACCGAAATTCTTGCTAATGAACCAAATTTCGAGACGTCAATTTGTTTTCATAGCTGCTGACACCCAGAAGAAGTCATCATCGTGCAAGTCTTTATCTGGGGTACCGGTCACTATTTTTTCTTTGCCCGGCCTAATCTTTAGGTAATAGGCGAGGCCATCGCCGGTGTGCTCAAGGGTATATTGTCGCAGTATCTCGGCTAAACCTAAGTTTGTGCCTAGCCAGTTATTTAGCTCGTACACGCCATTGATTATTTGGAAGGTGTTAGTTGAGACTTGAGTGGGCGCTAGCCCGGTGCGGCGTAGGAATTCGATCATCAGTGGGTTGACCGGGAAGCGAAAGCCTCCTTCAATTATAGACAGCACGGTGAAGGGGCACTAGTCTAATCTGCCCCAAGGGGTTGTCTCAATCTCGGCGAGCTCTAAGTGAACATCGGTCGGGATACCGTACTCCTCCCGGAACGCGGCTAGGGCAGCCAGAGTGTCAACAAGGAAGCGGAAGCGCCACATGTGTAACCGGCTGGTTTAGCTCGGTTGAGGTGGTTTGGTAGACTGGTGTTTTGATGGCTGCTTAATCTTTGAGAGCCTCGGTATTTGGTTAGTGGTCCCCTTGGACTCTGCAGGAAAAGGATGTCAAGTGTAAGTAGGAGCACGGTCGAGCAAAACTAGCTTGACTTTAGCTCGGTCATGAAGAGTGCTAAACCACCTCGGTTATTAAGGCTAACCAAGGAGCCCAGTCGCTCAAGCGGACCAGGTGTTAGCAAGGTTGAGCGGCCAAGTCCTCTAGATACCCCGGTTTCTGCTAAGGTTGGGACAAACTGATCATTTGCTTGGTCTTAATGATTTTTTGGATCAAGAGAAGACCTGGATCCCGGTCCGCCCCAGATCTTCAGTGTTCATCAGAGAAAATGAAGAACAACAAGGAGAGTGAAGGGTTAGGGACGGTTTTGGGTGCCTACGTCCTAAAACCTAAAGATTTAGTGCCCTAATATGTGAAATACCAACTTAAAGAGCAAAAACGAGGCTCGAAGAACTTACCAGAAGAGGGCAAAGGCTTCTTCTTCGAACACGAACTTAGCAATGGCAAGCAAGGGAGGATAGGAGCTCTGGATCGACAAGGAAGAGAGAGAGTCAGTAAGGTTGGAATGAAGGAAGGTTCAATATGTTTATAGAGATGAAGAAGACCGCCAAAAATTTGAATTTGAACGGACGTGATGTTGGCTGCTCGAGGCCAATCAACGCACGACACGTGTCCCTATTGACGGCGGCGTCAGTACTAAAGAGACAGGATGGTGAATCGAGGCATCGACCGGGCAAGTTTTGAAGACAGGCATGTCAACTAGCCCGATCACCGTATTGCAGATCGAGGACCAAGGAAGTGTTACCCCGGTCAGAATAGGTAATCCCAGTCACGCTTGCGTAGACGGAATTAAGGGGCAATTGAGAGGGAGATTTATGATCTAGAATGGGCCGAGGTAATGGCCGGACAGATTTGGGCCGAACAAGATTGGGCTGAGGTCGCGCGACCCTATCAGAAAGGATTTGCTAGGTTAAGGCGAAGTTGGACCGAGCTACTTGGCTTCATGGTGTAGAGGCCGGTCAAGTGAGATGACCGGCGCCAGGAAAGGCGTGGTTGTTCCACGGTTCATGAGTTAGCCCGGAAGGAAGGCTGACGGCAAACCAGCATGAGCTGTCCCGGGATGCAGTTGAGCTCGGTCCTCATTGAGCACAGCGAGTGGAGCGCTGCCAAGACAAAGACGGCCATTGATAGCGAGAAGATGCACCGCAATACGAGCTCCCAGTAGAGTGGGCTGGCAGTTTGGTTAGGTAGTGTTCAGCAAGATTTGTGCTGACAAATGGGATAGTTGCACCACGTGTCGAGAGACTAATGGGAGTGGATTTGGGACGCAGAAGGTATATAAGCAAGTCTGTGCCCCCTATACTGAGGCAGAGGAACATTTGGTGAGATACAAAACTCTAAACACTCTCCCTTCTCTCTATCCATCCCCTAGTGTATGTACTAACTTGATCGTCGGAGGGGTTTTCCGGCCATACACCGCCGGGTAGTTCACTACCGTTGTGCTCGTAGGTCGATCGGACAGACAGTAGCTTGGAAGAAAGGAGTACAGGCTTGCCTGAATATTTGCTCCCCGTACAGCAAGCATGACAAATTTGCACTGGATTTTCGGCTTAAGGCATCTACCACGGTATTAGTTTTCCTTGGATGATATAAGATCTGCAAATCATAATCTTTGATTAACTCTAACCATCGCCTCTGTCTCATGTTCAATTCCTTTTAGGTGAAGAAATATTTCAAGCTTTTATGATCGGTATACACCTCACAAGTTACCCCATACAAGTAGTGACGCCAGATTTTCAAAACAAACACTACAGCTGCTAATTCAAGATCGTGCGTCGGGTAATTCTTTTCATGAAGTCGGAGTTGTCGAGAAGCATAGGCAATCTATTTTCCGTTTTGCATCAATACACACTTCAAACCTTTGTAGGAAGCATCACTGTAAACTTAAAACCCATCAGTACCATTGGGCAAAGTTAAAATTGGTGCAGTCACTAACCTAGTTTTCAACTCTTGAAAGGCTACCTCTCTTTGTTCATTCCAATCAAATGACACATTTTTCTGAGTCAACTGGGTCAATGGCATGGCAAGCTTGGAAAAGTCTTTCACAAATTTTCAGTAGTAACCTATAAGTCCTAGAAAACTTCTAACTTCTATCACATTTGTCGGTTTAGGCCAGTCCACAATAGTTTCAATTTTCTGAGAGTCAACAGAAACACCATCCTTGTTGATTACGTGGCCCAAAAATGCCACACTGTCAAGCCAGAATTCACATTTGGACAATTTAGCGTATAATTTTTTTTCTCTCAAGGTTTGTAGAGCAATTCTCAAGTGGTTCTCATGTTCTTCCCTACTTTTGGAGTAAATCAGGATATCATTAATAAACACAACAATAAATTCATCCAGAAATGATTTAAACACTCTGTTCATAAGGTCCATAAAGGCAGTAGGTGCATTGGTCATCCCAAACAGCATTACTAAAAATTCATAATGTCCATATCTCGTTCTAAATGCAGTTTTCTCTATGTTTTTAGCCCTAACCTTTAACTGGTGATACCCAAATCTGAGGTCAATTTTGGAAAACACTTGGGCTCCCTAAAGTTGGTCAAACAAGTCATCTATTTGGGGTAGAGGGTATTTGTTCTTGATAGTCACTTTGTTCAGTTCTCGATAGTCTATATACAACCTCAAAGATCTATCATTCTTTTTGACAAACAAGACTAGAGCACCCCAAGGTGAAGTGCTCAGACGAATAAATTTCTTGTTTAGTAGTTCCTGAAGTTGAGTTTTCAATTCTTTCAGTTCTGAGGTAGACATTCTATAGGGAGTCTTGGAAATAGGTTGTGTTCCCGGAAACACCTCAACAGTGAATTCAATTTCTCTATCAACTAAGTCCTTAGGTAAGTCATTCGGAAACACATCGGAAAATTCACAAGCAACATGGATAGTTTCTAAATTAGTACCGTCAGATGATGCGGTCAGCATATAACACAAGTAACCCTTACATCCCTTCCTAAGCAGTATCTTGGCTTTCAGCACTGAAATCAGATATGGGGGACGAACTATCCCATTCCCAGTAAAAGTAAATTCAGGCATACCCGGTGGTCTAAACACAACAGATTTACTTGCACAGTCAATGGTAGCACAGTATTTAGTCAACCAGTCCATTCCCAAAATGCAATCAAAATGATCAATGTCCAAGGGCAATAAGTCAACATATAACATCATATCGCTAATCATAATATCACATGCTGGATAAACATGAGCACACATCATAGAACCCCCAGATGGTGTAGATACAGATAACACATAGGTCATAAGTTCTAATGGTCTAGACCAGAATCTATCAGTACACATGCATTTTGAGAACATACAGAGAGTGTACCTGACACCACAATATAGATGTTTTGTACGTCACCGGGCATTAGGGCGAACACTTGACCTTGTCTCTGAGGTTCTTTCCCAGTATTGGCCTTTACATTTGTTTTGGCCGTAGAGGCGGATCCAGCTGAACTCACCATAGGACGGCTAGTACTCTCAGACCTAAGTGGGCAATCTTTCACTACATGACCTGTCTGGCCACATCGGAAGCAAGCAAGCACCGGATACTTGGTAGCACACACCCCTATGCCTTCTACCACAATCAAAACAGACTGGGATAGACCCACTACTCTAACTCGAGCTGCTTGTAGATCCCATGTTTTGCTTCTTACTAACAAAAGACCGGCCTCTTCTAAAACCAAACCCAGACCTCTTTCCTTTCCAATCCATTTGTATAGCTACTGGGGCCTTACTTTGTTTCATAGCGGCTATGGTGGCTTCCGCCATTAAGGATCTATTTAAAACTTTTACATAAGTAGGCAATTTCAATACGCCTACCCGATCAAACACCTCTAAATCCAGTCCGTCTTCAAATTTTCGTGCTTTCTTGTAATCAGTATCCACCATATGTGGAGCAAACCGTGCCAGTTTGGTGAATTTGGCTTCATATTCTGCTACAGACATTCTTCCCTATTTAAGTTCTTGAAACTCAGACACCTTCCGATCCCTGAAACATTGGGGAAAATATTTATCATAGAAGATGGCATTAAATTGTGCCCACGTCATATTTCCATTGCCACTTCAAATCAGTAACCACCACCTTCGGGCTTCGTCCTTCAGAGTATAGGTGGCTAGGAGGACTTTCTGGACTTCAGAACAAGGAAACACTTCATATAGCTTCTCTATTTCAAGTAACCACGTCTCTACTTTCAACGGTTCAATTCCACCATAAAATGTTGGCGGTTTCATTTTCATGAATTGCTATGTCAAGTTGATGATGTCATTATTATCTGTTTCGACTTGTGCCAGCGGGGATGAAGGGGGCATAGGTTGTTGTCTTTGCTGTTGTGTCAAGGTTTCAGTTAATGCTGCAAGGATTTGTTCCATTTGGCCCATGCGGGCCTCTGAGGATTCACTTACATCACTTCCTCTTGCATTCTTCATGTTGCTATAAAGATATCAAATGATAATAAATATAGGCATAATCTTATTCGTTTCTTCCAATTCATTTGCTCAAATTCACATACATTAAGTTTCCATATTTATTTGGATCACCACACACTCACACATGCAGATGGAATGCCCCTAACTCTTGCTAGGACATCCTAAGCTCATATGGACCTATGTGTGTGGTAGAACACGTGCTCTGATACCACTTTGTTATGACCTAAACCCGCCCTTGTAGGTTTGGCATCGTAATCGGCCAGTAATCCGTGGATTACCAAAGGCCTCTTAACAGATAAACACATAATAAGGGACTGCGGAAGTAATTATACAAAATAGATAAGGTCCAATGAGTTGTGATAACATATATGGGACATGATATTTCAAAACTTATATATATACATAAGCGTGTCGGTCGAAGGACATCAATATTTACAAACATTTACAAAAGTGTAATTCCTAGGACCCGACTTTACAAAACAGACAGAGACTAGCACAAGTACAAAAATAGTCGTATAACTAGACTTCGTTCGGAACCTCCTCGGGAGTCACAACGGTTGGCTGACAAAAACAGAAATGAAGGCCGTCAACTCTGGCCCTGATCACGTGCCGACTTACCTACATACATAATATAAACTGTGAGCGAAAACTCAGTGAACAATAACAGAGTAAAGGGGTTTCAATAAATGAGTCCATACAGATTTAGAAATCATAATTCAGTTTTGCATCAAATTCATAATTTGTCCAGATCATATACAGAAATCATGAGGTATGCTTAAGTATACGTGATACATCCATTAGCATTAACAGAGCAGATACAGAACATATACAGGCACGTGAGGGTTACGAGTAACCAGTTCCATAAAGGAACCTTTGGATCTGGTAACAAAGAATAAATACGCTGAGCCCCATTATGGGACCTGCGGTACGGGTAACAGAGTACAGACATATTAAGTTCCATGATGGAACCTCCGATACCGGGTAACAGCCAACAGATATCACATGATGCTAAGGATGTCATGAATATATAACAGAAATTGGACAATCATTCATTGTACAGAACATATTATTTCAGAAAACAGATCTTAATTCATCGCACAAAAAATAAGTAAAGTTGAACATAGCTTTACTATGTTATTACTCACTGTTGGCCCTAAGATAGATAGACGGAGCAGATTGGTCAAACAGTACGCAGCATAACACATAACAAATACATACTTGAAACACACGTTAGAATTGTATATAACTTATGTTGTTTGCTCTTAGTGTGTTTCTACCCTTTAATCCTCATTATAGAATCTTAAACATGGCCTATGAATGCCTAGAATGGAATGAGGATGCAAGAATGCATTGAAAAACATTTCTTGAAACTTGCTGAAAATAAGGTCCATGCTCGAGCGTGGCTTTCCTCGCTCGAGCGAACATGCAGACAATGAAGCTCTACTCGAGTGTGACTTTCTCCGCTCGAGCGGACTGTAAACTCTTAAAAAAGTGCTGGATGCATGATTTTCACGCTCGACGAACGCTCGATCTCCGCTCGAGCGTGAGACTTAGACCTTCGCTTGAGCGTAGATTCTCTCGCTCGAGCGGACTGCAAAACATAAGAACTTCTAGGTATATGCATTTCACGCTCGAGTGTAAGCCTCGACGCTCGAGCGGAGGTGCATGTACTCAAAGTGCACGCTCAAGTGTAAAGTTCCCCGCTCGAGCATGGATCAAATTTCTCGAAATTCCAGATTTGATCACCAAGCTCAAATTCAACCCCAAATGCATCAAACTCGGTTTTTTGGGCCCAAAACTTTGGAAAACACTTAGAGACTCATAAAACAACATGTTTAAAGTATCATAGCAAGAAATCATGACCCAAAAGTATGCCAATTGTGCAACATTCAACTTGAAACTTGAAATTAATTCATGTACATGACTTATATGCAATTCTTTGAACTCAAGTCTTCCAAAACATGACCAAATGCAATGTTCAACCCAAAAACATGATCCACTATGATAATATGACATGGAACATGAAGAATTTCTAAAACAAAACTTGGATTGTGACATGTATGCAAGGATTCTTTAGAAGGACAACCTCAAATGCCATGAATTATACATGCATGTATGTATTGAGCTTCAATTCACCAATTCTTAGCTTAATCCTTACATGAGTTCATTTAACTCACTAGAATTCTTGTACTAGCAATCCAATTTCATAGTTAAGAGGGTGAATGCCTACCTTAAGTCTTGAATTCTCAAATGTGGTAGCTTAATCTTCCAAATTCTCTTCAACTTCCTCTATCTCCAAGAATTTTCTTGTTGAGTTCAACTCTCCTCTCCCTCTCTCTATCTCACGTTTGACTCTTTCTCTCTCTCTCTTGGATGAGCTCACAATGTGATGGAATCAAGAAAAAGAAGTGAGTGGGCTCAAAATGGTGTCTTAGGTAGTAATTGATCAAAAATAGACAAATGACATTATTTTAATCAAATTTAATTGCTTTGAACCGAAATTTAATTAAACATAAAATTTCATAAATCTTAATTAGCACATAAATCAAGTCAATTTCTGATTCGGACGTCGATAAGGCTTTTAATTCGCAAACCGAAACTAAAACGTGAACAAATCTTCCTACGCCTAACAGATATAAACACAACAACACAACACACACATGCATTTTAATTCAGAATTCACCTTAATTACTAATTATGCATACTTAATCATGAATTAACGTTAATCAGAGGTTGGGATTGTTACAATTGCAAGGTATCTTAGAAGAGAATGAAGGGCTGCATATGAAGCTTGAGAAGAGCTTACCAAGCCAGAGAGAATATGAACTGGAAAAGGAAATGAAGAAATCAACAGACAACATTGAACATTTGAGGGCAAATTTGATGGATAAGGAGACGGAATTGCAAAATATATCAGAGAAAAATGAGATGTTGAAGTCAGAAATGAAGGGAAGAGAAATGGGGGAAAGTTTGAAAAAACACATCCAGAGGCAAAGCCAGCAATGATAGAAAAAGCAAACTCACACTTTGTAGGGAGAGATTAGGGAGAGAGAAACATAAGAGAGTTTCTAGTAAGAAAGAGAAAGAGAGAGAGAGCCGAGTCCTTTTCGTCGGCCTATCGATTGTCGTTGTCATCTCGGTCTCATTGTTCGAATTGCATTATTCGAAAATGGTGGATCAGTATTTGCTAGGCTCGCTAATAGCTTCGATATTGGTGATTATGGTGTTGTACAATTTGTACGCGAAGTGAAATGGAAGAGCAGAGAACACCACCGCTGTCACCACCACCACCACCACCACCGCAATTAACTCAGAATGCAGATCGAAGAACGGTGGTGGATACGAAGATGACGACATTGTTGATGATTTTATGAAGAAGAAAAATGGGAATGTGTTGAGGAAGATTGGGGTTGATGAATGTGACGAAGACTTGCATCCAACCACCAGGGGCGGCGTAGAGCTGACTTTGTCCATCTCTTCTGTCTAGGGTTTCACAAAGAGATAGAGATTGGAAGTACCGATCTGCAGTAGAAGAGCAGAGATAGAGGGTCAAATTTCTCTAATATGATATATGGTGTGGGTTTAGGGACCTTAGATATCAAAAAATAATATTGTGGATCTTTTCCATTACTAAAAATGGGAGAAGGACCCTACACTAATTTTCTCTTTATAAAAATTACTTAAAATACTTATTTATCACTCTTAAAAAATTTTAATTTATTAAACATTTTATCATATAAAATGTAATCTAAGGCCTCAACCTTATGTTTTAGTCAAAAAAATTAAAAAATTATTATAAATTATCATATCACTATTTTTATTTCTTTACGTATCTTTTGTAAAAACATATAAAAAAAATTACTAAAATAACTCATCCGCAAACTCGCCGTCAATATCAGAGTCTTAGAAAGTCATTGAAGAGGGATAAATTAGCAGACGGAGCATCTTTGTCAATTAATTACGACGTGTGTACCAGGAGGAGCACTAATCAAATCATGTTTAACACCAATGAAGCAAGTGATAGCAGATATTTTTCTTTCCTTTTCTTTTCAATTTTCCCAACCGCCAAACATCCAAATTCAAACAGCGGGTAAAAACTTTTGGTACTAATTGGATCATCATAACAACATGCATATGATTATCGAAAGAGAGTATAATTTTTAGGTTGAAGAAATCCCATCTCCACTATCCCCAGCCAATCGTCCTCCTCAACATCTAACTTCCACCAAACCCTTGATCCTCGGTCGGAAAACAGAAGAAATTCTGGTAAGTGAATCCCCATCATGTATGTATATATATGCAAGTATGCATTTTTAAGAGTTGTTATAATATAGTTGATGGACTCTTTAAACCCTATAAACCCTAAATCATAAACGAGATTCGAAGATTACCATATATGAATAGGATTATGACTACTGCTTGTTTGATGTTATGCCCATGAGAAGCTAGCTACCCTTTTTCCTCTTACCAACTTTACCGTACTTTTCGTTTTCCTGAATGACATTATTGCAGTTCTAAATGGAAAAAATAAAAATAAAAATAAAAAAATTGCATAAATGATAGACTTATAGGCTGGATTTGGATTATGATTTGGATAGGTGTATGTGGAAAGTGAAAAGATAATTGGAGAAAAAATTTACATTTTTCTCATATTTTTCGTTTTCCCTTTTCAAATCTGTATCCAAATACATAATCTAAACACAGTCTATCATCTTCGCTATGAAATGATTAGTGAATCACCAATTTGATTCATCTTACATATGTTGGTATATGTACACGCATATAAGGTTTGAATCTTGGATTCATGTTTGCAATCCTTAGACGTTCTTTTTTCTTCTTTTTTTAGGGAAATTTCACTTTATCTCTTGATTTGGCCCATGTATGGATTGTCATGTGGAAATAAGTACAAAAGCCTTTATGGGTTATGGACCAAAGTAATATGTCCATAGGTTCATATGGATTAAATTAAACTATGCTTTTGCAGTCAAATTACCATGTTATGTGACAGACTATCACATAAAGTTGTAAAATTATATCTACTTGGCCACAAGTTTTAAAAATATTATCATCTAATTGTGCATCCACTATGCACAAAGTCACTCTTGTTGGCAGAATGACCCAGGTTTTTTTTATATATTTTTTTTATAGAAAGGTTGTGAAGGGAAATGGCAAATAGAGACTGCGACTACAGATTTCTCCAGCTACTGGACGCCATGGCTTCAATCAATCAGACAGTAAATCTCATTGGAGTCGTTGTCGATACCAGTATCCCAAAGAAGTCCAAGGGTACTGATTGTTTTTGTACAGTAAAAATAGTTGATGAATCATATTCAAGTCCTGGGATTCTAGTCAACTTCTTTGCTGAAAATATGGAAAAGCTTCCTCATGTCGAGTCAGCTGGAGATATAATTCAGCTTTCTCACGTTGTGATGAAAACTTACGAGAAAGAAATTTACGTTCTTTTCAACAAGAAGTTCTCTTCATTTGCTCTGTTTGATGGGAAATGTAGTACCAACTTCGTTCCTTATCAAGTATCTCCAAAGTTTCGCCCCAGAGAAGAAGACAAGAAGTTTATAGCAGACCTAAGAAAGTGGTCAGCCGATTATCAGCTAGAGAGAGCAACAAATGAATGGTTGTCGTTGAAAGAGATCAGAGTGGGAGAACGAATTAATTTGATGTGCAAGGTTCTTCATACCTACAAAGTTACAGAAAATGAGTGGGTTATATTCCTTTGGGATGGAACAGACACTCCACCAGTTACTGTTCAAACAAAGCTTGAAGATGAAATCCTAAACCCAATTCCTTTAGATTTGCAACAATTTCCCTTGTCAAGAGATATATTATGTACATTCCCAGCTGTTGGAACTGTGTTGAGGATGATTGTTGATCAAGGCAATACTGAGAAGCTTGGCCTTCACTTGCTAAAAACTGGTAGATGGGTGAAATTTCTTAACATTATTTGTCATCATCATGCTGGACTGTGGCGTGGTTTGCTGATGCCCTTTACTAGGCTCCGATATTTGCCCAATGATGATCCTCTTGTATTACAGTCCCAAAGGTCATCACTATTCAGTAAAGGCTTAAATTTGTATGTATTGTCTACATTTATTATTTAAAATAGGTGCTATAATTTCAATAATTTATGTGATTCAGGGATTATGACAAGCGGGTATCATCAAAATGGGCATGGATGCCTTTGTCAAGCATTCCTTGGCCTTCTTATATTACAGGTTTTTAAGCGTTTCTTTGTTGATCTTGAATCTCTCTTTCTATGTTTGGAACTTCTGTAATTGTATCAATTTGTATATATGGTAACATTTCTGTTTTATTTTTTTTTTCAGAGACTGATTATAAGGAAGTGCCTTTTGTTTCATTAATGAATGTTCTCACGTATCCAGAGGTAACATCAAAATTTAGATGTGTAGTTCGGGTTATTGCAGCATATCCATGGCGAGCAGAGGACTTCCGCTCCCCGCTTGGGACATATAGGATTAGGCTGACCCTAGAGGATCCAACGGCCAGAATTCATGCATTTGTATATGCCGAAGATGGGGAGGAACTTTTTGGTGGCTATCCCTCTGTCGATGTAATGATAAGGAAGCGGAATAAATTGCTTGGAATTGCCAACAGTGATGACAGCAGAGGAAGAATTGAGGATGCCCCCAGAAACCCACCATGGGTACAGTGCTGCATAAAATCATACTACCTTGATAAAAGCGATGTTTGGGGAACCAGGAATTATCGGATCTTTGCTACCAAGTTAGTGGATCAAACTAGTTAAACATTTCTTCTAAACTATGCATATATTAAAACCGCCGTTTGTTATAAGTTATGTCAGTGTTTGCTGCACTTGGCAATGTTTCATAGTTTGCTCTGTTGTTTGAACAATTTGTTGGTTAATGATCATATAAATTAAAGCAGGTTTTAGTTCAATTTTGGGCTATGCTCTTCGTCTTGTTCAGTATATAAGGTGATGAATAAGTCTTTTTATCCTGTCATATAATGCAGCTTTTCAATAGTTTTGGGCTTGTGTTCTTCAAAATGAATCACTGAATTAAATGGCCAATAAAATGGTTTGTAACAGTTCTAAATTGGATGACAAATTGTGCATTTTGAAGTAGCAGTTTAGAGGAAAATCAATTGATGTTTGGATACATTTAGACCCTGTTTGGGAACAGGGTTGGACTAAAAGAGTTTTTTAAAAGATAAAATAGGGTAAAATAACAAATAAGATAAAATATTACATTCAAATCACAATCATTTCATTTTTTTTTTATTTTTTATTTTGATAATCATAAAATTAACTATAAAAAATGTTAATCAATTTCTCGAACACAATTTTTTTATTATTTTGATAATCATAAAATTAACTATAAAAAATGTTAATCAATTTCTCGAACACAATTTTTTTAGTCAAATTAAAATAATTAAAAAATTAAAAAGTGAATTAAAATAACTAAGTTTTCACAGGAGGTCTTAATCATTTTTATCACCATAAAACCTAATCTATGAATTGAAGGAGTAATTAATTGTGAAAGTAGTACTGATGTAACAAGTTTTAATTTATTTAAATGAATGGACATTTTATTCTTCAATTTATAATTGTCTTTTATTTCTTAAAATAAATGTAACAAAGTCATGCAATTATAATTATTAAATAAATTATAATATATATATTTTTTTATAAATAATGTAAACACACATATTGAAAAATGAATGAACCAAATCATTAGATTATACCCTGTAATAAACCCAAAAACGGTTGTTTGGGATTATTTAAAGAAGTGTATTTTTTGACTTTTAATAAAAAGATGTGTAGAAAAGTAGAAAAATTGTAGGACTTAAAAAAAATAAAACGATAAATAAGTATACTTTTTTAGTTCATTTCAAATAACCCGTAACTTGGACTATCTAATCCATTTTTAATAATCAATATAAATTATTTCCCTTATTTTAGGGAGCTGTTATTTTCACTCTAATTTGTTCAAAAATACATTATATTTTTTATTTTTATTATACATAGAAGAAAATATATTTGAAATAAAATGAAATGAGAATAGTAATTATATATACTGAGGATAAAGAAAAAAATGTATTTAAAGTAAAATAATGTAGAAATAACGGCTCTCTTATTTTACTTGAAATTATGTTTACTTGACATCATCTGACAAAGGTATAAAAAGACCAATAAAAAGATAATTATAAAAAATAAAATATATATTTTAGGAGGGGCAATACACAAAAATCTCATAATTCAATAGGTGATTATTCAGTACTTTCGGAGTATTGATACGTGATACTTCATAAGATTTTGATTGGTGGAGAGACACATGAGCTCACGATTTATGTTGGGGATAGAGAAATAACATGGGGCTAAATTATTGGTGATTGGTTTTCTTAATTCAATATTAGGGTCTTAAAGTCCAAAAATTAAAAAAAGAAAAAAGAAGTGAGCTTTTTTGATAAATCCATTTTCTAAGTGCTTTATTCCATCCAACCCATATTCTTTTTGACTATTCCATTAGGTCCAATTTGAGATAAGAAGATCAAAATACCCTTTTCATCTACCTATGTTCCATTTAGTTCACATAATTTTCTTATATTTCAATAAGTCCTATGAGTGACATAATTATCAAAATACCCATAATGTGAATGTTCATATCGTCAATGTGCAGGGGCCCGGCCCATGTCGATCCTCGTGGGCGCTCGGAAAAATTCAAATCGGGCCGGCCCGGCCCACAGGCCAAAAAAATAGGCACGGCCTGACCCGTTGATAATGTGAATATTCACATTAACAAATTAACATTCACATTGATAGGAGTATAAAATTGGCCTGACGGCTCGGACAGCCCGGCTCGAGGCGTCGCCGGCCGTTCATAATGTGAATATTCACATTGACATATTAACATTAACATTGATAAGAGTGTAAAATTAGCGTGACCAGGTAAGGCCTGGCCGGCTCGGTTCATAATGAATATTCACATTGACATGTTAACATTCACATTCACATTGATAGGAGTGTAAAATTAGCCTGTGGCGGCCGAAACCGCTGCGATCGCCTGGCTGGGCGGTCCGACCCGTTGATAATGTGAATATTCACATTGACATGTTAACATTCACATTGATAAAAGTATAAAATTAGCCCGCGCCCCATGGCTACCCGAAACCAACCCACAGCCCCGTGGGCGGCCCGGGATGGGTCCGGTTCGGCCCGACCTGTTGACAATGTGAATATTCACATTGACATGTTAACATTCACATTGATAAGAGTGTAAAATTGACTCGCGTCCCATGGGCGGCCCGAAGCCCGTGGGGGGCCCGGGGCGAGCCCGGCCTGACCCGTTGACAATGTGAATATTCACAATGACATATTAACATTCACATTGATAGGAGTGTAAAATTGGCCCGTAGCCCATGGGCGGCCCGAAGCCGGTCCGCTGCCCAGGGTAGGCCCAGCCCCGCCCGTTGACAATGTAAATATTCACATTGACATATTAACATTAATATTGATAACAGTGTAAAATTGGCCCGTGACCCGTGAGTAGCCCGAAGCCCGGACCGGGGCCGGGGTAGGGGCTGGGCTGGCCCGTTGACAACATGAATATTCACATTGATATGTTAACATTCACATTGATAAGAGTGTAAGATTAACCCGTGCCCCGTGGTTGCCCGAAACTCGCCCACGGTCCGTGGGCGGCCCGAGGCGAGCCTTGCCCGGCTTGTTGGCAATGTGAATATTCACATTAACATGTTAACATTCACATTAATAAGAGTGTAAAATTGACTCGCGTCTCATGGGCGGCCCGGGTTTGGGTCCGGGTCTACCCCGGGCCGCGGGTGAGCTTCGGGCAGTGGACAAATTTTACACTTTTATCAATGTTAATGTTAACATTGTCAATGTGAATATTCACATTGTCACAAGTCGAACCAGCCGGCCGCGGTCTCGCTCATACGGCCGTCATGCCAATTTTACACTTCTATCAATGTGAATGTTAACATGTCAATGTGAATATTCACATTGCCAACGAGTCGGGCCCGCCTCGGCCCGAGGTCAGGCTTCGGGCTATCCACGGGTCACGGGCCAATTTTACACTCTTATCAATGTGAATGTTAACATGTCAATATAAATATTCACATTGTCAACAGGCCGGACCGGCCTGTCCCGGGCCGCCTACGGGCCGTAGGCGGGTTTCGGGCAGCCACGGGGCGCGAGCTAATTTTACACTCCTATCAATGTGAATGTTAACATGTCAATGTGAATATTCACGTTGTCACGGGTCGGGCCAAGCCCGTCTCGGGCTTCGGTCGGGCTTCGGGCCGCCCACGGGCTGTGGGCCAATTTTACACTCTTATCAATATGAATGTTAACATGTCAATGTGAATATTCACATTGTCAATACCGGCCGGTCGAACTGCCTCGGCATGGGCGGGCTTTTGGCGCATACCGCAGCCAATTTTATACTCTTATCATTGTGAATGTTAATATGTCAATGTAAATATTTACATTGTCAACGGCTCGGACCGGGCCCACCCCAAGCCGCCCATGGGTTGCGGGCAGGTTTTGTCACGACCCAAACTCGGCCCTATGGGTTTAGCATCAGAATCGCCAAGATGTCTGAGATTACCAAGGCCTACTTAACAAAGAATACAAAGAAACAGAGTACGGAAAGCCAATACAGTAGATAAATAATGTCCAATGAGCTGTGACATTCTGTATGCAAAAAGACTTTCATTCAGATATACATATAGCCAGTGACAAAACAGTATGTACAATATATACAGTCATTCAGTACAGGGACTTAATCCCTACTCAACAGTACAGTAAACATTCAGTCTATACAATCCATTCGGTTATTACCAAGCAGTAAGACAGTGCAGGAGGGGGGGAAATACTAAAACACCCCTAAGCCTTAGCATGATAGGCTCGGAACCTCACAATGAGGCACATAGGCTGGCTTGACAAAACTGGAGTAACCCTGACGCTCCTAGCCGCGGTCTGATGCCTATGCACCTACATATATATATGAGCAGTGAGCTAAAGCCTAGTGAATAACATACTGCGTAAAGAGGTTAAGAATGAATGTCCTTACAGTATGAAAACAGTTCATTTAAATAGTATTTTAGTCGTTCAGTCAGTACAGTCATATGTGGTACATCCATTAGCATAACAAGATAAGAAATGATGAGGTCTTAAAAGACCGAAAGCGAGAATGATGGCCATCAATCAAGAATGAGTGGTTCCAACGAGGAACCGACAGAGATCTCTGTAAGAATAAAGAATATGATGAGGTGCTAAGGATGCCACAATACAGTTCAGAATATAGGACATACATTCATTCGGTAAACAGTAAACAGTTCAGAGAACAGTATAGTTCAGTTGTTCAGAAGATACTCATTTTGAACATATCTTTACACAATTGTTACTCACAAAGTGTGGGCTACAGTATGCTAGAGCGCGTCTCCCCAGTCGCCAACCCTACACAGTTAACAGATTGAACACACTAAACTACACAGTTGGGAAAGATAATAACTTAATTCCTAATTTGCCTCGGTGTGTTCTACGTCTATATCCTCATTAAGATGTCTTAAACTAGGCCTAAGAATGCCTAGGATGAAATGAGGATGCAAAGATGCAATCGGAAAACATTTCCAGAAATTTCAAGATAAACAGGTTTCGCCGGCGCAGTTTTCTCGCCGGCGACATCTGCAAGGTTACCCACTCGAGCGGCAACTATCCCGCTTGACGTCTTGTAAAAAGTTGGATGGGTGAATTCTTCTTTCGACTCGCTTGAGCGTGAGACCTGAGCCCGCCGGCGCTAACTTTTCGCCGGCGATCAGAACAAGGCCAAAGTGCCGGGAGCTTGATTTCCGCCGGCGGCACTTCGCCGAACGCAGACGATCAAAATCTGGAAAACCCAGATTCGAACTCCAAGTTCAAAACCAAGTTTTCAAACACCAAAATCGATCCTCTTGGGCCCATTTTCTGGAAAACCTTTGTAAACACATAGACTCACATGATTTGAAGCTCAATTTAAGAAATGAAAGACCAAGGGTGTTTAATTCAAACTCAATTTCAAACCATTTTTCAAGAACAAGATGAACATGCAACATGCATGGATTAAAACCATCTCAAAGCTTCAATTTGGTGCTCTAAGGAGCCAATTGTTCCAAAAACAAGATGAAGGCATGGTTTATTCTCAAAACATGAACATGCATGTGACAATTTGCCATGCACTCAACTCAAAATTCAATATCTCGACCATGCATGCAAGAATGAGCTATAATTTAACATGTTTTGTACTAAATCATAACTTAGTCCTACAATGAAGCATGAATCATGCAAGAATCAAGCTCAATTACATTAATAAAAGGTTGAATTCTCTTACCTAGAGCTTCAATTATAAAGTGAGGAAGCTTAAATTGCAACTTATGTTCCAAATCTTTCAAGTTCCAAGCCAAATCTACAAGTTGAATCCAATTCTCTCTCAATTCTCTCCCTCTCTTTCTCTAAGGTCGGTGGAGCTTAACAAAATGGCTGATGAAGTGTTTGTCATACAAGGTCAAGCTTAAAACAAGGTTTGGTGTAGTGGCCCACTAAGAGTGGCAATATGGTAAATAAAACAACTATTGCAATTTAACCATTTTAATCTAATTTAATCATACCTAATCACATTTCAATTAAATATACCATAAAGTCATATAAATTATGACGATCGTAACGCATCAATCGATTTCAGGTTCGGCCACCGATAAGGCCTTCAATTAGCAGTTTAAACATAGAAACTGAACAGATAAATAATCAATCAAACAGATAGAATATGCAATACAATAGATATACGCAATCAATTCGGTTTCAATTTTCAGTCAGTCAGTTCAGTAGTTTATTCAGTTCAATCATCAGTCATAATCAGTCTCAGTTAATAGTAATCAATGGTCATTTGGTAAACGGTGACGAGGGTTGTTACAGGTTTCGCGTCGCCACGGGACGGGGGCCAATTTTATACTCTTATTAATATGAATGTTAACATGTCAATGTGAATATTCACATTGTCAACAGGCCGGGCCGGGCCGAGTCGGGCCCGTCCTGGGCTGCTAGCCAATTTTATACTCTTATCAATGTGAATGTTGACATGTCAATGTGAATATTCACATTGTCAACAGGCGGGGCTGGGCCCATCCACGGGCCGTGGGCGGGTTTTGAGCAGCCATGAGGCGCGGGCTAATTTTACACTCTTATCAATGTAAATGTTAACATGTCAATGTGAATATTCTTATTGTCAACGGTAGCCGGGCGTCAGGCGGGTTTTATTGCCACGTGCATGGGCCAATTTTATACTCTTATCAATGTGAATGTTAACATGTCAATGTGAATATTCACATTGTTAACGGGCCGGACTGGGCCCGCCCATGGCTGCGGCGGGTTTCGCCACGCCATGACGCCAATTTTACACTCCTATTAATGTGAATGTTAACATGTCAATGTGAATATTCACATTGTCAACTGACCAGGCCCGCCCCGGCTCGTGGGTAAGTTTCAGGCCGCCCACGGGCCAATTTTACATTCCTACCAATGTGAATTTTAAAATATGAATGTTCACATCATTAAATTGCTAATCGTTCAAAAAATATTTATAAGTGTATCAAAATTGAATATAAGGGCATAAGTGTTCAAGAAAATAGTGTAAATCAAGAAAATAGACTTTATGAAATAAAATTATACATACATAGAACTAAATGGATTAAAAAATTCCTTTATAAACTTCTTAAATTAAAACACTTCTAAATTAAATTTATCAGTAAAAATTCCAAAAAAGAAAATTTTTAGGGGGTCTCTCTCCACGTTGTTATCCAAACGGTTCTTTTCCGCGTCAGTTTCCTCTGCTTTTCTCTCTCTAAATTCTATCTCTCTGCTCCGAAAAAACATGAAATATTCCAACCAAAAAAAAATCATAGTACAAAATCAAACAAATAAAACAAAGAAAAGGGTTTTTGAAATTTTCGGTTGATTCCGTACTCTACCTTCCAAGTTGCAACAAACCGAAAGTTTCAAATTCCATACAAATTTTCATCATATTCATACCTTTGATTCCACCATACCTTTCTCTTTCATCTCTTTCTCAATTCCGTTACAGAGCGCCAAAAAAAAGACCAAATCTTGTTTCACATTGCGTTTAGGAGCTGAAATCGTAGCAATTTCTGGGTCTTACTCTGTTTTTGCATTTGGAGGCTGTGATCAGAAGAAAATCATATCATATGTACAAGATTATAGAGATATATATGTGGGTTTTCTATGTTTTTATATATAATTCGATGAAATGAGAAAAATTGTATGTGAATTGAACAGTGAATTGGGAAGCATTGGCAGCAATGGACACGAGAAGAGTCCGTTCTGTGACTGTTTTCTTTGTTTTTGTTTTTGTTTTCGCGTTGGCCGCAGTGCGTTCGGAAGGCAACCGGAAAATTTTAGGAACCCTTTTCGGCAATGGAGTCCCTTGGATTTCTCCAGAGCTAGACTCAGACACGGTATCGCGATTTTCTCAACTTTTTCTTTCTCTTTCATATGCTTTTTGTGTGTATTTTATGAATATCATTAGGTGTTATGATTTTCAATTGTTGTACAATATAGGTTGCATTGGAACAATGGCTTTGCTTGGTTTTATGCAAATGGTTTAAAAAGCAATTTCAGTTTTGTGGTCATATTTAGCTGAGAATCTTGTTGATTTTAAATGGAGATATGTTGAAATTATGAAAATTTGTAAGGTATTGAATGGAAAAGCTGTTGGACAATATGGAGAATATAAAAGACTGGAAAAACTTTGATTGCGAAGTTTGTCTATTGCAGCATTTGACAATAAATGGGTGGTCTAGTAAGATTTGTTTTGTCATTAGAATTTAGAAGGTTTTGGACATACTCAATTAGAATAAGAGAACGAAATGAGGAAAATGTGTATGTGGAGTATATGAGCTATGACGGTCCATAATACTTGGAACAATTTGAGTTTGAAACTGATATGCTAAGATCATTAGAAAGTGTGATCCTATACACTACAAAATGAGAAAAAATATCATTTGCTTAGCCAAACTCATTTATTTAGGACAAAAAGGTGTTATTTAATTGAGGGCACATGTAGGGCTAGATGAGTGGCAATGGTGACTGACAAGGAACTCTTTCTTCTATTTTTTTGGACAAAGTCAGTTTTAGTTTTTTTAATAATGTCATGAATTATGCTTTAATGTTCTTCCTTATTATATGCTTTGCATAAACTGTGCCTTCCTAAAATAATATATAACTGATCTCTTAGAAATTTGGGTTTTCTGTAAAATATCATGTCAATCTGACACTACTTGTTTAGGAGATAAGCTAACTAATTTATAAGCTTGTAAGTTTTGAGTTCAATACAGATTGCATTCAGGTATTATCATATGGTTTTTATTATTATGAGTACTCGTTGGCATTTCAATTCATTCTTAATTAGAGTATTCTTGTATGTAAGGATCTGGTGGTCGAAAGTAATCTTCCTAAACTGGAGGTTTTTATGTTGCTACTTTATAGTTTTTATGTTTTCTGTTTTTCTACTTACGTATAAGTTGCCCATTTTCCCTGTTGCCTCATCATTTTTAGGGAAACACTTTGGTCTTAATGTATTTAAGCACTCTGGTGAAAATGTGCATGCGATAAAAGACCATTTATGACTGCAATTCATCAAGGAAGAGTCATTTTTTTTTTTATTTTGTCATGTTCAAAGCTGTTTTTATTCAAGCATAGCCAATCATTTTGAAAGCTTAATAGTTCGTTCAGCTTTAATTGTTAAATGAAACGATTATTAACTAAATATGATGAAACACCTTGCATGCAGGCAGAGCAGGCGTGGATTCATTGTAGGAAAGAAATGGAGGACAGTACAGAAGCTGCTCAAGGTTTTGACTTCTATCTTCCTGCCCAAGTGAAACAAACTCTTTCAGATTGTTTAAGAAGAAAATTTTTTCCATTTCGCGCATCTGGTAAAGTGGCGGACTCTAGGGCGTGGTTTGAAAAATGCTTAGAGTTTCTATTTGGCTGGTCTAATGTTCCCCGTAGGTACCTTGCAAGCAAGTCACATATAGCAGGAAGTCCCGCTCCCGCTCCAGGTCCTTTAGCCACATCGCCTGCCTATGCTCCATCACCATCCTATCTGTCACCTGCCAGTTCACCATCTCCAATACCTGAGCCCCCTGCCGAGGGCCCACCTCCTCCACCAAAAGTTAATCGTCCTCCACCACATAAAATCAATCTTCCTCCACCAAGACCACGTCCCCCTCCACCGAATAATGGTGACAACCAAAAAAAGTATATGATCGTAGGTATAGCTGCAGCTGCCGTGGTATTAGTTGTCCTTGTTGCTGTGCTCTTATGTTGCTGTCTTAGGAGAAAGAGAAATAAAGCTGGTCCCGAAGAAGGACAAAGAGATGAGAAACCTCTTCTCAACATTGGCCTAAGCAATGCGCCTGGTATTTATTATGAGTGTTAAGTTCTGTCATTGCATACTTTAGTTTGATGATTTCTGTGATTTGATTAGTTTTTATTTTTGCATGGTGTAGGACAAAAGAACTCATCGGTTGTTAACAATCTGTCTGTTGATAGTAATGCTTCTTCATTGGTCCAAGCTCAATCATCTGGAGCTACTGGAAGTGTGTCTGGAACCGCTAATGCACTGTTACCACCTCCTCCGGGAAAAACAGCTCCGCCACCGCTCCCTGGGCCACCTCCTCCGCCACCACCTAAACCTCCCGCTCCCAGACCTCCACCACCTCCGAGAGCTGTTCGCCCTCCACCAGTTCCACTAGCTAAATCACCTCTTGGACCACATCATCGAGGACATTCTTCTTTGGGTGGAGGAGATGACCTAACCAGTGAATCTGACAGCCACAAAACCAAGTTAAAGCCGTTCTTTTGGGACAAGGTTTCTGCCAACCCTGATCATTCAATGGTTTGGCATGAACTTAAAGCTGGGTCATTTCAGTAAGGGTTCTTCATTTACTTTGATTTTGTAATGAATAAGTTGTCTGGATGTGTCGAGCAAAATTGGTGAGCTTCGTTATGAATTTACAGGGTTAATGAGGAGATGATGGAAACTCTATTCGGTTATGCCTCAGCTGAAAAGAACAAGAATGAACGTCGTCAGAAAGATCCATCATCCTTTGAAAATGCCCGCCAGTTTATCCAGATTATAGATCCTAAGAAGTCACAAAATTTGGCAATTCTTCTGAAAGCATTGAATGTGACAACCGAAGAAGTCTGTGATGCACTTAAGGAAGGTGACTCTCTCTCTCTCTCTCAAAAAAAAAAAAAAAAAATTATGTGACAATATAATGAAGTCTTTGTTTTGCCCTTCATTGGAGCATGAAGAGGGGCTTTCAATTTAGATATTAATTTTAGAGTTGGACTCACTCAGAAATACAACTTGTTTGGGCTTAAAAGAAAAATTACCTCTAACAAATTTCCTTTCAACTAGAGAGTGTTTTAATTTTCTTTTACCTTCTTGCTTGCTGCTTCATCAGGACTTGGCTGAAGTTTTTTTGCATTAGCACCCTGGTTTCTTCCCATTTATTTTCTTTTTTCGAAAACATGGACGATGGTTAACCTTGGTATTCAAGAACATTTCCCTGTGCCCTTGTCAACCTCAAGTTCTAGGTATTTTAGATAAGGGATATCCTTGGTTCAGTCCAAACACTCCCTGTGTTCTCTTCTTATTTATTTATTTATTTTTTTAATATATACTTATCTGGCATGAGATATACATAACATCTGGGGAAAAAAAGAAAAAGAGAGAGAGAAAGTGTCTCCTAAGGACCTAGAATTCTCTTATTATGGTTTTGATACATTTTTATTGGCCGGAGGATGACATAGATTCTTTTCATTGCTGATGTGTACATTCTTTCCAGAAACAAGATATTTTAGGGCTATACAATGAACTGGCTGATCAACATATTAAGATAAAATACATTTAAAAATAATAAAAATATAACTGACTAATTCACGCATCAAGTCACTAGGAATTTATGTTAGCCAATGCAACCATTCCATATTTTCATATCCCCCGTCTTCATAATTGCACAACTTTTCAAGTTTTCTCTTATTTTTTGGTTTTAAATGAACAAACTACTTTTCTGTCTTAATTCATCAGGTAATGAGCTTCCTGCTGAGCTGGTCCAAACTTTGTTAAAGATGGCACCAACAACAGAGGAAGAACTGAAGCTTAGGCTATACAGTGACGATCTTTCTCATCTTGGACCCGCTGAACGGTTCCTAAAAGTCATGGTCGACATCCCATATGCATTTAAACGGATGGAATCATTGTTGTTCATTAGCTCTCTTCAGGAAGATTTATCTGCCATTAAAGAGTCTTTCGAAACTTTGGAGGTGAAAACATTTGATCTTGCATGAAACATCTCATTCAGTTCTGTGTCAAATAAATTTATGTTCCAATTGCAGATAGCTTGCACGGAGCTCAAAAACAGCAGACTTTTCTTGAAACTCTTAGAAGCGGTTCTCAAAACTGGCAATCGCATGAATGATGGTACTTTCCGCGGTGGTGCTCAAGCATTCAAGCTTGACACACTCTTGAAATTGTCTGATGTTAAAGGGACAGATGGCAAGACCACGCTCCTCCACTTTGTTGTTAAGGAGATTATTCGATCAGAAGGAGTAAGAGCTGCACGTGCAGCGAGACAGAGCCAGAGCCAGAGCATTTCCAGCGTAAAAACCGAGGATTTTCTTGAGGATTCTAATCAAGAATCTACAGAATACTATTGCAACCTTGGTCTTCAAGTAGTTTCTCGGTTAAGCAATGATCTAGAGAATGTAAGAAAGGCAGCAGTTGTAGATGGTGATAATCTCACGACGACAGTGTCCAAATTGGGTCGCTCGCTATTGAAAGCTAGAGATTTTCTAAATAACGAAATGAAGGGTTTAGAAGATGACAGTAAGTTTAAAGATACTCTAGCAAATTTTGTGAAGAATACCGAAGTTGAGATCACGTGGCTGCTAGAGGAAGAGAAGAGGATAATGGGTATGGTGAAGAGCACGGAAGATTATTTCCATGGGAATGCAGGAAAGGATGAGGGCTTGCGGTTGTTTGTAATTGTGCGTGATTTCTTGATAATGTTGGATAAGGAATGTGTGGAGGTGAGAAAATCAGCAGTGTTGCCTAACAGGACTCCCAAGAAAGAGACTCCATCAGTGCCGCCTTCTTTGGAAATTAATCAGTCAAATTTAGCCGATGTTCGCCAACGATTGTTTCCAGCAATCAGGGATTGTCGGGTGGATGATTCCAGTTCAGATGATGAGAGCTTATCCCCGTAGCTCTGTGTTGATAGATACAGGTACAAATGATTCTATGGCTAAGAAACATATTGCTTTAATTATTTGAATCTTTTTTATTTCCTAAAACATCCAAGTGCTGAGGAAAACTATGTTTCTTAATTTCGTGAACATTTGGGTGTATTTCTGACAACTTTAAGGAAAATTGGCTCCTAGTATTTACAAATGCATGGAATAGGTTTCTGATGGAGAGGTAGAGATTGTGAAGACCGGATTTCCTTCATTTGCTAAAAGTTTTTTATATACTAATATGATAAAATGTTATTGTGATCCGTCTTAATTACTGCTAGAAAGGAAAAAAGCAAAAATTAGTAGAGAAGTAAACTCTGTAAGATGTATTGTATTTTCGCCTTCCTTTTTGGAGAAAAACGGAGAAAGGAAAATATTGAGAGGGATAAAGGATAAAATGGGCAGCCCAGTGCACGAGACTTCCACTATTGCAAGGTCTGGAAAAGGGTCAAAATACAACAATGAAATCATTGTGACTACTAGACACCATGTTCTCAAAATTTCTCCCTTGTATATGATGCAGTTTCAGGTGGCTATGAAGTCTCGGTGACAGAGGATGGTCAGAATTATGTTGTCCTGCAATAACACGTGAAGCTTCAAGTCCTCCTTTTGAATTTTTTGTTAAATGGAAATTATTTTGTTCCTGGAAGAGAAAATAGTTCCGACTGAGGCAAGAGAGAGTCACTGTAGTTATTGTTGTGCTCATAGCCAGCACTTTGTATCTAAATGTATTTTTAGTCTGTTTATATTGACCCTTTGTTTATAACAGACCTAACTGTTTCCATGAAATTGTACGGTTGTTTTTCGCCTTTTTATATTTGATGAATATTTGAGCCTGTAAAGTATGAAAACCAGAATTTTTTTAGCATGAACATTCTTTTCACTTTTCGTGCCTTTGTCGTCGTCTTCGTGGTGTTCTTGACATCTTTAGCTGAGGAGGTTCAATGTTATTACTCTTTCAATTGTTACTTTGCTTGTGTTTTTATGTATGTACAAGCGAATCATATAAAGTTTGGATCCTGATTTTTAGGATGTTTTCTGTAACTAAATTTTGAACATATCATAAATTTATTTCAATTAATAATTTAGATAACTTTATGTTTTCAATTAATTTTATTAAATAAAAAATTCTGACAATGGAGTATTTATAATTATTTAAATTATAGGGAACAATTCGTATTTTAAATAAATTTCACGGAATATATTTGTAATTTATTTATTTTTGACAATGGAGTGTTCAAATTAACTTACGCACACTACTATACTAAATTTTTGAGCATGTTGCAATTGGTGATTCTGAATGTAGTGATTTTTGATGCATATATTTTTTTCTTCTGTTTAATTATGAGTGATGCTATTAACACTCCATAAATTATTTTGGACTCTTCCAATTTTTAGCTTTTTTTTATATTACAATAATAACCTCAAATAAAATTACTACAAATGACATCATTAATTTTGAGACAATTCATCTCACAATTAAACCTACACACCCACTGTATCATGAATTAAGGTTTATGAGAGCATCCACCTCCATCACTACACATCCATCTTTTCCAAATCCCACTCTCAAAACCTTAAAAACCCTTTGACAGCAATATTTTGACTATAACGGTGGTAACTATTTGATTACTTACACTTTTCCAGCTATGACAAGGAGTGTAAATTTTTCTGGTAACCATAACTCTATAAGACGAGAAGAGTACAACAATAAAAGCTTAAAGGTTCATAGTTTTAATGTTGTTCTTAGCTCATAGGAGATTGGCCTTGTAAGAATAAATTTCTTGAAAAAAGTGGCAAAAATAATAAAATATGTTCGTTTTTCTATTTGGATTGAACTCCCGAACATATGGCCGAAATTCGGAAACACAAGCTTAAACATTGTTTATTTGTTCGAGAACTGATAACCGAACTTTGATTTTGAACTTTTTGTGATCTAGGATGAGTCTAGAATAAAGAAAAGTCGAAGAACTAAATTGTTTTAAGAATCGGGAATCGTAGATTTTAATCTCTGAGAAGTGATTGTATGATAGGTTAAGATAAGTGAGGGTGGTGACAACTACAGACAAGTTTTGTATTGAAACATTCTCTGAAAGATTATTGTGGTTCAAATTAAGAGTTTGGATTTGAGAACAATGAAAAATATTAAATGGGAAGTTGGTTGAATCGGTAGAGACAATATTATTATTCTTCTTCTTCTTTCTCTTCTTCTTCTTCTTCTTCTTGGGTTTTGAAAAGAACGAGACTCTTCTTCTTCTTCGTAGTTGGTTTTGGAAGGGAGATTTTTTTTGGGGTGTGGGTGGTGTGCATTTAATGTGTGGAATGTTTAAGGATAATTTTGGTATTATTTGGAGGGAGAAAAGAAATTTTAAAGGTTTCAAAATTTATAAGTGGGAATCCAAAGAAATGGGGGGTCCAAATAATTTATGAGGCGCTAATAGTACTACTCTTAATTATACTTTTCTTGGGGTAAATTACACTTACACCTTCTAAAGTTTTGGTTTAATACATATCACCCCTGACGTTTGGGAAATTATGTTGATCTCCCTATTATTGTAATTATTTAGACGGAATTAACGTTGGTATCAAAAAATTATTGAATTCATACACTCTCTGTTTTCTTGCTTTGCTTTACTCTTTTTTTTTTTCTTCTTATGTTTTCATTTGCTTTGTTTTACTCTTTTTTTTTAATGTAATTTCTTCTATTTTTTTTATCCGTAGTTATTGCCTTTTATATAAGTAGAGAAGTTTATGAAATGAAACTATTAACTATAAGGGTGAGAATATAATTTTTATAACGTCAAAGGATGGAATATGATCAAACTTTGAGGGGTGTTAGTGTAATTTAATTTTTTTAATAATCCAAAAGTGATGTCATGAGCGTTATATCAGATATATAATAAAATCGGACTTATTAAAATATATAATAATAAATTCAACCATTATAAAAGTCAGACAAAAAATACCTTTTAGACTAAAAAACAGTAAACTACCAAGAACATCCTTAATCATTTCTTATAAATTCAAGCATAATTGATTGGTTTTATACTATATATTCACAGAGTGATTGCGACGTACTATCTAAAAATAAAAAATAAAAATGATTGCGGCTCTCCTTCCGTGTGTATATTATGGGGAGAGATTAAAAAGGGATTTTTTTAACAAGCCTCAATTTTATACTTTCCTGGTTCTCAATTTTTTTTTTTTTTTTTTTTTGGAGTACTTTCCAAAAATAGCCTAAAGTTTAAACAAATGCATGTAAATTTCTTTGTATTTTGGTTTGACATTTAGGATGCAATTGATAAAGTAGCTTCAACCATTTAATAGCCACAGAACCAATTTTTTATGAGAAATTATTATATGGATAAAGTAGTCATCATGAACTCATCTCATATTATATTATTATTTATTATTTATTTTTATAATTTTCTTATATTTAGAATCATGTAATAATTATACTACTCCTATAATTTATTGAACACTCAATTTAAAATTTTTAAAAGACCATATAATTATTTCATTCTTTATGGCTCATGCATCCCATTTACACAAATTTGGAAGTGCACACAGCCCTTTTAGAATGAAAAATGTGGGATTTTTTTTAAAAAAAATGGTAAGATTTTTCTCTGGTTGGTAGTGTCAATTGGAGGTGTTGTTGGGTTTATTATGGGGCCAACTTTGATAATTTAAACTATTTATATTGAATAAAACTTCGTCGTTCGAAAATGTTCCCCCCTAATCCCCCGAAATTTAGAAATGACGTCGTTTCTAACACTTTCCCTTCCATGAATTCACAGAGGAGAGAAAGAGAAGTGAGGGAAAGAGGAGAGAAAGAGAGAAAGAGAAGAGGGAATGGAGAGCAGCAGGTCCGCCGTCGTCAAGCAGCTCCGATCGTCGCAGCAACAAGTCCGCTGTCGCAGCCTCACCGTAGCAACCCCGCCCCATTTGTTGGGCCCCCTCCAGTCCCTCCTCCTCTTCCTCCAGTCCCTCCTCCCTCCTCCTCCTCATCCTCCTCTTCCTCCTCCTCATTTTTCCATCTTCTGATCTGCAAAAAAAAAAAAAAATAAAAAAATAAATAAATAAAAAACGGTGCCGTTTTGGAATTAGGGGGATTCCGGGAGGGGGGGAGGGAGCTTTCGAGTTCCTTAGCATTGCTCTTTATATTTTAAGATTAATTGAGTGAATCATTCTTATAAAAAACTAAATTAATCGAATAACCATAGACGTATAATTAGATTACAACATTTGTTATAAAAAAATGAATGACAAAATAATTTTAAGAATAGAGCATTCACTATTTCAAATATAATGTAATCTAATTATACGTTTACAATTATCCGATCAATATAATTTTTTATAAGGATGATCTACTCAATAAATTCTAAAATATGAACAGTTTAGATTATTAAGGTAGGTCTCTCATGGTGGCAGAGGCTTCACAACAATGGAAAGAGGAAAATAATATCAAATACATTAAAATTTTGACAAAAATTCTCTTACTCTCTTTCTCTCTCTTTGCACCACCATCACACTCAACCCTCTTTTGCTTTGCTTCCTTCGAGTTTAAATATGGAATAAATCTTAAAATAAAGAGGTAGACTATACGGCAATGCTCGCATTGGTGTTTCTAATGGTCATGAGTGTCATAAATGGTGGGGACCGGATAGGAAACTAAGGTAAAGCATGGATAGTAAGGTTGTCTAGAAAATGATGGTTGACAGTCACCGAAGGTAAAGAATAGAAGAGAAAAGTGAGTAATATTAAAGGAGATCATCACGAACGATCAAGGAAAGTGCATGGGGTTTTACATAAATATTAGGGCAACCTCTGGTATGAAAGTCAATTATGTACTATAAGGGATTGATTGAAGTTGGCTTTAGATTGAAACTTTTTAATGTAATTGTAGAAACATATGCTTTAACTATTTAGACTTGTGGAAGGCGTCAACTTACATCATTAACTTTGTAATTGTAAATTTCTCTTCAACAAGTTAAATTACTCATCAGATGAACACATTTGTCAAGAAAAAAATAAATACGTCAATTTATTAGATAACGAAGCAAATCATATTATTGAAAGAAAGTATGTTTGTTACAACTACCCTAATTGTATTGCTAATCACTTGGATGATGACTTTAGATGGTGAAATATCCTCGGATATGTAATCGAGAAACTCATCCCTAACATGTTACTCCTATATATCTTCATTTTACCTCAAAAAAAAAAAAAAAAAAAAAAAAAAAAAATCAAATGGGCCATCCTCTCCACTGAAGGATTTCCATTTCGTAATCCAAAAAGATGCCAAGAGCATAGCACAGAGTACTTTTCAAGTCCGTGGGTCCACGACTCTTGAGCTTAATGGGCCACCGCTGCTTCTTCTCAAAACCCTACTACTATAAAGCCTCTCTTCCTCTTCCCACCCTCAAACACCAAAACCCTACTCTCTCTCTATATCTTTATCAATCAATGGCTCAGAGGCGTCTTTCTGCGATGGAAAACCCTCCTTCTGCTTCTTCATCAGAAGACGAATCGGAAGAAATCAACGAAAAAGAAGTAGATCCAAAACAAAACCCAAATGTCGAATCTCAAGAAGACGAAGATGAGGAGGAAGAATCTGATGATGAAGAAGAAGAAGAAGAATCAGATGAAGAGAAAGATAAAAAGAAACCCTCTGAGCCCGATTCTTCTTCTGACTCTGAAGAATCTGAGCCCGAAGTCCACTCCGCCGATACCCAACCCTCCCCGTCCGCCTCCGATTTCACCATCAAGCCCATCGCCTCCAAACCAATGCTCGATTCGACCAAGCCGAAGAAACCACCCTCCAAACCTGCTACCGCGCCATCGAAACTCTCGAAGCGCCTGGCTGAGATCGACCCCAATAATGGGAAGGACTCTCAGAAAAAGAAGATGAAGGTCTCTAATGGCGATGAGAAAGACGGTGCTGTGGAAGAGAAGAAGTTCACGATCAATAGGTTGTGGAACGAGGACGATGAGATCGCGGTGTTGAAGGGAATGATTGAGTTCCAGTCGAGGAAAGGCTCTGAACCTCATGCTGATATGGGTGCTTTTCATGAGTTTATCAAGAAATCGCTTCGTGCCGATGTTTCCAAGAATCAATTGGTGGATAAGGTGAGGAGGCTGAAGAAGAAGTACCAAATCAATGCTGAGAAAGGCGAAGATCCGGTTTTTTCCAAGCCTCATGAGCTCAAGACCTTTGAACTTTCCAAGAAAATTTGGGGTGGTGGTGGAGCTAGTAATGCCGTTGATGATAATGCTCCAAAGAATGAGGCTAAAAAATCAAGAAAGCGAATCAAGGTCAATAATTCTGCACCTTCTCCGAAAGAAGTTAGGAAAGAGCTCGTCTTGCGAGAGGCATCGAAGGTTGAAGCAAAGGACCCAGTGCCTGATCAGAATGAATTTTGGGTTATGTTCCCTTGCTTGAAAGAGTCTCTGGAGTTGAAGGAGTATTCTACATTCTCAATGCCAGAGCTTGGAAAGAATTTATTGAAGGATGGTATGAGTACGATTGGGAGCGCGAAAGCGATGGAGTTGGAAGAAAAGTGGAAGATTTTTCGGCAGGAGGAAGTTGCTCTATACCTGAAGAGGACAGAGTTGATCCAGGAGCAGACAAAGCTGATATTGGATGCGATGAAGTCTGCAAAACCCTAAGGTTATCTTGGAGGTAATTACTGGTATATGGTTGTTTCTTTTGATGGAGATGGTTTGAATCCTTTTTTTTTTTTTTTTTTAAGGGTTATTTGTCTGTTTCGTTAAAACTACAGGGCTTTAAAAGTTTTGAGTATCTTTTAATTAATTGTCTGGATAGCAAGTTTTGCTTGTAGACTATTTGGCTTTTGAAATTTACATGGTTTTATGTTGTTTAATATAAATATTTTCATACATTTCAGTTTTGTGTTAGGGTTTTATTTCTTGGTCAATGGATGGATATAATATTTCTCAATTCATGTTGTGTATGTTGATGGTTGATAGTTGAGACAGGGAATTACTGCGAATTACATACGTGCTTTGGTGGGAAATTAAACTATTCTGATGATTCAATTTTAGTTACCAATATATGAATGCTTCCATGTTGCCACGATGCCTTGTTGCCTTATTGATTGTTGCTTCTCCATGTTGATGGTACGCTGTTGCTTCAGCACATGCATTGGTTACTACGACTTATTACGTGCTTCAACTTTTACTAATCATTAATGGATTGTGGTGATGTCCTTAATTTGTGATTTAGGCAGATTGTAAGAGCATCTCTGGCGGTTATTGCTATTTTTGTAATTGTCATAGTTATAATTTGGCATGTTACAGTGTCAACGTTACTCCACTGGTACAATTGCCATTTTGGCACATCCAACTTTCCCTCTATTTTTAGCCACCATTTAATTATCGTTCTTTCTTTTTTCGACTTCAATGCAAAATAAAGAACAAAATGCAAAATAAATTAAAATAACATAAATGCAAAACATTTAAGGAGATTAAATGAGAGATGTTTTGCGGCTCGTTGGTTGAGATATCTTTTACTAGGGCAATACTCTCTCTATCGCAAATGGCCCCCCCCCTCTCTCTCTCTCACTCACAACCCTCATTCTCTCTGAACAACTATCTCTCAGAGTCCTCTCTCTCTCTCTCTCTCTCTCTCTCTCTCTTACACACACACACACCTAACCGTCCTCTCTTTCACCATCACTAATGGTCTTAGCCCCTTTTCTCTCTCACTCCCATTCATCCGTTAGAAGATCTTATCACGTAGAAGATAAGATATCCATGTTGATCTCTACACTCAAGATCACTACGATTTCTGATTTCAATCTGTCAGATCCCAGTGACGATCTCTCATTCCAGTGACGGTCTCCACTTCTCTCTTTTATTGTTGTTTTGTGTTTGTTATATTTTGTGTAAATTGTGTTAAACATGTTTTTGTTTCTTTTTGGTTGTGAGATTTGTTGGAATTTTTTGATTTCTATAATTTGTTGGAGTTGGAATTTGTAAATATTCTTGTTCTGATTTTCAGTTTCTCTCCAATATCTGGTTGTGGTTGTTGGAGTGGAGAATTTTTTAGTTTTTTAATATTATTTTGGGAAAGGTGAATGAAAAGGGTGGGAATGCAATTGGGAGGCTGAGGTGGTAGATTTGGCACCTCCAAAGGCACACCAATGGAGACAACCCCCCCCCTCCCCCTCCTCTTTTTTCTCTCTCAAAATTATATTTGGGCAATGGCAGCTGTTTTAGCTAGGTGCTGGAGTCCCTCTAAGGTGATGTTTTGCTGAAAATTATTGTCTGATTACCATTTTGCTTTGGTTGACGAGTGCTAATGGGCAAATTATGCATATTAACTTCATTTTTGCTTACCATTTTGCTTTGGTTGACGAGTGATATGGCTACAAGAAACCCTATGTTCAGAAGCAACACTTCATAGTTAACTTGGTGTGTGAAAAGTTGAAAATGATGAGGTTTTCCAGGTGAATGGTTCCTTTACTTCATTTTTGTTATGGTTACTGCATTACTATTTTGTTAGATATCTGAACTATATATTGCCCTTTGAACTAATGATTGCCTCATGTGCTTGTTACCAGAATTCCCAGTAGTCCATTGATTCGAAGCTATGTGTGTGTGGCCTTAAAGTAACACTTAACGGCTGGCAAAAAGAGAGCTGTTTTTTTTTTTCAATTTTGAAGCCTAGCGTCTCTTGATAACACACTATCACCTTAATCCATTCCTTTTGTTGAGGGTCTGTCCTGTCTGTTTGGCTCTCTATTTACATAGAGAGTAAAGGCAAGGCTCTTGCTTGAATGTGGGACTGTAGCGCGCAGGGTTGGGTAAACATTAATTCTAAGAGCATCTCAGGTGGAGATGCTAAAGCTGTTTGTGTCATAAGTTAACAGTTGACAATCTTCTTTCATTTTATTTTGCTCCAGTGGGCATGTGAAGACGGAACACTCAGTTTAACACATTTTAACATATCTCCAATATGTTTTAATGATAAACTTTTCTCGTTCCTGTTATCTTTTTTTATATGTAGATTTATATAATTTTTCTTTTGGTAATCTTGTCCCTTGCCAACTCTTGTGCTGTTCTGATTTAAACCCAACACACGCCCGTGCGCGTGCGCGCACCCCCCCCCCCCCCCCCCCCCCAAAAAAAAAAAAACAAAAAAATAATAATAGCTCCATCAGGCTTTATATGCACCTAGTGTTACAAATGAGCCGCTGAGCTTGAACTTGGCTCGTTTGCTTATTGAGCTTGAGTTTGGTTTGACAAGCAACTCGGCTCGGCTTGGCCCGTTAATATTAATGAAATTCGAGTTTAGCTCGGCTCGATAAGATTTTTTTAACATTATTTATATTATTTAAATAAAAATATTATAATATTATTTAATACATAAATTATGTATTTTTACTATTATTTATATAAAGACAAATGAGCCGAATTTGACGAGCCCAGTTTATTCGAGCTCGAAATGAGCTGAGCCAAGTCTTTAATGAACTGAGCTGAGCTTGTTCATAAATAGTTTGGTTCATTTGCAGTCTCATTTGCATGTTTTTTCTTTTGTGACAGATTGTTTTGATATAAGGTTTTTTTGATAACTTGGTATTCGGCCCAATGGACTGAGTAATCTATGGGAATCCCACAGTTCATTGGCAGGGGACCAATTAAAGTCGGGCCATATGCCCTGGCCCAAGAAATTGTTTTGATACAAGTTAATGCTAATCCTTGTTGCCATTTCATAGGCGTATTTATAAATTAGGGGTTAGCTTCCTTTCAGTTTGTGATCGGATTGGAGGGTATTGTTGGATCTGTAGGGACTCACCACGGGTTTCGTTTTGATAATCTGAATCGTTCAATGTGTAGAACTCGTTAAGCATTATATACTTATAAAAAATCATATTAATCGGATATCGATAGTTACGTGATTAAATCAATTTTGTATAAAAAAAAAAATGAACGTTGAAAAAATAAGCGGTTGATAGAAATTTAATCTAATGAAACAGATATCGATATCTGATCAACGTAATTTTTTATAAGCATATAGTATTCGACGAATTTTACACATTGAACGGTTCAGATTATTGAAATGGGATTCGTGGTGGGCTCTCAGGCCCAACAGTATCCTCCCGCTTTATAAATTATAGGTTGTTGAAAAGCTTTGAGATTTTCATTTCCTCTTCATTCTTTACACCACCTAGTTGCTTGAGCAACTAGTTGAATTGTGGGTTTTACAGTAGGCGTCATATGTAGCTGTCTCAGCATTTGGTGTATGTTGGCTAACATTCAAAATGATTTTGATTTACACATTTTAAATTTTGGTTCTTTTCTATATTTTTGCTGGGTACATAGCATTCATATAATTATTTTGAACTTCAGGATACAAATACTAGAGAAGGTCAGTCAAAGACAAGTTAATAGTAGTTGGAAGTAATAATGAAGCTACCAATTCAATAAACAATAGAGACGGAAAATGTATTTGGCTACTTAGAGCTCAAGTGGTATTGTCTGAATCTCAACGTTTGCCACGTTATTCTTTGGAAGAATCAGAGTTTAAACTTGAAAAAAAGAACTCGAAAATAGGATTCAGGTTCATGTTTTTCTTAATATGAGATTCATACAAAAATATGATCCAAAAATTAGAGCCTTCTATGATTCTGTGATTTTAAAGACCATCCTCAATCGTGCTGTTTTGTGGTCCCTAGTTAAATCTAAGATAAAATTTGGTTTAAATTGGTTCAAATTTTCACCACAAAAATTTTAAGTTTGCGACAGGCAAAATGCTGTCGCTAATACTTTTAATGACGTCTCAAAATTTTTTTAGCGACGGCGCGTTGTAAAAACGTTTTAGCAACGGCATGATGCTGTCGCCTTTTTTTTGCGACGGCAAATCTTGTCTTTTGCGACGGCATTTTACTATCGCCTAACTGGAGACCTTTTGCAACAATGCTGTTTTACTGTCGCTAAAAGATTTATTTGAGACGGCAAAATTTTTTGTCACATTGTTTTTTTTTTTTTGCAACGGCATATTTCTTTTGCAACGACATTGAATGTCGCCAAAAAAAACGTTTTTGTTTTTTGCGACGGTGTGGTGCCGTCGCAAAAAAAAAAAAAAAAAAAAAACTGCAATAAAATTATTAAAAATATTAAAATTAACTGTATTAAATAAAAAATAATTGAAAAAGAAACTAATAATTGCATAATAATATAAAAATTTCCGTATAGAAATAATAATTTCTCCATAATAAAAATATTTTTGCATTCATAACTACATATCAACAAAATTACCCCACTACATAATGTTCCATAATACATATATATAATGTTTAAATACATAATGTTGTTAATAATTCAAAATAACATAAACCAAAATTAAAAGTTTTCCTCATCATTCTCCGTGTTACAAAAACAAATATTCGTCGCATTCTTCACAGGCATGAAATCCACAAGAAGTAAACTCCTACTCCAGAAATATTTGAAAACAAAAAATAAAAATAATTAATGACAATATAATTATGTGTTAATATGTTAATTACAAAAAAAACATAAAAATTTAATTACTATACAATTACAAAGATAATTAAGTAAATAATTTTGCCTAGATCGAAATTCGGCTTTAACTCTCAAACTGGGAACCCGATTCGAGTCCCGTCTTCTCCCACAAGTCTCCTGTGCCTAGGCAGTCATGTGTGCCAAGTTTCGTGCTAATCCGATGCTGTTTGGTGATTTTGGGGTGTTAACACATCGAATTATAAGTTTCTTAAATAACTAGTTTGCCTAGAGTGAAATCCGGCTCTAACTACCAAACCGGAAACTCGATTCGAGTCCCGTTTTCTTTCATAAGTCTCTCGTGCCTAGGCGGTTGTGTATGCCAAGTTTCGTGCTAATCCGACGCGGTTTGGTGATTTTGGGACATTAACACCTCGAATTCTAAGTTTCTTAAGAAATTAGTTTGTCCAGAGTGAAATCCGGCTCTAACTCCCAAACTGGGAACTCGATTCGAGTTCTGTCTTCTCCTACTAGTCTCTCGTGCCAAGGTGGTTGTGTGTGCCAAGTTTCATGCTAATCTGACGCCGTTTGGTGATTTTGGGGCGTTAAAACCTTGAATTTTAAGTTTCTTAAGAAACTAGTTTGTCTAGAGTGAAATCCGACTCTAATTGCCAAACCAGGAACCCGATTCGAGTCCGGTCTTCTCCCACAAGTCTCCCATGCCTAGGCGGTTGTGTGTGCCAAGGTTCGTGCTAATCTGACGCCGTTTGGTGATTTTGGGGCATTAACACCTCGAATTCTAAGTTTCTTAAGAAACTAGTTTGTCTAGACCGAAATCCGACTCTAACTCCTAAACCAGGAACCCAATTTGAGTCCCGTCTTCTCTCACAAGTCTCTCGTGCCAAGGTGGCTGTGTGTGCCAAGTTTTGTGCTAATCCGACGCCATTTGGTGATTTTGGGGACGTTAACATTTTGAATTCTAAATTTCTTAAGAAACTAGTTTGTCTAGACCGAAATCTGCCTCTAACTCCCAAACCGGTAACCCGATTTAAGTCCCGTCTTCTCCCACAATTCTCTCGTGCCAAGGCGGTCGTGTGTGCCAAGTTTTGTGCTAATTCGACGCCGTTTGGTGATTTTGGAGCGTTAACACCTCGAATTCTAAATTTCTTAAGAAACTAGTTTGTCTAGACCGAAATCTAGCTCTAACTCCCAAACCGGGAACCCGATTCAAGTCCCGTCTTCTCCTAAAATTCTCTCGTGCCAAGGCGGTCGTGTGTGCCAAGTTTCGTGTTAATCCGACGCTGTTTGGTGATTTTGGGGCGTTAACACCTCGAATTCTAAGTTTCTTAAGAAACTAGTTTGTTTAGAGTGAAATTCGGCTCTAACTTCTAAACCGAGAATCCGATTCGAGTCCTGTCTTCTCCGACAAGTCTCTCGTGCCTAGGTGGTCATGTGTGCCAAATTTTGTGCTAATCCGACGACGTTCGGTGATTTTGGGGCCTTAACATCTTGAATTCTAAGTTTCTTAAGAAATTAGTTTGCCTAGACCGAAATCTAGTTCTAACTCCCAAGTCGGGAACCCGATTCAAGTCTTGTCTTCTCCCACAAGTCTGTCATGCCTAAGCGGTCATATGTGCTAAGTTTCGTGCTAATCCGACGCCGTTTGGTGATTTTTGGGCGTCAACACCTCGAATTCTAAGTTTTTTAAAGAACTAGTTTGTCTAGACCGAAATCCGACTATAACTCCCAAATCGAGAACCCGATTCGAGTCTTGTCTTCTCCTACAAGTCTCTCGTGCCAAGGCGGTTGTGTGTTCCAAGTTTCGTGCTAATCCGATACCGTTTGGTGATTTGGGGGCGTTAACACCTCGAATTCTAAGTTTTCTAAAAAACTAGTTTGCCTAGAGTGAAATCTAGCTCTAACTCCCAAATCGGGAACTCGATTTGAGTTCCGTTTTCTCCCACAAGCCTCTCGTGCCTAGGCGGTTGTGCGTGCCAAGTTTCGTGCTAACAATGGAAAATCCTTTGTCTTTCTTTCTAATCAGGGAATTAGCCTATATTATTTTGGGTTGTATAACAAATGATTGAAGTTGACCAACGTAAAATTGAAAACATTTTCTTTCTTCCCGTGAATGTTGTCAATCTAATCACACTTAAACAACACATGCTTTTTCTCATTGGAATATTGAATCTCAACAATATCTGTCAATTGTCTATAATAGTACACAGACCCCACACGAGGATTCTTGTCTTTCCAATTAGCCTAACTTATGGTATTTGCCTTCAAAGCTACACCACAATTTTGTGTGGCTTGACGGTCATCCATGGCCTTTACTTGATACCAAAACCCATTCATTATATACCCGTTGAACCTCTATGCCAGGTTATGAAGACCATTTGTGTAATAACCCCGACCCTGATTAACGTTAATTGGGACTTAATTATGTCCAATAATAATTAAGGGAAAAATCTGGAATTTAATTGCATGTGCATTGCATGACTTGTGTGTTTTTATCTGTTTGGTGTCGGAATATCTGTTCGTGTTTTAGACTTTAAACTGCAAATTGAAGGTCTTATCGGCGGCCGAATCCAAAATCGATTGAAGTTCTATGATCGTTGGAATTAATGTGATTTTATGGTGTATTTACCTGAAAACTGATTTGGTATGATTAAACTAGATTAATTTAAGCCAAATTATAAGAGTTGCCTTATTTACATTAATGCCATTGTGAGTGGGCCTTTGGTATTAAAATATTTGAGCTTTAGCCTTACACTAAAACAACATTCCATCAGCCTTATTTTGAGAGTACAACCGAATTTAGAGAGGGAGAAATTGGAGGAGTTGTTTTCATCTCAATTTTGCTTGTGGATTGCTTGAAGACTTAGTAATCTTAGAAGATAATTGTAAATTGAGCTTCCCTATCCTAAATACAAGACTTAGGTCACATGCCGCAACCCGTTTGACCCTTTTGACTTTGTCTATCGGTATCAACGCCCACAGTGAGTAATAACTTAGTAAAGTTATGTTCAAGTTAAACTATTTTCAGTATATGAAATACGATCTGTTAAATGGAATATTATGTTTTATTCTATGAATGATTGTCCCACAACCACAAGCATTTATGACATGATGCGATGATTCAAGTATGTTATAAGTTCCCGGTTCGGAGGTTCCTTGTGAAACTGACAAGTTATGCTATACCCAGTCCGGAGGTTTCTCAAAGAAACTGATAAGTTATGTGTGCCTGGCTAGAGGTTCCTTGGTGGAACTGACAGGTTATGTCATACCCAGTCCGGAGGTTTCTTCATGAAGCTGACAAGTTATGTGTGCCCGGCAGGAAGTTCTTTATGGAACTGACAAGTTGACCGTTTAATGTTTCACATTGAGTCGCAGTGCTAACATTGACTTATGTGTGCAGTATATGGTTTAAGCAAATATGAATATGCTGTGTGTTGCATCATGATTCTACATCTATACGGATTCATTCATTAAACCCCTTTATTCTGTTATTATTCACTGGGCTTTCGCTCACAGTTTATTATATATATGTAGGTGAGCCGGCACAAGACCCAGGCCAGAGTTGATGGCCTTCTGTTTCGTTTTTGGTCAGCCACCTGTTGCGCTTCCCGAGGAGGTTCCGCCTGAGACCGGATGTTATGGCAGTTTTGCACCTCATGCTAGTCTTTGTACTTGTTTTGTTGTGTTGAATCTTGGAATGTACTGGATGTAAATATTTTTATGCATCTTGGTGTATCGACTAGCATGTTTATGTGTATAAATAAGTTTTAAATTCTTGTCCCATGTATGTCATCACAGCTCATTGGACCTTGTTTATTTTACATTATTGCTTCCGCAGCCCCCTTAATATTTGTTAATGTCTTCTGAGGCCGTAGGTAATCCACGGATTACTGGCCGGTTACGGTGCCAAACCTATGGGGGCGGGTTTGGGTCGTGACAATTTGCCAATACATTAATCTCTTCAGAAAATGTGACATCACTAGTTCTTTGTAAAGTTTGGACCTATTTAAAACAAAAATGTAGTTCGACTTAGGTAACTAGAATCTGTAAATTTAAATACATACATGTTCCTTGAATCGGGTTCTTGGTTTGGGAATTAGAGTCAGATTTCGGTCTAGACAAATTAATTTCTTAAGAAACTTAGAATTTGAGATGTTGATGCCCCAAAGTCACCAAACGGCATCGGATTAGCACGAAATTTGGCACACATGACTGCTTTGGCATGAGAGACTTGTGGGAGAAGACGAGACTCGAATCGGGTTCCTGGTTTGGGAGTTAGAGCTAGATTTCGGTCTAGACAAATTAGTTCCTTAAGAAACTTATACTTCGAGGTGTTGACGCTCCAAATTCACCAAATGGCGTCGGATTAGCACGAAACTTGGCATACACGACCGCTTAGGCATGAGAGACTTGTGGGACAAGACGAGACTCGAATCGGGTTCCTGGTTTGGGAGTTAGAGCCGGATTTCGGTCTAGACAAACTAGTTCCTTAAGAAACTTAGAATTCAAGGTGTTGACGCCCTAAAGTCACCAAACGACGTCAGATTAGCACGAAACTTGGCACATACGACCACCTATGCACGAGAGACCTGTAGGACAAGATGTGATTCAAATCGGGTTCTTGGTTTGAAAAAAATCCAACCAAAATCACGTAAATATTATTTTTGTGATGATGAGGTATGACATTATGTAAATAAGAATATAGGAAAGACTAAAATCCAGTAATTGAGAAGGTCGGAAAACAAAATTTGAAATTTGTTCAAAATTTTAAAACAAAGAATTTGGTGATGAATCTATATTTAATATTAAATCAGACTTCTTTCAATTTTATTTGTGTGGCTTAATTTTATTTGGCAATATGCTTTGGCTTTGGATTTTGAATGATTTGAAGAAAAATTTAAAAACTAATCTCTATAAACAGTGCATTCAAAAAAAAATCTCTATAAATGGCTATTAACATTGTATGGAGAAACAGACCTATCTTCCCCATTTAAAATTTCTATAACCATCACTATCGTAAACAATACTAGAAGGCCATGAATGAGATCACAGCACATGTGGAGACTTGAGAGAGCAACATGAAAATGAGAGATAACAAGAAAGAGAGAGTGGCGAAGTGGGAATAATAATAATAACCCTTAACTGGTAAGTATAGATGATGGACATTCAACACATAAATGTGAGAGACCAAATAGGTCTTCTGATTATTGTAATAAGAAATTATGAACTAATATTGTTAAAATGTCAAAATAGAACATCACCTATATAGCTGAAACGGACAGGATAACAATATCAAAAACTTTTTTAGGATATCATAAAGAGAAGGCTCAGTCAAAATACAAAAACAATCTGCTGTTTCATCTGATTTTGACATTATGAAAATAATGTCAAAACAAAAACAACCACAAAAAAAAACCAATATCACAACAGAAACTTGAAGACCTAGTTTTAATACCTTGAAAATAATTAACTTCACCATATTAAAGGATTATTATGGAAACAAGAAAACACTCTACTGTTTCATTCCGATTTCAACATTACGAGAACTAGTTCAACAACAACCACAAAAATCCAATATTACAAAGAATAATAGCAACTTGAAGACCCAATTTCAATTCCTTGAAAATCATTAACTTCACTATATTTATAAAAAAAAAAAAGAAAAAAAAAGGAACAACTACCTGGAATTAAGTTTATATACAGCTAAAAATATGTGTTTTTGATAAACACTAAAAACCCTTAACTTTATGACAATTAGCTTCATTAAACACGAATTTCCAAAGTGAGTCAATGTCAATAATGTACCCATAATGAAACTGAGACATGTATACGCATAGAAAATTTATAGATATAGGAAAAACTACTAAAAGTAAACACTAGCCAAAAATAAAAATGAGATTTTGTAAATAAATAAACGTAGAGCACTTACAGCTTTGACAAGGAAACTCCGGCGGGAGTGAGATCTGGGGGAGGAGATGAAAGAAAGAGGGAGTTGAGAGTGGAAGGGTTTGCGAAGGCCGTTGTTCGCTGTTAGCCGTCACTCGCTGCAGCTTCTCGTCGTCGTCGTTCACCCTCGTCACTCGCTGTTCACCTTCGTCGTCATTCACCTTCGTTTACCCTCTTCAATGTATGGCAATGCTGAATGCTGGAACCCCAGAGGTCGTCTTTCTGTAAAAGAAAAATTTTCAGAAAGCTTTTAGGGATTTTGGTTTTAGAAGCTTTTAGGGATTTTGGTTTCAGAAAGTTTTTTAGGGATTTTGGGGAAAACTTGACCGTGAATGGGATAAAATGAGTGGGACAGAAATTTTTTCCTTTTCGCGACGGCATATTTAAACCGTCACAAATGATAAATATTAACAAATAAAACGACGCTGTTTTAACAAGACTTAGTTTGCGATGGACTTTTGCTGTCACAAATTGTCCACTATTTGCGACAGTAACTTTTTCTTGTCTTAAATTTATTTTTTTTTTGCCACGGTACACCAGGCGTCGCAAATATTCCTGTATTTTTCTTATACATTCATCAGTGACGGGGTCACTACCGTCGCAAAAGGTCATTTTTGGTGATGGCAGATACACGTCGTCGCAAAAAATCATTTTTGGCGATGGCACCTACACCGTCGCAAAAAGCTCTGTCATTTGTCCTGTTTTCTTGTAGTGTTTGTAGAATTCAAAACTATTATTGTCATATTTGTGGGTTAGGTGGAGTATGTTTTGCTTGGTGGCGTGTTTGTTGGAGTAAACTTGCTACTGTTTTTTTTTATTTCTTATTTTTATGTGTCACATTATTCATGGTATTTCGAGGTTATGTTTGTGATAGTCAATTGTAGTTGGGTTGGGGGGAGGGTGCGAGTTGCGGGGGATTGGTTGGGTTGGGAGAGGATTCAATCGCAGCATTCTCTTTTTTTTTTTTTAAAAAAAAAAAAAAATTTAATATATATGCTTGGCCCTCACCATTATCAAGGCACATCTAATGCAAATTCTGGTTTAGATATTTGTTTTGATGAACTTTCTGTTGGAAATGGTTATAAAATTCTGGTAAAATCAGAATTTTTTCTTAAGTTTGGTCTAATTTTTAGGTGGGCCCCGTGCATCGATTTACACGGGTCAAAGTGGTAACGCGTTCTTTGCCGCGTTGTGATTCACGTGGTATATTTGGTTGTTCAAAACCATTACCGAGTGAATGGGAAATTGAAGCCAAAGTATGTTCCATGGAAATAGAGTTTTGGTGGAAATTCCTTAAAGGTATGTATAAGGATTGTCCCACATTGATTTGGTGGGAGGTTTTGAGAGGGTTTATAAGGCATGGGTTTGATACTTGGGGTGTGCCCCAAGGGGTACCCAAGTGTTTTAGAGGGAGAGGTTATGGGCAAAATGGGCTAGACCCATTGGACCCAAAAATCACCACATTGCGCCGCCGTCCGTCCAGTCGATCGGGCGGGCTGGGCTGGGCCTAGGCGTGGGTGCGTGGTGTGAGGTTGGGTTGGGCTTGTTCAGCCCAATACTAATCTTTTTGGGCCAAAAACATTTGAATTTAATTCAAATAAACTGGTTTGGATTTTTTGTTCATCCAAACAGGGCCCTTCCCGTTTTCAAACAGAATTAAACTGGTCCGGTTTTTCCTGTTCATCCAAACAGGGCCCTTCCCAGAATTAAACTGGTTTGGATTTAATGATCATCCAAACAGAGCCCTTCCCGTTTTTTATCTGTTTGAATGGTTAACCCAACAGATTCAAATCTGTTTGAATTTAAACCCAACAGGTTTCATACCTGTTCAATTCAAAACCAAGAGCTACCTTTACATCTATAAATAGACTAGCCTCCCATTTGGATTTTAAAAACTCCAATTTTCGTACTCCATCCTCTCTATAATTCTCTCTGCATTTTGCTGCATTTTTATTCTGAAAGAAAGAGTGTAAACACTTAGTGTGTTCGTAAGGCAAACAATTTGTAGTGCTGCTATTGTTTGTAGAAGATCATTTCATCCTGGGAGATAGATGTCCAAATTCTGAAAGCACCGTGGAGAGGACGAATCTGTCTTAAGGACACAGTGTTAAACACTGGACTTGATCAGAAAAGTAATTCAAAGAAATTAACCAAGTAAGTTGTTTAATTTTATTTTGTTTTTTAATTTGTTTATTTAATCAGATTTTAATTTTGTTTTTGTAACAAAATAAAATCTGTCATTTATTTATTTATTTTTATTTCGAGTTTGATTTTTGTAATCAAATATATTCTCTCATTTTCTTTATTTCTTTAATTCTAATTGTTATTTTGTACACAATAGAATTAATATCTTTTAAATACAGTGAAGATTGCCCAACACCTTCTATTTTTTGTTGTTGTTGTTGTTGTTGTTGTTGAGGACTGTGAACTTTCTGTTAGTTTAGGTTGAACTTACACTTTGGTTCAGAGCATACCGTTTTGGAGCTTCATTGATGCACTGTAGTCACAATTTGGCGAAGAGATTTTGTTAATAACCTTGATTTCTTTTTTTTTTTTTTTCCACAGAACATCTATCATGCATGGATGTAATATACATATTTCATAGCTGTTTTCATTTTGTGATGGTGTACCTACAAGAATTGATTTGTGCAGCCACTTTCCATATTCAATTTGTGGTATGCTGAAATGATTAACTCACTACAAGAAAAATCATTTTTGGCGACTAAAATATTAGTCGCCAAAAGTCCGTTTTTAGTCGCCGAATGTCCAGTTTTTTCTTTCAGCGACTAATTTTTTTAGTCGCCCCTTTTGTCGCGCATTTCTGGTCGCGAGAGGTATCGGCGACTAAAGTTTTTTTGGTCGGCAAAAAAGAGCTCTTTAGCGACCAAATGTTTAGTCGCCATTGGTGGTTTACACTTTTTAAAATCTCACATTTGGCGACTAAAGTTTTAGTCGCCAATACCTCAAGAATCGCCGACTACAGTATTTTGTCGCCCAAAATAACACCTTTGGCGACTAAAAGTTTAGTCGCCAAAGGTCCTTCCGAAAAAAAAAAAAAAACACACTTTCTTTGGTTTTTCTGAAACTCGAACCGTGGACCATTCCAACTGCCAACATGCCAACACCTTTACCCACACACTCCTTCCACTATACCACTTGAACATCACATGAATATATATGCAATATATATTATTTATATACTATTTTCACCGGTATTCATAGAAAACCATAAATGTAAACATAATTATTTTTATTGAATATAATTAATGTAAAAAATAAATTATTTATTAAAAAAAAATATAGGCCACTTTTGGCGACTAAATAAATTATTTAGTCGCCAATTCTATGACTTTTGGGCTACTAATTAATTTGTTGTCGCTAAAAAAAAATGTTTAAATTAAAAATCGCACTTTTGGCGACTAAATCTGTTTTTAGTCGCCAAAAACCGTCGCTTTTGGCTACTAAATTGAAATTTAGTCGCCAATTCACTGTTTTTAGCTACTAATTTTTTTTTGTAGCCAAAAATCTTCATTTTCAGCGACTAAAGTTTTTTTAGTCGGCAAAAGTCCTATAATCAGCGACTAAAATGGTTTTTAGTCGCCAAAACCATAACTTTTGGCTACTAAACTATTTTAGTCGCCAAAAACCGTCGCTTTTGGCTACCAAACAACATTTAGTCGGTAAAACTGCTACATTTGGCGACCAATAAACAGTTTAGTCGCTAAAACCCTGTGATTCGGCGACTAACTCATTTTAGTCGGCAAAAGTCTTCATTTTCGGCGACTAAATTGGATTTAGTCGCTATTTGGCCTACTTTCAGCGACGAAATTCATTATTTTAGTCGCCATTTGTGCTTTTTTTTGTAGTGACTTTATCCTTTTCCTAAATTACATAATGCCCCTTAAATCACCCCCAATGTAAATGTTCAAATTAGCTCTAATCATAGGCAACATCACCAAATTTGGTCATGCAAGCTTTATTTATAGCTACACCCTTCTTATTTGTAATTTCATCATAATAAAATCTTTTATCTTTTAAGTAGGTGCAAACTGTAATATTGCCTTGATACAAAAATATTTTGGGAGTTTGTTAGTATGACTTTTATTATGATCACAAGTCCTTTGTTTATTTCAAGTCATTTGTTCATTTTAAGTGTGAATGCCTGGTAGTTTGTAACTACTAAAGTATTTTAATGCATGATATTTTAATGGGTGTCATTGTGGACCAAGTAGGAAATTTTTTAGATGTTCTTGGATTATAAATGTGGCATTTTTTAGGTAGGTTATTATTTTTCTTTTAACTATCTAATAAAGGTGAGATCTAACAAAGTGTGCTAGTGTGTTGACTCATAAACCTTTTTGCTACGTTATTGGTTTGAACTATATGATGTATGCAACGTTACGTGGTGTTTTAATAATTTTTGAAATAATTTTCGAGATCAGACTACTCTTGGGAATCTCAGTTGTGTTCACAGTGTTTTCATTCGTTGAGATGAGTTTGTTAAGATGTGTTAATGTTGTTTAATTTAAATATGTTATTATTTTGTTAAGATTTGTTAACGTTGTTTGATTTAAATATGTAATTATTTCGATGGTTACGTTAGTTGAGTTTCTATTAAGTAATTCCAGTTATGATTTCTGCACTGAGCTTCGATGTCATGCATCTGTCCACTTGTACATCCACAAAAAGTACCTGACGACATTTGACTTATTTATACTTGCTGGGTTTTAAATTTTTCTTGTTTTGGGTTACTTCCTACTTTATTCTTAGAGTTGTTAATTATCGAAGTCAACTGGTTTATTGCTGGGAGTGTGGCAGGCATGAATTATCCTACAAGAGAGCTCATAGCTCATAATTATATGCACGTGTTCGATTTTGTTTATCCATTTAAGTGTTCGATTTAGGTGAAGAAAATCCTCTTATGGGCAAACATTATATTCAATTTTAATGCTGCTTGTGGTTGCATGTTGATGTTAAGTATTCTAGTAGTTGAAGTTGAGGTGAGCCCCAAAAGTGATGATGATTCCTGCAAGAAAGTTGAGTGATACTACTTGCATCAAATTATGTGCCTGTTTGGTACTTCGGAAACCCTTATGGGCTTCGCTCATCGTCTCTGCTCTGACTCTTGCTCTTGCTTTTAAATTTTATAAACCTATATAAAATATGTATGAATAATTCAAAAAGCATATTAAAGAATAAAGTAATACTCTACATAATTAATTTATGTATTTTTTTTTTCTTAATTCAATCACAATATATTTATATTTAATTTTGTAAATAAATTTTGTAATTCCATTTTTGCGTATTTTTATTTTCCAAATAAATAAAAAATAAAAATAAAATTAAATAGTTAGAATCACGTTTTATATTACTAATTCTCTTTCTAATTGAATTATTATTTTTAATATCAAAATGAGTATTTATTTTACTATCTTGTAATTTAATATATATCATATAAAATCATTAATTACACTTTTATAGCACAATAGAACTAAAATGATCAAAATAAACAAATAATTTAACTAAATTTATTATATATAAGCCTTCAAATAACATTTTTATAGAATGATAAGACTACGATTATTAAAATAAATAATTTAAATTATAAATTTCTTTTAAATTAAAATTAATATTAATATTATTCTTTTGTAACACATATCATAATATAAAATATCATTACATTAATTAAAGTTAATTACATTATGATTTTATGTCGGACATCATATTTCTAGAAGTGATTTACATACACGCGAATCGTCCAATTTGATATTGATTGATTAAAATAATAGAATTCAATATATATTTTTTTTGGTTAAGTTTTTAGAAAATAAATTGACAAATGTTAAATAATAAATAGTGTGGAGTATTATTTTAAAAAATAATGACTCATCTAAAATTATAGTGTATATTTAAGGCACCTATTGATGTTTCGTGAATAATTTTAAATTTTTTTTTTGAATTTATAGCATTACTCATAATGCATCTTTATGAGTTCTGTCAGAAAAAAATATGCAAAAACAATTTGGTTGGAATAAAAAATTTGTAGTTATTATGATATGTCACGTAATTAATCAGAACCCCTTTGAGAATTGAAATTATTAAGGTTATAGAGATTTTCTAACTGATTCCCTTTCAGGACAATGTTTATGATTTGAATTTGTAATTTTTTATACGTCAATGTGAATAACCTTTACGATCTTACTGATATAAGTATAAATTTTACCTTTGAGCCTCCGTTTGGGAAGTGGGTTGGCTTTTTGGCTTTTTTGGCTATTTTAGCCTGGGTTTAAAAGTTTGGTTTGGGAAGGGTTTTTTGGCTTTTTGGCTTTTTTGACTTTTTTTGTGAGAGAGGAGTGTAATGATTATGGGTTGGATGTGATGTTTTGTTTTTTGTGGCTAAAAAAGCCTATTTTGTCTTTTGTGGCTAAAATAGCCAAAAAAGCCCAACCAACTTCTTCCCAAACGGTGCCTGAGTCAATCCACTTTAAGTACTTTTTTTGCGTAATAAAATATACTTAAAAATTGTCATATAAAAATATTATGATAGATCATAATCAAACATCACTTGAAACATAATTGAAGACCCGATGCACCATTTATTTATTTATTTATTTTGTTGAGAATATGGAAAACATTTACTAATAACAACATATAATCAAAAACATAAGAAACTAGTAAAGATTTTTTTCGATTAATAACTATAATAATATACTATGAGTTATAACCAAGTAATAATTTGTATATTATAGACTTTTTTGATGTTTTTATTTTTTTCACAAAAAATATTTTGATACAAGTGGAATTCATGATTTTTGATAAATTTATTAATTAACACAATGTTTTTTTTTATTATTATCAATCATTAGTAAATATGTTTGTATTTGAATTTCAATTGTTAAAATTTTCTACACATAAAGTAGACTCAAAATCAAATTTTCATTTTAAAAATAAATTCCCGTGCATCACACGAATCACATACTAGTTAATAATTAAAGTTATAAAATTTTAATGAATGTAAAATTATTTTTTAAAAAATACATTGAATTGCAATTGTCCCTTATATATATATATATATATATAAATTTATGCCATAAATAGAGGGAAAATTTACCTATAAATCCCATCTTGAGGGGAAATAATCCGATTACTACCAAGCATTTTCTAATAGGCAAATTACACTAATAGTCCCTATAGTTTGAGCTTGTGCCATTTTAGTCCCTAACTTTTCAATTGTGACGCATTTGACTCTGAATTTTGAATCTTGTTCCAAATAAGGACAATTGAACCTATCATTGCTTAATTTCAAGAGCAAAATCGTCAATTTGATAAAATATAAACTAATTTGACAAAAATAAATGTCAAAAAAATATTTTAAAATTTTTAAAAAATTATTTCTACCCACCAAAAATAAAATTATGTAAAATTGATAAAAATTAATAAAAATTACATGATTAATTTTTAAAAATTAATTTTACATGATCATCATCCAAATACATAATAAAAATTAATTTGGTAAAAAAATAAATAAATGTCTAAAAGATTTATCAATTTTATATAATTTTATCTTTAGTAGCTAGAAATAATTTTTAAAAATTCAAAAATAATTTTTTGACATTTATTTTTGTCAAATTAATTTATATTTGATCAAATTTGACGATTTTACTCTTGAAAAATCCAATAGTATCTACAATTATTTTTATTTGAAATAAGATTCAAAATTCAGGATAAAATGTGTCACAATTCAAAAGTCAGGGATCAAAATGACATAAGTCCCAAACTATAGGGACCATTAGTGTAATTCACCATTTTCTTATAGATCAATTTGTCCCATTGATTTTGAAAAACTAGATTTAATATATTATTTAAAAATTAGATTTACAGTTATACCTTTATTATTATTATTTTTTATTTTTTATTTTTTTATTTTTTTTGTATTAGAAAGGTAAGATACACACTCTATGCACTCTATGGTAATCAAATTTGGAATGAATGTTTGTATGAGAATCTTTTTTTATTTTGAATGACTTGAAATGTAAGATTTTTCAAACATTTAAAAAAGAGTATAAAAATGACTTGAAATATGAGATTCTTCAAACATTTTAAAAGGATGTGAGATTTATCAAATATTTCAAAAGGAGTACAAAAACTCCTCAGTAAGTTTTGAGCATAATTTTAATATGTAGCACTCAAATGTAATATTCTAATGTAATACTCAAAAAAAACTTCTTAGTATATTTTTTTTCGAACATAACACTCTAATGTAACATACACAAAAATTTTTAGTGTGCCTTTGCCAAACGTAAACTCTAATGTAACACTCCAAAAAAAAAAGGATGTGTGATTTTTCAAATCATTCCAAAAAGGTGGGAGATTTTTCAAACTATTCCAAAAAAAGTACAAAAATTCTTTAGTAAGCTTTGGGTAAATATATAATTTCAAATTGTGAGTGTTACATTTGAAAAAAAATACACGCAATAGTTTTTTTAGTGTTTTTATGTGTGTAACATTGGCGTGTTACGTTTGAAATTATATATTGATTGGAGTATTATGTTTGAGAAAAGTATACTAAGGAGTTTTCTTGTATGTTATATTGGAGTATTACATTATTGGAGTGTTATATTCTTATTCGTATTGTGAGATTTGTTCTAGAAAGAGGTAAAAATCCAAAACCTCTATAGCGTGAATTGCCCAAATGTATAATTTTTAAAAATTAAATCCAAACGTGTAAGTGACTACCTTTTTGTGTAATTTTCACTTTAATGGGGCTTTTGGGTTCATAAAAAAAAAAAAAAAACTAATTAATTCACAAGATCACATTTTGAAATTCATTGGTGTTTCATCCTACATAGAGTTGCAAATTAATTATGAGCTGAGTACTAAGCCCTTTAAAGCATAATTTAGGCTTCCTTTTGAAATTAGTTAAAAAATTAATTTATTAATTAATCAATTTTATTTATTTATTTTTAGATTAAGTGTAAAATTAGGATTAAAATATGACCTATAATTTAAGGTAGTTCTATCTTAGATTATTTTTTTATTTTTTTTATACATAAATATATATATATAACTATTCATTTCATAATGTTAACATAAATATATAACTTTTACATATGTTCAATTTTTTTAACAAATATACATAAAATATGTTCGTACGTTCATATTTTTATTATAAAAAATACTTACAAATAAATCATATCTTATTTTAGGAAATTCGCAAGTTAACCCTAATGTATTAACATAGAAATTCAATCCAATCCAAACTAAATTAAAAAGTCTATAATGTATTAACATAGAAATCCAATCCAAACTACAGTAATGTTAGGGATCATGAAAAAAATATCATGAAATGCATCATGAAGATTTTTCATCATTTGATTTGTGTGGTGTTTTATTGTATGTGTAATCTAAAAGTGGAGAATCTTTCATGATCATCTTCATGATATTTTTTTCATGATCCCTAACATTACTCAAACTAAAAGTCTAGAGCGTAGAGCGGTTCGGTTTGTGACGGTTTGCGGTTCAGTTTGGACCCGCCTGCATCTATGGGGTTTGGAGAAAAGTAAACCCACAACCGCCTGCAATGTAGTTCGCGGTTTGTGCGGATAGGGTTTGCGGATGTGCGGACGGTTTGCGGATTAGATTTTTTTTCAAAAATTTATTTTTAAACCTTTTTTCAAAAATTTATTAGATTCAATTCAATACAGATTCCAATTTCTATACACATTCAACAGATTCAATTTCAATTTCTATGCAGATTCAACAGATTTAATTCCAATTTTTATACAGATTCAATTCAATATAGATTCCAATTTCCATATAGATTCAACAGATTCCAATTCTAATTTCTATACAGATTCAACAGATTTAATTCCAATTTCTATATAGGTTTAATTCAATATAGATTCCAATTTCTATACAAATTCAACAGATTTCAATGCCAATTTCTATACAGATTCCAATTTCTATACAGATTCAACATAATCACAGATTCAATTCTATTCTATACAGATTCAATTCCAAAAGCACAAATTCAATTTCCATTTCTGACAGATTCAATTCCCAAAAAAAAAAAAAAAACATAGACAAATCTGTTTGCACATAAACACAGATTCAATCTCACTTTTTCTGAATCTGTTGCTATAAAAAAAAAAAATCAGATTTAATTCCAAACAAACACATATATTCAATTTTCACTTCTTACAGACAGATCTATTGCTACAAAAAAAAATTAACAGATCTGATGAGATGAGAGAATGAGGGAGACAGATCAGAGAGAGGTCTAATTGATATGTTGCAAAATAAATCTAAGATCGGGGAGAGAGGGAGAGAGAGAGAGAGAGAGAGAGAGAGAGGCTTATCTGTGAGGTCGATTGGTGCAATGAGAGAGTCGGTTGATCTTGCAATGAGAGAGAGTCGATCGGTGCAGATGCAAAACCAGAGAGTGAGAGACTAATGAGATGAGAGAGTGAGGGAGACAGATCAGAGAGAGAGAGAGAGAGAGAGATCTGATATGTTGGAAAAAAAAATCAAAGATCGAGGAGAGAGAGACAGAGATTGAGACTGAGAGAGTACCTGTGAGGTCGATCGGTGCGATGAGGTAGATCGATCGATCGGTCGATCTTGCGACAAGAGAGAGTTGATCAATGCAGTGCAGATGAAAAACGCGAGAGTGAGAGTGAGAGTGAGAGTGAAAGTGAAAGAGTGAAGTGAGTTCGTGTTTTGTTTTGAAGTTTGAGGGTAGAGATATTAAGATTAGGGTTTTTTTTGAGCGACAGTTGAGGAGGGAAAAAAAAATTATGCGGGCGGGTTGGGCGGGTGTGTTTCAAACCCGCAACCCGCCTGCAACTCGAAAATTAGATAAAATCCAAACCGCACCTTACCCTAATATGTTTGCGAAACTGCCCATACATGCGCGGTTCGGATCGGGTAGGGCGGTTTGGACGGGTCGGATGACCCTATGCCCAGCCCTACTAGAGCGTAAAATAATCCCTTTGATAACGAACAAGTAAACAACTTCCAATTTTCAATCTCCTAATAATGCTTCCATACCAAACAACTCAAAACCTTTTATATATTTACTATAAACAAAACAACGCCACTTATTAGCAAATTCTAGAGAGAGTGAGTGAGTTTCTTTGAGAGTGAAAGAGAGAGTTTTGCTATATCTACTATAAACACCACCACTTATCAGCAAATTCTAGAGAGAGTGAGTGGGTTTCTTCGAGAGTGAAAGAGAGAGTTTTGCAGAGAGAGAGAGTGTTCTTGGAGTGTAATGATGTGGAGGAGAGGGAAAACACTGGGAAAGGGAGGTTGTGCAATGGTGTATCTGGTTGTAGTTGTTTCACCCACAAGAAGTAATGATCTACTTCCTTCTCACAGGGCTATCAAATTTGCCCGTCAATAACTCCCAATTGCATTACATTGAAAGAGAGTTGTTCAGTCAGTTTGAAGGCTGTCCTCACATTCTTTGCTGTTTTGGGGATGACATTACGATCGAAGATGGAGAGCAATGGTACATCTTGTTGGAGTATGCCGCTAGTTTGGCTGATCGCATTCAGAGTTACGGCGAAGGACTACCGGAGACAAAGGTGAGACGATACACAAATTCTATACTTTTGGGTCTGAGTTACATTCACAACAAGGGTTATGTTTATTGTGATATCAAGCCTCATAATATATTGGTTGTGGAGGAAAAGGATGACTTGTCAATGGATTTGAATGGAAAGAGGAGGAAAAGGGTCCAAGAAAGTAGTGCAAAGATTACTGACCTAGGGCTTGTAAAGAAAGCTGGAGAGAGGTTCACAGAAAAAGAAATAAAGCTAGGAATTAGGGGCACTGTATATGGCACCGGAGTCCATTCGTTATGAAGATTATGAACCAGAAACAGACATATGGGCATTAGGGTGCACGATTTTAGAGTTGTTGACTCGAAAAGAATCTTGGAAGTGCGACCGGAGTACAGAAAGAGTAACTATCTTGTTTAAAATAGCAAGTACACCAGAAATACCTGAAATTCCGAGTGGGTTCTCAAAAGAGTTTGAGATTTTCTGAACAAGTGCATGGTTAGGGATCCCAAGTCACGGTGGACTGCCAATATGCTCTTAGGCCATTCTTTTGCTTTGATTGTTTTACTGAGAGTATCATGGACAAAAGAAACAGAGTTGTTCATCCAAAAGCAGCATAAGGTATTCTTCATTCATCATTCATGAGTACATTCAATCTTCCTAAACCTTATTTGCTCATGTCACAGTCAGCATCAAATGGACAAGTACCTAATAATTGCATGGCCACAAGACATTCGAATGATATTGTTTCTCAAGACTTTGGTGAAATTCATACTTGCAAGGTGCAGAAAAGATTAGTGGAAGATGCCAAAGAAGGGCTGTCTACAACAAGTTTTGACTGGATGCCTTGGGACGGTAATGGGGTACCAATAGGATTTTCAATTAAGGTTTTAATGGAGCATGATTGTTGTTGCTTCTTGTCATCTGTTGTGAGAATGTCTCAAACTCGATCCAGATAATCCTATGTACAGAGAGGTTGTAGTGAGAGGGAGGGCTCATTGTATTCTCTACATTCACAGTGAAATTCCTCTACTGTTTTTTGTCCATGGACATAGGCTTACAACCAAATAACGTAAATCATTGTGTGCTTGTGTGTTTGTTCTATTTTATATTCTTTCACTTTCTGGTTTCATCATAAAATCACTAAGTAATATCTAATTAAAGCATAGGTTTTCAAACAAAAAGAAACCTTTACTTAATCAAATCAACCAATTCCAATTTCCCTGGTTCAATACTTTGGAAAATTAAATCATCCCTAACTCTCCACAATGACCACAACACAACAAAAAAATGGTTTCCTACTTAATTCTTTCCAAATTTGTGTAACTCTCTACAGCATAGGGCATGCCACTCACAAAAGTATATAACTATTTTGGACTTTATCAAAAAATAATGTGAGTCCTTGTTAAAAAATGTTAGAATAGATCTGAAATCACTATTAAATGTTAAATGTTTGGTAGGAAAGTTTATTGATACATAGCCATAATGAAGCCACTGTAGTAATATACAAATGAAATATCACTAGTAAATTTTATAATTTAGGGAAATTTATTAAAAAGTCCTATTTTGGGGACTGATGGACCATTTGGTCCCACATTTTGGATGTTTGATTAGCAAGTCCTATATGGGTGTAATTGGTTATCACAGAGTCTCATTTCAAATGTGGATGCATATTTGGTGACGGCTATACCCTCATTTGTTTATTTTGGAAAGTTTGTTTACTTTTGGAATTTTTGATCCCACGTTTTGGGGGATAGGTTGCAAATACCAGTTAGAAAGGGTTTGAATGTGGGAGATTAGGGTTTTGTACCATTTGTGTGTGGGCTGTGGGAGAGGTTTGTTGAAGACAATGTGAACATCTTCGGCGGCATCTAGGTATGTTACAGTCATCTAACTCACGGTTTAGTTCCTTGTATTTGGGCATGTGTAAATGGTGAATAACATTGTCAAATATAATTTCTCTCAATATGATCCTGACATATTAACAGGTTTTGTGCATTACAATTCACACAACAGCACATAGTTGTGCTATTAATTTACCGGTTCTACATTTACAATTAGGTGGATTTTTTATGAATAAATGCATTGGCTTGTATAGATGGACTCTTTTTTCATGCTTCTATGTTGTTACCAATCCATTAATATTGCGTACGAACTGCAACTGCCATACAATTTCACCGAACTCATTGATTTTGTATGTACCAAATACGATGGGCTGTTACCGGGAAGAGTACGGTTGTTTTACAAGATTCCGGGATATAACAATTTTGCTTTGCAGAATGATGTTGACACGCAGAATATGGTGTGTCTTGCCCGTTCATTCTGGCTACAACTTGTTGATGTGGTAATCGAATAACACTCGGGTGGGAGGAACGGGGCCATTACTGGCAATGAGGTTGACATGAGGGCAATATTTACTGATAGGGTATGGATAGGAAACAACTTGGATGTTGACAACGATGTTGATCTGTTGCCAACATTTTGCCCACACATTGAGAAGACATACCTTTCAGCTATAGGGGCAACTGGGTTCACTCACATAGGCCAGCATTTTGAGAGGGGGGCTTCAGATTTCCGTAAACTGTTACGAAAATATGCTGTGGAATGTGGATTTCAGTACAAGTACGTAAAAAATGACTCTGTCCGCATAACCGCTGTTTGCGCGATGAAAGAAACCAAAGGTTGTACATGGTATGTTCATGCTTAAAAGTTAGATGCAAATGGAGTTTTCTACCTCCGGAAGTGGAATAGTGAACACATTTGCGGTGTGGTTGCCCGTACTTTGAAAAACCCATTTGTCGGGTCAGAATTAGTGTCTGACATTATTGCCAAACGAGTACGCGAAAAGCCACTCACTCGACCCATTGACGTAATCGTGGATTTTAAACAAGATTACGGGTTGGACATTACGTACCGTGTTGCGTGGATAGGTGTCGAGAAAGCTAGAGGCGAACTATTTGGTGCCCATTTAATTTCATTTAATCAGTTGCGTTGGTATAGTCATTCTGTCATGGAACACAATCCTGAAAGTTACATCAACATTGAGTACGATGATCACACGCACCGATTCACACACTACTTCATATCATTCAAAGCATGCATTGATGGGTTTAACCATTGTTGCCCATTGCTTTTCCTCGACGCAACTTTCTTAAAAGGGAGGTTCAAAGGATTTCTGCTTACGGCGATTGCGAAGGATGACAACCAAGGTCAATACACCAAAATGTCCAAATCACAACACCATTTTATAATTTCAACTGAACATGTTGTCAACAAAGTCGCTCATATTTTCACCAAACACTACCTACGGTATTTGTCATATATAATATTTCACACCAGAAACATTTGACATTCACACCGAAAAAATGCAAGACTATTCCCACTAGTTTACGCAGTTGTGGACTCTGAAAACACTGCAAATTGGGCTTGGTTCCTCATGCATCTTGCGTAGGTGATTAACGTGAACAGACCAATCACATTCATCTTAGACCGTAATTTGGGTTTACTCGAAACCATGCCGACTATTTTCCTAAACGTGAAACATGGCGTCTGTTTCTAACATTTGCAAAGTAACCTCAGGGACAAGTTACGGTACTTGAACAGCATGCACCGAGCTGGGTTGGTTAGCAAATTACGACATTACGCATATGCACCAACGGTTGCTGCGTTCAACCATAAAGTTGAACAATTCCACAAATGTGGTGGAGCTGTTGCAGCCCAATTTCTTGCAACTGCACACCTGCAACATTAGGCGAACGCATTTTTCCAATATGTATTTTGATTGTTCTTAATTCTTTCCACCCAAACAGAAATTCAACAGACAATCACAAGCATGTCATAACATGAACATCACTCATGTAACACACTGTCAATTGCAAGGATAGACATTACAATGAAATGTGCTCCAACGCTACGGAGTCATTCAACTCATGGATCCGTGAGGCATGTAACCTCCCAATAACTCGCATGGTTGACAGTATTCGAGCCAAAATCATATGTCAAATGTCTAAACGTAGGGTGGCATCCCACACTTGGACTGGTGCAATTTGTCCCAAAATGGAGTCTCGCTTGGAAAAGCTTTCAACAAAGGCAAAACGTGGAATGTTGGTCAGTCAAATGGCGATGTGTAGGTACACTTGTTCCCATTAGTCACTGTTGATCTTGCCCAACGTACTTGTTCGTTTTTCCAATGGCAACTCAACAGATTCCCATGTGCGCATGCTATGGTTGCTGTTCACGAAAGCGGTAGGGACTTGAACGAAATGGTCGAATCGTACTTCCATGTGTCCGAATACCGGTCGACATATGCCCTAACCATTTATCCCATTCCTATTGTGGACTAACCATCATTCAATCCAGATGATTACTTAATCAAACCTCCTACAGTGAAACACCAGGCAGGCCAAAGAAAAAAAAGGATATTATCAAAGGGAGAGCATGTCTAATAAATACGTTGTGGTCGGTGCGGCTGTATGGGGAACCACAACAGAAAGACATACAATGAGCCAATATAGTTCGACGTGTGACTTACCACACATTCGTGCTACCAAACATTTTTAGATAAGTCATTATGTTGTAATGACAACAACAATAATTTACTACTATTCAAATGCGTTAGTTTCGCAAACTTATGGCATTATACTTTCTATCAAATAAATTGCTTTACCAACAAGACCTTACATTATGTTGTATTTACTTACCACAAGTTGCATTCATACACACAACAAATAAATTATATATTCCTATATACAACTAATATGCAAAGTATTTCCACATTGTCAAATATGTTACCCACATAACGCTACAACACTCCCGATACCATAAACGATACAACAATGCCCACACTAATAACGTCCCCGACCATACATGTCGTAACTTCGCCACATCAACGGCCAGCAAACCTTGTAATACGTTACATGTACTCACCACAAGTGGCATTCACACATAGCAAATAAATAACACGGTGACTAATACGCAAAATATGGCCATCTACTAAATCATGCCCCACACATAACACATGTGACAGTAAATGACCTAACACAACTCACACCATGAATTTCCCACAATACATATCGCCCCTCTACTACATCAACGAGCACCGACCATCAACAAGAAGTTTCGCAGGTACTATTCACACACACCTACACTCCCTAATGGCCTCACCTCTACCATTCTAACTCGCAACCTCTAACTAACACACCATTTTACGAATGACTCACTACACAGTCCCTTTTCCAGTCAGCTGGTGTCCACATTCCATTCAAACCACCGTCACAACCTAACATCAGAATTAAAACCTCGCACGTGCAAAGTAATCTTGTCTTTTGTTCGTGTGCCACGACCACATTTTACTCCCAAAATCCACTTCATGCACACAAACAAAACCCAACTTCTGTTCGCACAATACATAACACTTTAATGGGAAACCACACAACCCATGCATTCTGTTTGTTGCGCATCACACAGCTAACGACCTTATGTTTTTAATTGTCCAGTACAAACCAAAACAACAGTTAAACACAGGTAAATATTGAAATTTATCCACATCAACGTAAAATCATCCCGAAACACAATACATAAACGTTAACAACGTCAAAACATGAATAAACCCAAAAACCATTGCAACACACCATAAATCCTAATTCTTCCCATGTACTTCCATAAGAATTTGACCTAATTACAAAATATAATACTAACGATGGCACCACTCGCTATACACTTAAACAGATGCGTTATAGTGTCAGTTCAAACCATTACTCGCGCCCCGCTTGCTTGTTATCCCACACTCCGGATCATTGACAAATAACTTCACCATGTTAGCACATAATATGCTACAATTACCTTCTTGCAACGACTGCCCCACTTCAATGTGATGCACGTGCTGCCTCATTACAGCGCACACTATTATTACACAATCCAACTTGTGGCAATTAACACACACAAAAAAAGAGTCATTGATACATGTTTTACAAATAAAATAGCGCATAAACAATTGCACCTATTGCTGTTCAACTTACGCTTCAAGACGTTGTTGAGGACACTCAGTAACTAATTTCAACGGGATATCGAAATCTTGCGTGGTCATGAGATCATCCATACCACGTGAAGCCAATGATTGTCACTGTACCTCAATCACAATATTTTTCTATAAAAAAAACATAACACATCACACAAGTCCATATCTTAAAACTACTATACCATTCAGTTATTTAAAAATTACCCATAACGTACTTACCACGTTCATAGCTTCGGCGTAATGCGCACCCCCTAATCCGTTCTTAGCCCTCATCAAATTGTAATGTTTCCAGCTTCCAACGTCCGTATCATACACGACAAGCGTCCAATGGGAAATGTGACAAATGGAAAAATGAATATAATGAGCACCTCTTGCAGCAGACAAGTTACTTATTACATAATTATTACATGCCGACACATTGTCATTCTTCATCATATCCTGTACACCACACATCATTTTTCACCTTTATAAAACATATACATTACCACATAATCACAAACTTACACATAACACACTGATCAGGCATATACTATCGAAAAAAAAAGAATTCTTTGGGAAGTCTTTCCCGGCATTCAAGCTTCTTTGCTCATTGGAAAGCACCTCCACATTCGCATCAATAACCTGCCACCATATACGTTGAACACAAACAAAACAACACACTCACGCAACGCACTCCACATCAGAATTCACCAAACTGCAAATACAAATAACAAATCGTACTTACAACCATTAGAACTTACATTCCCCTACACACCATCTTACCGAATAATCGCTTTAACATCTGAAAAATAAATCGCGTTACCGTCACCCCTCCCGACCCACATTACAGCCCTGCACACATCCCAATAAAACCCCCATCAATGTACCACAACTCATTATATAAACGTTACCACAAAACTATTCACAGGAAAAAGGAAAAACATAATCAAACAAACAAACAAACAAACAAACCCACTCACCCATCACTGTCTCGGTCATACGCAGAGCTAATAATGTCCTTCTCATGCTTCGTCATCATCTTCCAAACAGTATGCTGGTTGTTAATACCAAAACTATAGAACTTGCTGTCGTTCCCGGGTGCTGTATCAACATTAACTACTGTTTCACACCTTACATCCCCCACACCATTACTGGGAACTTTGCTTGGCAACACACAAACATCACTGTTCACCTTCCACTGCCGCACTCGCATTCCCGGATATTCAAATTCTAGAAACTGCATATTTTTCCTTACCTTCCCTTTAATGTTATACACGAACGAGTTTGGACCTCAAACCGCGCGCCCACCTTCTACTCTTAACAGGCTGGTCACTACTACTTCAAGCTCGGCATACTGAACAACATCTGCAGCAACACCACCATTGACGTAGTGGGATGATGCTGAGACAGATGATACAGGTGAGGCATCCACAATAATGTCCGCATATGCCGACGTGCTGCGTCGCTGCTCTCCATGTGCTTCGTTCCCGTAACCACGCATTCTAGCCACTCCACCCTTAAGCCCCAGATCGCCCATTTTGGCCCTATTTGGTAGGGCTTATTTCCAGCTTATTTCAGCTTTTAGCTTAATTTAAGCTATTTTGATGTGTTTGGTTCAGCTTAACAATACAACTTATAACTTTTTGTAAGTCAAAAATCAACTTATTCTTTGCGTGGGGGAGGAGAAGCTTAATTTATAAGTTAAAAATTAGCTTATGTTCATAACTATAAGCTATAAGCTGTTTAGGCTATAAGTTATAATCACTTTTCCATAGCTCTACCAATCGGGGCCATTTTAAACTGTTGCGTTACATTGTGCACCGCTTGATCTGCCAACTGTTCTTCGAGAATTGTAATAGTTTGCCTCCGTTCAACATTTTTTAATTCAAGTTTCTTCTTCTCTTCATCTTTTACTCTCAAAACACTCTCAAAACCTTCAATAATATGTATTGCCTGCATCTCATTCTTTGTCTTCAGACGAAGAACTTCTTCTTCTAACTTTGCGATAACCTCATCTTTGTCAATGTTGTGCACTCCAAAATCATTAATGTCTAAATCAACTCGATCACAACCGATCAATCGGCTTCCCACCCTGCCAACGATTTTAGCTGCGTCGATTCGGGGACCCAACTGCTCCCTAACACATAATACATTTGGTCTTAACGGGGTGCCTTGTACACACATTGTCGGTGTTACAAACGGACCACCCCCATCTTCACTACTCGCATTAGAGCTATCAGCAACTTTTTTTTCAGCATCTCCTTGCACCTTACACACTTCCATCTCATTTTTGTGACATCCATCACAACCACCTTCACTGCCTGACAAATGCACACGATCTTCAGCGACCATAATATCCCCTCTTAATATAAGCATTTCGTAATTAGTAGCAACAAGCTGTCCTAGATTCACCTACACATAACAGTCATGTTAGACCACCACATGCACCATGTTACGAAATTAATTTTTCTTAATATGTTGAACATTCCAATACCATAAAAGATGGGCTCGATAACTTCACACCACGCAGTTGCTAGCGGTTTACTAACATTCCACTTTAGGAATCGGGGAACATGTCTTGTGAGTTGGCTTCCACTACGGATGTATTATCACATAACCAATACTATGAAATGGAACAAAACAATCAACACAACAAACATAAGTGTGCTACAAATCTATGCATACCCCTAGCAACAAAAAACTAAAATTAAATACTATACAACATTAATCTTAGTAACAAAATGTTTACTACACTCACTAGTAAAGCAATAACACATCCGGTCACTTTATGTGGTGTCCGATGGTAGTCCCTAACAGAACACATCAATATACTACATACTGCACCAATCCAATTGTACAACTTTATGGCATCCAGGTTGTCCACATATCGGATAAAAGTCCAGCTAGTGGTTTCTCTTGAAGTCGAAAAGACCAACTTCACACAAACATACAAGAAAAACAACTTCGCCATATCCTCGTAATCAGTCTGTGTATCACCCCTTGCCACATCAACTAACAAGTCCCTAACAAGTTTCGTCGTAATGCGAGTTACTCCACCGCACCTTCGTTGCACAAAATTTGATGCCGGTCTAGGACAGGGTGTAAGGTCCAAGAACGCAGCCCCATAGTGTATCCCAAACAAAAGCCTCACATCCACATCGGTGAAGTCCACACTACGCCCACCAATCACAAACATCCCCGCTCGTATGCTGTAAGATTAAATAATGCTAACCACCAAATCATTACATTTTATGAACTCGGTGTGGTCCAACTAATTTACGAGTATTGCTTCGAATAGTAACCAGAATGGTGTCTTTCGCAAGTGAATAAGATGCATATCCTTCAACTTAATCGCGTACACCATCTTCACCACGCTTGCTATGTTGGAAAGAAAATTTAATCTTTGTTTTGGACGCCTAACAGCACCACCGGAATGGGCCACAATTTTCGATTGTACGAATAGGTTGTGCCCTTGCAATTTACCCCCTACATTCTTAGATGTCGATGCCCCATCCACATATTTCTGTTTACACTCACACGACCGTGTCCATTGGCTTGACAGCTTAACAGCTTCTGCATTCAAACACATTAAGCGATCACACATAATAACACAACAGATCCAAAAGCAAAAAAATCAAGCACACACACATTACACATGACATTGTATGGTTCGCTATTGTTCGATTATCCACCACATGACCGGAAACGTTTACATAACCAGGAAAACAAACATATAACAATAGCCCAACAACAACAAATGCCTAATGCACAACATGACACGTGGAGCAACAAGTAGAATGTTTCGCACCAGGCACGACTACCATAATATATACAGATTGTGTACCTCCCTCACAATATTCAGGATAGTTCAATGCGCCTTTTAGCAAATCACATCCCCCATAACACATGCAATTGTTAACACCTACATGACCCCATACCATTGAAATGACAACAAAACACAATAAAAAATCAAAACTAACCTATGAACACTTCCATGAACTCACATTCAATTTCGTTCGCTTAACAAATCCCAACCCCCACAATGTGTGAAGTTAACACATACATGACCTCACACCATTGAAACGACCACAAAACACCATAAAAAATCAAAACTTACGCACACTTCCCCACACTCACACGACCAACCACATATAACAAAAAACAACAACATCACGCCCTTACCCTACCACCCCACCGCATCGCGTTGTGCATACAACCCCACACAACATATACACCCACAAATCAACAGGCCAACAAAAAAAATCCCAACCCTACCCTCCCAGCAACCAAAACCCTAAATCGGGCCCCAATCTCACACGCATTGTCCCCCAAACCCATTACATTCGTTTCTACATAAACACCCCCCAATATAAACCCAAACACAAATTGACATTAAAAGGCACACTGCCTCATCAAACATAAATCACTTAACATCGAATCAGTTCAAACTCAGTACAACAACTTGCACAAACACACTCTGTGTAATGAAATAGAGAAATACTTACGTTTCCCAGACATTGTGCACCCGTACGTCAACACTTTTCGCGTGCCACCAGACAGAATGCAGAGGTTCACATCAAGAACAAAAACACCCCAAAGAAAATTAGGATTCCACACCAGAAACTACTAAAACAATCAATCCACTAGCACGAGTGATGCTACATCGCTTTGTTTAGAAAATCTTTCTGAAATTACTAATGTGGGACGCAATCACATCTCATTTCAAAATTCAAACATGGAAAACTTAATCAAACGATCGTACCATTTCGTTCATTTCAACAACACTGTTTGCTTCTGATTTAGAGATTAAACCACACACATTAATTGGTTATACGGGGTGGGTTAGACATTACCAAAATGAAAAAAAATCTATACCATCTCAAAAAACGGGTACGACAAATGGGTCATAAAAAAATTACGGTTCACTACAGTCCTCCACAACCTTATATGCCATGTGCAGTGTTCACATTCCACAACTTCACGCCAAAAGCAATCTAAACAATAAAAACATAATAGTACGCTTTTTTAGGAGATGTGAAACACACACACACACACACACACACACACACACTATATAATTCCCATAATTAAACACATCAGCCGTTGCCAGTCAACAAACCAATGGCAATTAAGTAAACAACCATCCACAAGGACTACACGGTGAACAAGAAAACAATTAGGACCATACGGATTACAAGATCAAAAAATGAGTTTTTCTGGTTAATTCCCCTATAATTTAAGCTGTTCAATTTATATGGCTTGTTGAGCATATTATTGATGTAAAAAATTAAGTTGATTGGACACTAAAAACTATATGATCACATCACATTTTTCTTACAAAAATTGATGGCATATATAATTTTTTACAATAGTCTATTCATTATTTTATGAGATAAGTGTGATCTAATCAAACAATTGTTGATTTTTTTTTAATATGGATTAATGAACAATTTAATTCACCAAATAGGTCTAGAGCTAGTTGACCAAAGCCCAACAATACTTATTTAATTCGTAATTCGTAATCAAATTAGAGAGAAGTTGAACCTTTTAGTTTAACTTATTTGAAACACACTTCTCAAAATTTTTGCTATTATTCTTGCAATCTCAAGCTTATTGTTTAATGCACCCTTACAAAAAAAGAAAAAAAAAGAAAAGAAAAGAAAAAAAAGCTTATTTAATATGAATATGTGATTGTTTGTTTAAGTTTTAACATTGATATTTTAATTAAGTATGGAAGTATTATAATGCTTTAGTTCTTTTCTAAGGTTCCTAATAAATTTTATTATAAATATCATATTCGATCTTATATTATCTAATATTTTCAGTTTTTCATAATATTTTGGACCACTTTTTATTTTTATATTTCCTATATGTTTTTATTATTTTTTTTACAGATATATTGAATTAAGGGTTTATTATACTTTATACTTCTAAACTATCGCTAAATTATCTATTTAGTCCCTGAATTATCAATTGAGCCTACTTAGTTCCTAAAGTATATAAATTAAAATCTATTTAGTCATTAAACTATCGATTGAATCTATTAAGTACTTAAAATATTTAATTCATTAAGGCCATAGATGACCTTCCTGACTACATGCAAATATGTTATTTTTCCATTTTCAACCTTGGAAATGCAATTGCCCATGACATTCTTAGAGACCATGGCTTAAGTGTGATCTCCTTCATTAAAGAAGAGGTAAGATAATAATTTGGAAATTTAGACTAATGCAACTAAATTTATGGAATTGGGCATACACACACACACATATATATGTATATATTGCGATAGTGTCTCTTGGAGCATTACCACACCATGTATACATGGTACTCTCATTAAACAAAGAAATGGATAATGTCAATCTTGTCTCTCACTCAGTTGACTAAAGTGGATTGGATCAGGTAGAATAGGTTTCACTCATCCCATAACTACTACTCTTATTGATTTGTGAATATTATATCAACATTTTGAATTAGTACTCGACCAGTATTGACATCTAATCATGTGTATATTGCAGTGGGCAATTCTTTGCAGATCACATTTGGCAGAGGCAAGGTGGTTCTACAGTGGATATATACCAACATTGGAAGAGTACTTGGAAAATGCATGGATTTCAGTGGGTGGCCATGCAGGCATAGCCCATGCTTACCTGCTACTCGAGTCTACCATGACCAAAACTTGTCTTGATAGCTTCAAGATCAATGGCTCTGGCCCAATTTATTGGTCATCTCTTATTACCCAACTAAGCGATGATTTGGGCACCTCCAAGGTAATACAACATAGAATACATCAAATTAATCATTAATTATACATGCATTATAGTGTATAATCTTTAAAATTTTATAAACTATTCTGATTATCAAAATTAGGGGTGAGCAGCGGATATACCGATCCGCCAAAACCGACCGAACCGAACCGATCCGCCGCATTTTGGACGGATGCGTGATGACGAGCGGACGGTTACGGATTGATTTTCTCCAATCCGCCAATTTGGCGGACGGATGGCGGATTTGAGATTTCTTTGGCCGCAACCGAACCGCCAAACCGCTAAATCGCGAGCACCCTAGTAATTTATAAGACTTTGTATTTTCAATTTGTTTAAATATTATGTTTGTGTTTTCAATTGAAAAAGAGTTTAAATATTCTGTTGAATAAAAGTTTTCAACTTGAATTTATTTTTTGAATTGAAAAAAATAAACATATTATTTATCTATATTTTTTGGTTTTTAAATCTAGCTCTAAAAATAATAAATAGAAAATATGATATATGCTGGTTGGTTTTTTTTTTCAAAAACATATGTAGATGTAACAATATAAAGACATACAATCTCTACTACTGCTCTGTTCATGGTTTTGGTGGTTTGAATTATTATTATATTTTAAGAATCACAGATTGTAATACTTTATGTGGATGAATCATGCTGTGATTGTAATATGTGGATGAGACATGCAGTGATCGTGATATTCTAAAGTTTCAAACTTTTTTTCTTTAGATAAGACATACAGTGATTGTAATACTTTTTTAAGTCATTGACTGTAATACTTTCTTTTTCTTTTTTTTTTTGAGGAAATGCACAAGTTGAATTATGTTGAAAATTTATAAAATTTTAAACTGCCAAACCGATTCGCATCCATCCGCCAAACTGTCAATCCGTTCAATCCACATCCGCCGGATTGGCGGACGGATGCAGATTGATTTTCTTCAATCTGCCAATCTGACGGACGGATGGCGGATTGAAAGTTCCGTGGCCGCAACCGACCCGCGCCCACCCCTAATCAAAATGAGTTTTGTGGAGTGTTATGAAAGTATAGAGAGAAGAGAAAAGGGAAACTCTATATTGAATTGAATAATGAAATACAAGAAGCCTATATATACAGGCTAAGAAGAAACCTAGATAAGTATAGAAAATGAGATGAGATACATCTACAATACAGATAGATAAGTATAAAATAATATATATATATATATCTAATATATATCTAACACCCCCCTCAAGTTCAAGGTAGTAAGTCAGATAGCAATTTTAGCTCGGAGAGGAGATCAAAGAAGCGTTCTGGAAGATGAGCTTTGGTGAAGAGGTCGGTGGTTTGATCAGTAGAGGTAACAAAGAGAAGACGAACATGGCCACTAGTAACATGCTGTTGTATGAAGTGACAATCAATCTCAATATGCTTGGTGCGATCTTGGAAGACTTCGTTATGTGCAATCTGAATAGCACTCTAATTGTCACAATAAAGATTGGTGGCAGTAGAATGAGAAACACCCATGTCAGAAAAAAGCCAACGAAGCCACACAAGCCCCTGAGTAGTATCAGCAAGAGCACAATACTCAACCTCGGTACTAGAACGAGCAATAAGGGTTTGCTTCTTGCTACGCTAGGAAATGAGAGAGTTGCCTAAGAAGAAGTAGAACCCAGTAGTGGAACGATGGTCAGTAGGATCCCTTGCCCAATCGACATCAAAAAATGCATGCAGCTATAGACAAGAGTGAAGGAAGTAGTGAAGACCATGACACAGAGTTCCTTTGAAATAGCGCAAAATGCGAACCAGAGCATTATAGTATGGAGAGCGAGAAACAGCCATAAACTGACTGACAATGTGAGCAGCATAAGCAATATCTGGACGAGTAACCGTGAGATAGACAAGATTGCCAACTAGCTGACGATATAAAGTGGCATCAGACAATAAGGGACTCTCAAGAGGTGTAAGACGAGTCTGAGGATCAACTGGAGTAGTGGCAGTCTTGCAATCGGTAAGGCTAGCACAAACCAAGAAATCAGAAGTATACTTGGCCTGGGTAAGAAAATAACTAGAGGAATCATGAGAAATTTCCAAGCTAAGGAAGTAGCTAAGCAAACCCAAATCTTTCATTTCAAACTGGCGATTGAGAAACTGTTTAGGACTAGAAATACCCACTGTGTCATTTCCAGTGATAATCATATCATCTACATAGAGGAGAAGGAGAATAGTACCACGCTCCGTCTTACGTATAAACAAGGCAGAATCATGGGCACTGGAAGAAAAACCAAAGTCGCGAATGGTAGAGCTAAACTTGGAAAACCAGGCATGCGGAGCTTGTTTCAAACCATACAAAGCACATCAGAGTTTGCAAAATTTGTTTGATGGAACAGAAAAACTAGGAGGTGGTTACATATAAACTCCCTCAGTGAGATCACCATTGAGAAATGCATTATTGACATCCATCTGATAAAGACTCTAGTGGCGAGCAGCAACAATGGCAAGTAAGCTGCAAATTGAAATAGGACAGGCAACATGAGCAAATGTTTCCTCACAGTCAATCCCATATTCTTGAGTAAATCCCTGAGCGACAAAGCGAGCTTTGTAACGCTCAATGGAACCATCAAAATGAGTTTTGATCTTGTAAACCCATTTGCAACTAACAGTACGCTTTCTAGGAGGAAGATCAACCACATCCCAAGTATGAGCTTGATCGAAAGCCTACAGTTCATCGGTCATAGCTTGTTGCCAAAGAGGGTTAGAAGAAGCTTCTCGATAAGAAAAAGGTTCATGAGAGAAAAATACAGTGGAACCAACAATATAATCACGGAGAAGAACAGAAGGTTGCCTTACTCATGTAGAATGATGCTCAGGTGGAGAAGGAACCTCAATAGGAAGTAGAGATGGAGGAACCTCCATAGGAGCTAGAGAAGGCGTAGGGCTGTTAGCAGACACAGGATCCTCAGGATGGACGATAGGCGTAGGCAGCTGTGGAAGCATGGGGCCAGAATCTGCATCAAATTCATCAGAAAATAGGTCTATAGAAATATCAGTAAAGACCGATGAGTGGGTGGACTGTGGTAGGTGAAACTTGAAAAGAGTGAAAAACATTTTGTTTTCCCAGAAGACCACATGACGAGAAATACGAAGAAGCTTGGAGATAGGATCCCAATAACGATACCCTTTATGTTTGATACCATACCCCAGAAAACAACAAAAGGCGAGCGAGGTTCTAGTTTAGTGTGTTCATGAGGTTGAAGAAGAACAAAACAAGCGTAACTAAAAGTTTTAAGAGTGGTGTAGTCGAGGAGAACCATACAAGTGCTCATAAGGAGAAGTGTTAGCTATTACAATTTGTAGGTATACGATTGATGACGTGGATGGCGGTGAGGGCATCTTCCTCCTAAAATTTTTCGGGACAAGAAGAAGAGATGAAGAGGCGGGTAATGTCTAGAATATGACAAGTGTTTTTTTTCGTCCATTTTGTTAGGAGGTGCTGCACAAGATCGATAAGATAGGGTACCATGAGCTGAAGAAAAGAAAGAAAATCGAAATTCAAGTATTCTTTAGCATTATCGTAACAAAAAGCTTAATAGTATGAGAAAACCGAATCACGGACCATAGCGGAAAAATCATAGTACATCTGTTTAAGTTCAGAGCGATTTTTAAGAAGAAAAAGCCAAGTATAGGGAGAAAAATCATCAACAAAAACCACAAAATATCTGGACCTCCCATGGTCGGTGTGGGGGAAGGTCCCTAAATATCTGAATGCATAAGATCAAAAGGAGCAGGAGAAATAGAATTACTTTTATTAAAAGGTAAGGTAAGTTGTTTAGCAATTTGACAAGATAAACAATCGACATCTTCAAGACGGACATGACCTAACTGACCACTAGAAACTAAAGTTTTCAAACAACTAAAAGAGACATGTCCTAAGCGACAATGCCAAAGATGAAAAGAAGACATAGTAGATGCAGCAGCAACAGTAGATGATTTGTGTGGATTGCGAAGATGGATAAGCTTGAACATACATCCATGCTTGCGGCCTATCCCAAGTATCTGTCTCTTCTGAGGGTCCTGCACTAAACAATTAGTAGTAGAAAAGGTAATGGTTAGACCAAGTTCACAAAACTGACCAATAGAGATAAGGTTCAATTGAAGAGCATGAATATGATAAGCATCAGAAAGAGACACAGTGGAAGTAGAGATTTGGCCAATGTGACGAATAGGCATATGAGAACCATCAGTAGTATGTATAGTGAGAGCAAAAGATGATGATGATAAAGAAGAAAATAGAGTGGAGTCAGAAGTCATGTGATTATAGCATGCGGAATCAAAATACCACGAAGAGCTTACCTGGGGTTACTGAAATAACAATAGAGGAAAGAGTACCAGATTTGGCAAGCATCTGGTAGATAATGGACTCAACATCATCCATAGAAAAGAAAGGAGTATAAGAACCCTCAGAGACAACAGCAACAGAGCGAGAACCGCGGCCAGATTTTGATATGTGAACCACCTAAGCTGCCCGCTTTGGTGCACCACCCAAGCCACCATCTCTGGCGTACAATCCAACATGTCCCCCCTCTAGCGCATAACCCAAGCCGCTTCCTCTGGATGATGTTGAGTCCATTATCCACCAGGTGCTCACCAAATCTGGATAATTCTTACTTTCCCATTCATAAAGACGGTCATCGAATGCAGAGTCAGTCTCATCCTTCTTCTAGTTGGGTTTGGGAAGAACACCAGTAATGATCCGCCAAAGTCATTTCCCTTTGATGAAGCTAGAGAGAGCTTGGGCCTAACTAACATAATTGGACCCATCAAGTGTAACAGAAACAGATTGGATGTTCTCAGTACGATCCATAAGAAGAAAATAAATTTAGCCAAAACAGAGGCCACCAACAGATTCAAAAGGCTGAAAAACCTTAGAAATAGGTAGGGCTGACGTCAGCATTGTGGTTGTGATGACGTTAGCAACTAGTGAGAGGCTGAGTAGGGCTGACGTTAGCGATTGAGGAACAAGGCATGCGGCTGAGTGAGTGAGCAGGCGGCCGGCGGGTCTGTGACTAAGAAGCGGACCAGTGATGGTGAATCGGGTGGCAATGGGCGAGCCAAGGGTGAATCGATTGAGGAGGAAGCCAATGGGCGAGCTGATGGCAAATCGGCTAAGGTGGAAGCCGAGGGGTTAAAGCCGAGGAAAACTAGTTGAGACGACGCATGCGGGCGCATAGAGACAGTGAAACTGATGTCGCCGTTCTTTGGGAGGTGTGTGAGGGCACGTGTGGAGGCCGATGTAGGTGAGTCAGGTGGCGTTGACTTCATCTTGAAAAGACGAAGAGGTTGGTATAGTCCAAACGTTGAAACATGAATAGACTAGATATGCAGAAACCAACAGGGGACAAAAGTAAGCTACCAAAAAAAAACGTAATGAAGAAGAAAATGAGGCTAGGAGAGAACCCTAGGCTCTGATACCATGTTATGAAAGTAGAGAGAGAAGAGAAAAGAGAAACTCTATATTAAATTGAATAATGAAATACAAGAAGCCTGTATATATAGGCTGAGAAGAAACCTGGATAAGTATAGAAAAGGAAATGAGATACATCTACAACACAAATAGATATGTATAAAATGATAATATATATCTAACATGGAGGTCACAAAGGCCTTAATAGTATGCCTCAGTTGACTTTGCCAATTTGATAGAATCTCATTCCAAAATTAAATAATAGTGAGTGGGGTTCACTTGTGTTGATGTGAATGTTATCAATGAAATATCTAAAAATGATGCTATACTATCTTAGGATTAATTCATTTTTGTTGTTTGCTTATCTTGATTAAAGGCAGAGATTATGAGAGGGGATGTGGCAAAATCCATTCAATGTTATATGATGGATAAGGGTGTGTAAGAACAAGCACGAGATCATATTAAAGGCCTTATAAGCTTTTCATAGAGAAGACTTAATCAGACAATTGCAATGAATTCAGACCCTAAATCCATAATATTAACTACTTTGTCACTAAACATGGCAAGGATTGCCTAGTGCATCTACCAACATGGTGATGGTGTTGGTACATCGGCTGGGGTGACCAAAGATCGTTTGATGTCATTGATCGTCGAACCCGGTGTAATGTTCAACTAAAATCAAGGAACAGTGGCAAGAATGTATTACCCAATAGAGAACCCTGCATGAACACGCACAAATGGGTCCTGGGGATAGATAGTGATGGCCTACATATAGCTCTTGTCTTGTTGTTTGATATGGTCCTAATAACCAGCAGGGCCAATTCAAAGGCCAATACAACCTTGATCAATGATAATCAACACCAAAATCATAAATTCAGTCATGGTGATCACGTATAATCAATCAGCATGAGACTTGTAAACTAGAACATTCAAATACCAAAATAAATCCTGGGAGACAGAATTAACCACAGAATCAATTACATAAATTAATTAGAGTCATACGTATATGACGGTGAAACCATCCATTGATGAGATTATTTCACTCAAGTAGTTCCACTTGTGTTTTCTGTAGTAGATTCTATAGTCAGTTTGTGTCATTAGACTTATCATTCACATACCATGTATGACAGAGGCAAACCAGTGAGCATTGTCTGATAGGGGATGCTTTTTGAATCTCCTCTTCAATACAAATGTTGCACTCACCAACCATGTTGGCAAGAACATGTGCAAGACCCCCAAATGGTGATTTCAAAACCATCTATTTCTATCGAGCATGTAACATGCTAATGGTCATTTCATTGACTGAATTTATTGTACCCTTGCTCAATGAACAATCAGCTTCAAGTAAATTCCTTTCAGTGAAAAAGCCAGGCTGTTTAGGCTGAGGCAATACACCCTCACTACCTAACATCAAAACCACAGTTGACATGTTTGGCCTATCCTCTGGATGTTGTTGTACACATAAAAGACCCACATGTATTGATCGCAACACTTCAAATAGGTCACATGAGTCCCTCAGAGATTCATCAATCAATTCCATTGACCTGTCTTCTTTATAGAGCATCCACGCCTGAAAAATTCATAATAATATTAACAGCAACAATTTGGACAAATACATATGATAATGAGTACTTTTAGATTTAAATTTAACACTTACATGACCAAGGAGGTTAAGGTGATGATCTGGATGATAGAAACCTCTGTTTCTCTTCCCACTCATTATCTCTAACACCAACACACCAAAGCTAAATGCATCCGACTTTATTGAAAATAGTCCATCCAATGCGTATTCTGGAGACATGTAGCCGCTGCAGCAGAGCACTATATGAAGAATTGGATTTTGAAGCAAATGTAAGTGAATTAGAAAAACATGTTGTAGAGATGCTTACTATGTTCCAACCACTCTTTTTGTATTTCCTGCCATCTCATTTCCTCCAAAACTTTTAGCCATTCCGAAGTCTGATATTTTTGGGTTCATGCCAATATCTAGCAAAATATTGCTTGCTTTGAGATCTCTATGAATAATTCTTAGTCTAGAATCTTGATGAAGATAAAGAAGCCCCCGGGCAATCCCATTAATAATTTGGAAGCGCTTGGGCCAATCCAGTAATGTTCTTTGAGTTTGATCTGGTCACATTTTTTCCTGAGTTAGACCATGATCCTAATAAATAAGTTTTAATCTTTGAGTTTGATCTGGTCACATTTTTTCCTGAGTTAGGCCATGATCCTGATAAATAAGTGCTTGAATTTAACAGGATTCCTTCAGGAAGTTCACAATTGTTTTTTGATAGATGAAGTTTATACAGGTGCACATGTAAAACAAAACCATATGATCTTGATCACATTTTCAAATAATTAAAAAGATTTATAAGGAGCCAAAAGGATTAAATTAGAAGAAGACTAAGCTGGAAGTAAGAAAGTGATGTAGTATTATAGTTTCAAGAGAGCCTAACCAAAAATAAAGTAGTCCAGACTTTTGTTGGGCATGTATTAAGAGATCAACATTTTTCTTCTCCTTGAATCTGACATCCTAAAAGCTTCACGAGATTTCGGTCTTTGAAGTTTGTATCTGAGATAACTTCATTCTTGAACTCATTAGGCCCTTGTGTTGAATACTCTGAAAGCCGCTTAACAGCTATTTCTTGTCCACCTTCCAAAATACCCTGAATATAAACCAATTTGATCAGTATAATAGTCTTCAGACCTAGAAAAAAAAAAAAAAAAAAAATTCTTTTTTCATGCCACACACTGCTAACAAACAGAACTCAACTTTTAGGTCCAAAATTTAGGCCCATTTTGAATCCTATAGCACAAATACACATTCCATATTTTGGATGGGTATGTGTGTGTGTTCTTGGAGGAGGGAGAGAGGGTTATCTAGAAATCTACAAAAATTCATTCACCATCACTTCTATGCAAAAGGTCCGGCGCAATAGGCATTTCATTTCCCATTAGAGCAAGTTCATAGATAAAATTCTTCTTGTGGTGTTTTTGCCAATTTTATATTCCAGAATTGTGGTTTGGCATTAAAACTTGAGCAAGTTTGAAAAAATAGTGATAGAAATATTGCCTCACAAGAAGTATCTACAATATTACCTTGTAGACAGGTCCAAATCCACCCTCTCCAATCTTATTGTTGATTGAAAAGTTATTTGTAGAATCAACTATTGTAGCTAAGTCGAAGAATGGCAACTCTAGATCTTCCTTCTGGTTTTTGTTAGGATAAAGTTGCCCGGAGTTGTGGTCCATACGTCCTGCAAAGTGGATTTAGATGAGACAGCATGTTCCAACATATTTTTACAGAACAAAAAGCATGGCTTCTTCTCGGTTTTTTTTTTTTGTTTCTTTTTCCTTTTGAAAAACATAGAAAGGCACATAATTACAGCACAAAATCACTCATTTGGGTTACCTTCTTTCTTGAGGTGCAATTTTTTCTTCTTTTGCCGGACATAAAAGGCAAGGCTCAGAGCAAACAGTAGCATCCCAGAGAATAGCCCCAAGCTGACAATGATTATTGTTCTTTTCTTGCCATGGTAGACAACTTGTTGGTCTGTTGAATCTCCATCCAAACAAAATGGTCACTTAATTCAATCAGATAATACAACCATGAAAGCACCAAATTAGCAGCACTACAAATTACCATAGGCTTCAAACTAAATAAAAAACCCTTCTACTTGAATCAACATCAAAACCAAACTTATTGAAATCTCTGTTTGTTAAACCTTAACTAGATAAAATGAATAAGAAAAAGGCAAAATCTGTTATTTACATGGTTACCTATTTTTGCTTGCATTTGTATAATAATATTGCTCGACATATCTTTAATTGTAATCAAGTAAGGAACAATTATGAAGAATGAGCTAACAGGATAGGATAAATATATATATTTTTTTACCATGGCTACGTTTTCTATATATTTTTCTGCGTACCTTGCAGGGTCGATATGCAAATCTTACCTAAATCGGAGGAAGCCATCCTTATGTAAATATCTAGCCCATTGTCACCGAACACTCTCAAGTCAATCAGGTCATGAAACCAAAGCAAGCAGCCACTTCCACTGTCTCTCACATCTAAATTTCTATAAGCCGTGCAAGAGCAATTTTTCAAGCATACCTCTCTGCATTCCTCAAGTGTCATGGTAGTGTTATACCAGGACTGTCGTGTGTCTGGCATTTTAATTCCAGAAAACTTGACAAACCCATCATTGTGGCAATCCAATGGTGTCATCCGAACACACCCACTCGACCAATCTGTCATATCCCAATTTTTAGAGTCTTTGGGAACAAATTTATCACTCAAACAACCACAAACAGGGGAAGTATCAATGTTACAAATACCATATGGACCACACAACTTAAAACTGTCACAAGTATCTCCTGGCATGGTCCGGTATTGTTCCCAACTGTGGGTTCGATCAATCCATGTCGAGCGTTCTCCAATTCCATTCGAATTCAAGACAAACCTCGAAACAACAGAGATATTGATGAGCTCATAACTATAGTACACCTCTTCATTTTTAAAAACAACTCCATATTTGTAAATTGGATTAAGTCTCAAGTGTGGACCGCTGAACCGGACACCATTCCAGGGTTCAGAACGAAACTGCTCGGTGGAACCCTTGCTCAACACAAGTTGCGGATACCCGCGAAGATCCAACCGGTATGTGTACTCACCTTGAGATGGATCAACCTTGCTCTTCCAAGACGAGAGGTACCATTCTTTACCAGTCACAAAGTTCTTCCCAAGCTTCATACCAGGTAAAAGAGTATCACCCGGATAATCAAAACTCTGCCAGAGGAGGAGGTGCTCTGTTTCAGTGTTTTTTTCATCATTCACAACAAGATTGCCCGAATCAAGAAGTCGGGCTACTGGGTTCTGCGCGGAGATTGAGGAATTGGTAGACCATACGGTTTGATTGGATCCATTGACAAGGACGAGAATTCCGGGGTCGATGATCTTCAAGACACCAGATTTATCAGGGATTGGGGTTTCTCTGTTGGCAACCCAAACCACAGTCCCGGTTGATATTTTCTTGTACCATATTCCCACGTACCGGTTCTTGGAATAGGCGCCGGGAGTGAAGAACCCCAATTCGAAGGTTCTGGAAGATGAAACTATGGTGTTACCATCTGAAATGAAGTGGGTTTTAGTAATGGTAGTGTCTATGGAGATTATTAAGATGAAAAGAGTAAAGAAGAAAGAAGGTACGGCACATACTTCTTCCATTGATGTCCTGTCAGATCTCTTCATGGTATGTGTGTGTCTATTATTCATTGATTCAAACCAAATAGTACCACATGAAAATTATCGGCAGCACCACCACATATTTGGAGGTGATGGGCCCAGAGCCAGAGAAAATGGAAAGCTGTTGCTCCAACCCACATGCATGCAAAACCATGCAAAGGAGAGAGTCAAAGAAGATGGCATAGGAAGACTTCCACCTCGAGAGAAGGAGGTCTGAGGTGGGCATCTGGAAGATCGGCTCTCCCTTCTCTTTCCGTTGTTGCCTTTGTTGATTTTCACCATTCACCATTAAAGAGGGTAGAAATTTTTTTGGTGGGTTGGTATCTCTCTTCCTCTCTTTCTCTGTGTATAAATAGAGATGGGAGGGAGAGGATGAATTGTTTCAGAAAATAGAGAGAGAGAGAGAGAGAGAGAGAGAGAGAGCTGTGAGTTGAGTGAAAATTTTTATCTCCTCCTCTGTATTTGTATTGTGCTCCATTTTAGTGAAATTCTATTTTCTGCTCCGTGAATGTAAATATTGGGCCGAACCACGTAAATATTGTATTCTATGTGTGTGTAAGATAATTTTCTGGGTGTGTTTGATCCTAACAAAAGCATCCTTGTATCATAATCATGATACACCTAACCTAAGCCAAGTGGGACTTAACACTATGTTTGGAATTAGGAGAGAAAATAAAAGAAATGATTACTTAAGTTAGAGAAAAGGAAAGAAAAGAAATATTTGTGATTTCTCTCCTTGTTATTTGGATAAATAATAAATAAAAGAAAATAAATTATTATGATTTCACTCTTTTTTGTTTGGCTAGATTTCATAAGAGAAAAGAAAAGAAATTGTTTTATGTTATATTACCAAAATAACCTTTTTATATTTTGTCAACCATTTTATTTCTTTTATTTTTACAGGGATAAAATTGGTATTATGAAAATATAAAAATCTATTGGTTTCTTTTCTCTCCCAATCTTTTCACTTTTGGGAAGATTAAAAATGAGGATTATAAGAGAAATGGTTTCTCTATGTTTTTCACTATTTCTTTCCACTTAAGTTATCTAAACAAATAAGAGAAATACATATCTCTCAATTTCTTTTATTTTCTCTCCAAATCATTCAATCCAAACATAGTGTAAGTGTTTGCTTTATAAGTATGAGAGCAGGCAAATATAGCTTTCAGGTTTGGTGAATAGAAGACTTGGGGCTATTTTGGGAAGTGGTTTAAAAGCCACTTCCGAGTTTTTAACCCACTTCTCTCTCTTATAAAAAAAGTCAAAAAAGTCAAAAAGTAACTTTTAACGATGTTTCCAAAACACTCCTTAGGAGTCCAATATCACGTGGTTTGTTGGGGTCAGGCTCTGCAGCATCACCGCTACAAGGGTCGTTGTTCCACCGCCGCCCCACCAAACAAGTGCCGAAAGAAGAATCCTCCTGTTGGTTCATACTTGACTGTGACTGTGAATTGCTCAGCTACGTTGATTGCAAAATCTGCTTCCACAAAGTCGGCTTCCGATCTTGACCACGCGGCAAACCACCTATTTATCAATTTAGGGCTGTCAATTAACAAACACAAGATAGAGAAAAACCCTCTTTCCCTTCTCTCCCTCTTTTTAATATATACACAAATAGATTAATACCGTATTGGGTTTTAACTTTTGATCTTGATCTTACTTTTCATTGCTAAATTTTTAGCTTGGATCTGACGGATAAAATATTTTTAAAAAAAACATGTTAAAATGAATTACTTTATTGAATTTAGTAGCATTGCCAAAAAAATATTAACTGACAATAACCCACTTTTTTTCTTTTAATTTATCATGCAAGGAAGAGATAGTTAACATTTTTTTGGTAATTAAGATATATTTAAGTTATTTTCAAAAGTAGTAATATGGGTAGTTCTTATTTCTATAAATAATAGACATGCATGAAAACATTCCTCAACAATACAGTACGTTCTAGAGATATTTTTAACCAATTGAAGATACTTCACAAATTAACTTAAAAATGAGGTAGACTTGGAATTATTTTTATCTCAGATATCACTATTTAAGAGTTTTAATTCAACCATCTTGTTTCCCTATTACTATATTGACTTTATGTTCTTTTGCTTGCTTCTAGTTTTATGGGACAGTGATTTGCTTGCCAAGTTTCTGAATATCATCTAATATGTAATCAAAGCATGGTGATACATCAACAATATTAAAAATTTGATCACCATATCATTATTTATAACTTCAATGGTTGTATCACAGCACCTTGAAAGAAATAGTGTTCATGTTGCCCACAACCTTGCTAAGGCAGCCCAAAATTCACTCTTTTGTGCCCTGTCTAACTATACAGGCCACTCCTATTTTGGTGCACTATACTTTTGATTTTGTCTTATGCTGTTCTTATTTTCTCTTATGATCTTTTATGTCTGAACTAATTATGCATTCGAATTGTATTTTGTATTCCTTCTAAAATTAGTTTAAGAAGCGAAAAAAAAAAAAAAAAAAATCTACATGAACAAATGTATTGTGTATAAGTATTTGATTTGATAAGGAATTTTTTTTAATATTGTGAAATTATGGGACTGCTGAATCAAAATTTCAATTTTGTTTCAAAATTCCTATCATTCAAACCAACTATTCAAAAATTTGAAAGTCGCCCTTTGGACTGCCTTTCAGTGTAGTAATATTAAATGTAGATGGATAACTGGGATGTGACACCTGTGGCAATCCAGTCCCCATTTTCCTTTCTCCTTCCTCTTTTCTTTGCTCCTTCCTCTTCACCTTCATCTGTTGGGGAGAAGACTGAGAGGCAAGACTTTGAAAAAGTCATTTGAAAGCCATCGTCAATATGAAACTAAAACAAAGACCTTCTGCGTCTTAGTCTTCTCTCATGTATTCATTGAAGACATTGCCCTCGCCATCCCACCAAAATTACCACCAATGCGTTGCCCATGCGTGGGTGTTGGTTCATGTTTAATATATTATATAAATTTTATTTAGAAAGATGTATTATTTTTGAAATTCAAAGTCAATCCTAAATGGATGCTTTTATTTTAAAAAATTGCAATTTAATCACATTTATAGTGATGCATTTATGAACTCTTTTATAAGTGATGCATTTTTTTTTTATCAACATTACATTTATAGTGATGCATTTAGAAGTGAACCCATTAAGAATTTTTGATAAAATCTTGTTCATATACTTGTATTTCATTTTATTTATGTGTTCAGTTTTTATGTTTGTATCAAAATTATAAAAAAATAAGAATAGTCCATGCTGCTAAAATAAAATAAAATGGAATGAAATATCATTCTTAAGAAAAGTCATTTTCTTGACAGTGAAAAAACCGAACGATCATTTGGAAACACTATCCCGAAGTCTAAAAATAGTTGGAGAAGTTGTGGGAAGATACATTGTGTGACGCTTGATTCTTCTGTATGTTACAATATTATTTATTTATTTTTTGAAATAAATATCTAATGTTATACATTTTCTATAAGCTTGAAATTAATTATATTGCAAATGATTATTTATTTATTTATTTTTTTGTTTCTTTTTGCAGATGCAACCTTTTTGAGTATGTGATGATATTTTCGCATATCAATATTGGAGCTTACAATTTTATTTTTTTATTTTTTTTGAAAAAAAATATCAAATGTTTTACATTTTTTGTAAGCTTGAAATTAATTATTGTAAATGATTTTTTTTTTCTTTTTTGTTTCTTTTTGCAGATGCACCCTTTTAAGTATGTGATGATATCTTCGCATATCGATATTGGAGCTTAAAATCTTATTTATTTATTTATTTATTTATTTATTAAAATAAATGTCAAATATTTTACATTTTAAGTAAGTTTGAAATTAATTATATTTTAAATGATTATTATTTTTGTTTCTTTTTACAGATGCAACCATTTTAAGTACATGATAATATCGTCGTATATCTATATTGGAGGTTACAATTTTATTTATTTATTTATTTATTGAAATAAATATGAAATGTTTTACATTTTCAGTAAGCTTGAAATTAATTATCATGTAAATGATTTTTTTTTTTTTTTTAGTTTCTTTTTGCAGATGCAACCCTTTTGAATATGTGCTGATATCTTCGCATATCGATATTGGAGCTTACTGCTGATATTAAAAAAATGTTATAGTATGTATGTTTTTTTATTTGTATTGTTGATGCTTTTGTTCTGTTTTAGATACAAAAATTTGAGTTCTTGAATTATCAAAAATTGTTAATATTGTTGGAGGATGTTTTATATATTTTTGTAAAAAATATTTGGTTGACACTGTATTGTTATAGGGTATATATATATATATATATATTATTCGTATGATTTTGTGAATATGAATATGAATGTGGATGTGTGTGGATGTGGATGTATTTTATTTTAGAAAATATTAATGACTTGTATAGGGAATAAATTAATAGAGCATATATTTATTTTATGAAAATAAATTTATTGTGACAATAATAATCTGTCGCTAATGTAAATATCATTTCCTTGCATTTTATTAGCGATGGATTAACCTGTCGCATATACATATTAGTTTAAATCTTTAGCGACGGTTTTAAAGCTATGAATATGGTTTTAATTTAATTCTATTTTTTTGACGACGTTCTAGATCGTCGCTAATAATACTTTTTGCGACATTAAACACTGTCTCTAAAAAAAAAATTGGTGATGGGAACCTAAACCGTCACTCAAAGTGAAGTTTTTTCTCCATTTTTCGTGTCAAATTATACTATCGCGAAAACCTTTGATTTGTCGTCGCTAAAAGAAAGCTACGGTTTGTAACCGTCACAAATACCTTTTGTCACGCCCCCTTTCTCCATCTCCATTTTCCGTTGCTACTCCGTCGCAAAAAGTCTTTTGCGACGGCATGTGCACCTTTTGCGATGTTTACAACCGTTGTAAAAGTTTCGATTTTTAGTAGTGAAGGACATACAATATTTTCATAATAATTAAGGTCTTTCAACATTTCTATAGAGAAAATTCGGCTTCAAGAAATTTTGCTTGACTCAGAGAAATTTCGCCTCGACTTAGAGAAATTTCTCTATGATCACACCAAAGAAATTTTCAAATTTCTCTGAGTCAGGCCCGAAATTTTGTCTAAGTTAAGCAAAATTCTTCTGAGTCAAATTTTTTCTGTGAAAATGTTGAGGGAACTTAGCTAATAAAAAAAAAAAAATCTTGGATCTATCCTACTACACAAAGTTGGAGAGGGATGTTTCACCAATTTTTCCTTAAAAATAATAGTTAAATTAGAAGAAGAATTAGTAATATAGAATTAAAAGTAATTCTAACTATTTAATTTTCTTTTATATTCATTTGGAAAATAAAAATATGTAGAAATAGAAATTATATAAAATTAAATACAAATATGTTGTAGTTGGATTATCATGTAATGATTTTATATGATATATATATATATATATATTAGATTATAAGACTGCAAAATAAACACTCTTAATTAAATTAAAATATTAACTATGTGAAAGAAATTCAACAACGACTAATTAAGAAAAAATCATATAACAACATATAAACTCAAAAAGAAAAAATAATGAAAACATCCAAACAACGAAAACATCTCAATATGTGAAGTGATTAATTGTAAGCTCCCAGTGTCCCACATCGGGAATGGAGGAGAGTTCTTGGGCTATAAAAGTAAAAACCTGGATTCTTATATAGTATCGAGGCCTTTTCTTGGGTGGTGAGATCCCTAACAGAACTCTCTAGTTAAACGTGCTTAGGTTGGAGTAGTTCTGGAATGAGTAACCCACAGGGAAGAACAAATCCGTGCTGGTATGGCCCAAAGTAGACATTATCGATGACATATAAAGGGTTAGGGCGTTACAAATGGTATCAGAGCATACTCTTCGGAGTACCGAGTATGGGCCCCTGGCGTCTCTCAGTGCATGTGAGCAGGCTTGTGAGCTAGAAGGCTACTGCACAAGGACGTACAGCCTTAAGGGGGGTGGATTGTAAGGTCCCGATATCCCACATCGGGAATGGAGGGGAGTTCCTGAGTTATAAAAGTAAAAACGTAGACCCTTATATAGCATCGAGGCCTTTTCTTGGGTGGTGAGATTCCTAGCAGAACTGCCTAGTTAAGCTTGTTTAGACTAGAGTAGTTTTGAGATGGGCGGCCCACTGGAAAGAACAAATCTATGCGGGCATGACCCAAAGCGGACAATATCGATGACATATGAAGGGTTGGGGATTACATTAATCATCTATAATATAATGTCAAAACATAAAAAAAACTTATTGTTCAACAATTGAAAAACTAATTGAAATAGTAAATCCAAACTTTAGAGGTTACTTGAGAGTATCATTGTAAAATTATACGAATAGCCTACTAGTTAATAATTAAAGTTATAAATTTTTAATGAATGTAAAATCATTTTTTTTTAAAAATACATCGATCATTTGAAAATACCATCCCGAAGTCTAAAAATAGTTGGAGAAGCTATGGGAAGACACATTGTGTGACGCTCGATTATTGTGTATGTTACAATCTTATTTATTTATTTATTGAAATAAATATCTAATGTTTTACATTTTCTGGAAGCCTGAAATTAATTATATTGCAAAAGATTTTTTTTTTTGGTTTCTTTTTGCAGATGCAACCCTTTTGAGTACGTGATGATATCTTCGCATATCGATATTGGAGCTTACAATATTTTTTTTCTTTTTTTCTTTTTTGAAAAAAAATATCAAATGTTTTACATTTTTTGTAACCTTGAAATTAATTATTGTAAATAAAATTTTTTTTTCTTGTTGCAGATGCACCCTTTTGAGTACATAATGATATCTTCGCATATTGATATTGGAGCTTACAATCTTATTTATTTATTGAAATAAATATCAAATATTTTACATTTTTTGTAAGCTCAAAATTAATTATATTCTAAATGATTATTTTTTTTTGTTTCTTTTATAGATGCAATGATTTTGAGTACATGATGATATCTTCGCATATCTATATTGGAAGTTACAATCTTATTTATTTATTTATTTTTTGAAATAAATATAAAATGTTTTACAGTTTCTATAAGCTTGAAATTAATTATCATGTAAATGATTTTTTTTTTTTTTTTTTGTTTCTTTTTGCAGATGCAACCCTTTTGAATACGTGACGATATCTTCGCATATTGATGTTAGAGCTTGCTGTTGATATTAAAAAAGGTATAATATATATGTTTTTTTATTTGTATTGTTGATGGTTTTGTTTTGTTTTTAGATACAAAATTTGAGTTCATGAATTATCAAAAATTATTAATATTGTTGGAGGATGTTTTATATATTTTTGTAAAGAATATTTGGTTGACAATGTATTTTTACAGGGTATATATATAGATTATTCATATGATTTTGTGAATATGAATGTGAATATGGATGTGTGTGTGTGTGTGGATGTGGATGTGGATGTAGATGTATTTTATTTTAGAAAATATTAATAACTTGTACAAGGAATAAATTAATAGAGTATATATTTATTTTATGAAAATAAATTTATTGTGACAATTATAATCCGTCGCTAATGTAATTATCATTTCCTTGCATTTTATTAGCAACTGGTTAACTTGTTGCATATACATATTAGTTCAAATCTTTAGTGACTGTTTAAGCTGTCGTGATTACGGTTTTAATTTTATTTTATTTTTTTGACGACGTTCTAGACCATCACTAATAATACTTTTCGTGACGTTAAACACCGTCTCTAAAAAAGTTTTTGGTGATGGGAACCTAAACTGTCGCTAAAAGTGAATTTTTTTCTTCTTTTTTTTTTTCTATCGAATTATACTGTCGCAAAAACCTTTGATTTGCCGTCGCTAAAAGAAAGCGATGGTTTGTAACCGTTGCAAATTCCTTTTGTCACCCCCTTTCCGCCACCCCCATTTCTCGTTGTTACTTCGTTGCAAAAAGTCTTTTGCGACGGCATGTGCACCTTTTGCGACGTTTACGACCGTCGCAAAAGCTCCGATTTTTAGTAGTGAAAGACATACAGTATTTTCATAGTAGTTAAGGTCTCTTAATATTTTTATGGAGAAAATTCAACTTTGAGAAATTTTGCTCAACTCAAAGAAATTTCGCCTTGACTCAGAGAAATTTCTGTGATTATACCAAAGAAATTTCGAAATTTCTCTCGAAGTCATGATAAATTTTTCTAAGTCGGGCAAAATTCCTCTAAATTGAATTTTCTCTGTGAAAAATGTTGAGGGACCTTAGCTAATAAAAAAAATATCTTGGATCTCTCCTACTACACAAAGTTGGAGAGTGATGTTTTACTAATTTTTCCTTAAAAATAATAGTTAAATTAGAAGAAGAATTAGTAATACAAAATTAAAAGTAATTCTAACTATTTAATTTTCTTTTATATTCATTTGGAAAATAAAAATATGTAGAAATAGAAATTATATAAAATTTATTAAAAAAATTAAATATAAATATGTTGTAGTTGGATTATCATGTAATGATTTTATATGATATATATATATATATATATTAAATTATAAGATTGCAAAATAAACACTCTTAATTAAATTAAAATATTAATTATATGAAAGAAATTCAACAATGACTAACCAAGAAAGAATCACGTAACATCTAAACTCAATAATAATAATAATAATAATGAAAACATCCAAACAATGGAAACATCTTAGTGCGTGAAGTGATTAATCATCTACAATATGATGTCAAAATATAAAATAACTTTCTGTTCAACAATTGAAAAAATAACTCAAACAGTAAATCCAAATTTTAGAAATTACTCGAGAGTATCATTGTAAAATTATGCGAATAACCTACTAGTTAATAATTAAAGTTATAAATTTTTAATGAATGTAAAATTATTTTTTTTAAAAAATGCATTGAATTGCAGTTGTCCCTTATATATATATATATATATAATTTTTTTCATGCCATAAATAGAGGGAAAATTTGCCTATAAATCCCATCTTGAGGGATGGTGATCTGATTAGTGCCAAGAGTTTTCTTATAGACTAATTAGTCCTATTGATTTTAGAAAAGTATACTTAGTATATTATTTAAAAATTAGATTTACAGTTATACTCTTATTTTTATTATTTTTTTTCTTTATTTTATTTTATTTTATTTTTGTATTAGAAAGGTAAGATACACATTCTATGGTAATCAAATGTGGAATGAATTTTTATATAGAAATCTTTTTTATTTTGAAAGACACGAAATGTAAAATTTTTCAAACATTTCAAAAATAATACAATAATTTCTTGAAATATGAGATTCTTCAATAATACTAAAAGGATGTGGAATTCTTCAAATATTTCAAAGGAGTACAATAACTCCTCAATAAGTTTAGAAACAACGATAATTTCAATATGGAACACTCAAACGTAATACTCTAATGTAATATTCCAAAAAAACTTTTTACTATATTTTTTCCAATAACGTAACACTCACTCTCTAATGTAACACACAAAAAAAATTTCTTACTGTGTTTTTTTCAAACATAATACTCTAATGTAACACTCCAAAAAAAAGATGTGGAATTCTTCAAACCATTCCGAAATGGTGTGGGATTTTTCAAATCATTCCAAAAGAAGTACAAAAATTCTTAGTAAGCTTTGGGTAAATGCATAATTTCAAACTGTAAGTGTTACATTTAGAAAAAAAATACACTCAGTATTTTTTAGTGTTTTTATGTGTGTAACATTGGAGTGTTACATTTGAGATTGCATTAATTGAAGTGTTATGTTTGAGAAAATTGCAGTCAGGAATTTTTATTTTTTTTTTGTATGTTACATTGGAGTGTTACGTTCTTGTTGGTATTGTGAGATTTGTTCTAGATGGATAAAAATTGTCCAAATGTTATTTCACATTGGGAGAAATCCATTTTTATCTCTCAAAAATTAAATCTAAACGTGTAAGTGACTACATTTTTGTGTAATTTCCATTTTAATAGGACCTTTGGGTTCGTAAAAAAAGAAAATAAAAGATTAAATAGTTCACAATATCACATTTTGAAATTCATTGGTGCTCCACCCTAAATAGAGTTGCAAATTATGAGTTATGAGCTGAGTACTAAGCTCTTTAAAGCATAATTTAGGCTTCCTTTTGAAATTAGTAAAAAACTTAATTTATTAATTAATCAAAATTATAAATTTGTTAGATTAAGTGTAAAATCAGGATTAAAATATGACCAATAATTTAAGGTAGTTCTATCTTAGATCATTTTTTTTATACATAAATATATATAACCATCCATTTCATAGTGTTTACATAAATATATAATTTTTTACCTATGTTCAATTTTTTAAACAAATATGCATAAAATATGTTCATATTCTTATTATAAAAAATACTTACAAATAAATCATATCTTATTTTAAGAAATTCGTATTAACATAGAAATCCAATCCAATCCAATCCAAACTAAATTAAAAATTCTATAATGTATCAACATAGAAATCCAATCCAAACTAAACTAAAAGTCTAGAGCGTAAAATAATCCCTTTGATAACGAACAAGTAAACAACTTTCAATTTTCAATCTCCTAATAATGCTTCCATGCCAAGCAACTCAAAACCTTATATATATCTACTATAAACAATAGCACTTACCAGCAAATTCTAGAGGGAGTGAGTGAGTTTCTTCGAGAGTGAAAGAGAGAGTTTTGCAGAGAGAGAGAGAGAGAGAGAGAGTTCTTGGAGTATAATGATGTGGAGGAGAGGGAAAATATTGGGAAAGGGAGGTTCTGCAGTTGTTTCACCCACAAGAAATAATGATCCACTACTACCTTCTCTCATGGCTATCAAATCCGCCTGTCAACAACTCCCAATTGCTTTACATCAAAAGAGAGTTGTTCAGTCAGTTTGAAGGCTGTCCTCACATTCTTCGCTGTTTTGGGGATGACGTTATGATCGAAGTGTTGGGATCCGGGATCCCCCAAGACCTTTGCGGAAATTAAACCAAGCAGAAATACACACCCACACACAAGAAGACACAATATTTTACGTGGTTCGGCCTCAATGCCTACGTCCACGGGAGAGTAGCCGGTTTTTACTATACCAATTTGGAGATTACAGAAAGATTACAATAGAGGAGGAGCTCACACTCTCCTCACTCACACACTCTCCCGTCTCCCTCGCTCACACCGAAGGAGACGGGTCTCTCCGTCTCACATCTCAACACCTCTTTGGCAGTTGGCTCTCTTCTCTTTCTCTCTCATTTTTCTCTCCTCCCTCAACCTCTATTTATGCAGATGGAGAGGAGGAACAATTGGACAGCAGTGGCTTTGGTGGGTTGGGTACAACCACCACACTCCACTCTCTAAGTGCACCACTTTACCAAACCCATTCCACTCTCTAGTGGAACTACCATTTGGGTAGTGGAAGAAGAATGTGCTGCACTTTGTTGGCCACTTCTCTCTTCACAAGGGATGACCCAACAAATCACCCCCTCAACCCTTGTGAGGTGATTCATTGCACACACTGCTGCGATACTTGTCACGCCCAAATTTCAACATAGTCTTCATCTCTTCACTGAGACGCTGCATCCCCTGAAAGCTAGAGATAATACACCAGAGATATAAGAGGAGGAGGGAATCCTACATCCTCAACTCAACTCACACCACTCTCTGATTTGGAGAGAGCCTCTGCTCCCATCTCTCACACATCTCTTCCACGCTTCTGTCTCGGATGTCTTCACTTGCTATGCTTGAAATTGCGTAACCAAGATATCTGACACCCCCTGATTGGATGTCCTGCACCCCCTGCTGGGATGCCCTGCACCCCCTGATTGGATGCCCTTGACTGTCATGCATTACCTCGCAGGAACAGTCATGTTGAACACTGGAGCAACTAGAAAAACTTGTCGTTTATCCCATCAACGTCCTCAATTTTCCTTGCTCGGAGCTTATTTCTGAACTATCAGCCTTTGCCCTCTGCGCCGAACAACCTCCTAGCGTTTCCACATACGCTTGTTATGCGTGTTGCAATCCACGATTTTGGTTACTGTCTCACTTATGCGTCGTCTTGATGTTTGACGATTAGCCCTTCGCCAAGACAACTCCCCACCGGCCTGTATAAGTTACCCCTATGCATCCCTGTGCATAGTGCTCGCACCCATGGTTTCTGATCTCCCTACGTCGAGCTCGCCTGAGAGATCCGCATCAACTCTATCATCTGCTGCCATGGAACTCAAGAAACCACCATAGAGAAAAAAGGACTTGCCACTCATTGGCGCGCACTCTTGCGTTTGTCTCAATTTCTCTGCGGAAGTTCTGTGAACTTTCAACAACCCATTCCGCACACTCCTCTGGCGCCTCTGTACGATACTCTACCGTACCCTTGCACTACTGCACATCTGCATTTGTGCCCCTGCGCTTAGTATGCTCCTTTGCAACTATTGTTCTACAGGTCCACATACCACCAGTACTTACTCGTATATAGTAGCTCCAACAGCCACGGCATTTCTCTGAGCCTGAACTGGTTGCCAAATCATCTGTCCGTCGATGAATGGTCTTCTCTTTTGATTGAACCAAACCCTCCGATGACGTCAACAACCAGGAAAGTTCCCAGGACAGACTGGTGGGGTCACACTCGGTCCCACTTAAGAACCAGTCTCCTTAGACACTGTCTTTTTGACAGAACTTTCCTAGACATTGTTGATCTTGAGATAATCATACCTGCAATCCTCTGATCGCCCCTGACCAATCCTGATCTCCCTCGATCTGCCATCAAGCCTGATCTCCTCTGGTCTTCAATGATCTATCTCGAGTTGTACCTGGTTGTTCAATCTGGTCAGAATCTGTCCATTCTAACCTCTTCAGTGACACTGCAGCGTTCCACAATATCCGGCAACCTCCCTCCGAGTATTAAAGATGACAAACTCCCATGTTTTGACAATCTTTCCAAACCGTTCAGAATTTCACTATTCTGACCTCATGATTCCGTCGGAGCGGTCCGATTAGCTAGGACCAACCTTTCTTTGCGCCAGGGGACCTCACCGAAAAATATCCCGACAATTTGGGCCACCACAATTTTCTAAAAATTTGGGCCAAATTGCAATTTCGAAGTTCGGGAATATTCGTGTACCAACGAATATTCCGTCCCATCGCACCCGATGCCGTCCGTCCCTTCAATCTTCCTTCTTTTCTGAAACTCCGTCTCCAAAATCGACCGTCTGAGATGTGTCCTAATACTCCAAATAGTCTGAAACCACTATTGGATCGCCAAAAGCGGACTCAAATGGCTTAGATGAAGCCAAAACATTTTGTACGCCTCGATTTGCGGTTGCACCATAGCCGCTCTTCGGATCCTCTCCTGCGGCGCACTGCCGCCGTCGCCGGATCTGTTCTCGCCTCGATGACGTGGCGGCTTCATCGCCCACGGTGCCACGTGTCAATGACGTGGTACGCCACGTGGCGCTGACGTGGCAAGATGACGCGTGGCGGAACACGGGCCCACCTTGGCGGCGTGTCTGCCACGTGGGCTGGCGTGGGAACGCGCGTCGCTATCTCTGGCGCTCCTCACTCGTCTTCCTTCCTTGTAGCGCGTGGCGCGCGTGCGAGCGCGTGATATGACGCGCCGGTTCCCTCCTCGGCGCGTGGGGCGCGTGGCTGAGAGTGGGCCTCACGCGCAACATTCTAAAGGCACGTGAGGGTGCGTCCGGCCTCCGTTTGGGGTGTTCTTTGCATTTCTGTAATCCTCTCGTCGAGATCTTGCTCCTGGTATGCTCAAAACTCGATTTTGAGCAATCCGATTTCTGGGCAGATTCGGATTTTGCACTGTTTTGGTTCCGAAACGCCACCGACGAGGCTCTGATACCAATTGTTGGGATCCGGGATCCCCCAAGACCTTTGCGGAAATTAAACCAAGCAGAAATACACACCCACACACAAGAAGACACAATATTTTACGTGGTTCGGCCTCAATGCCTACGTCCACGGGAGAGTAGCCGGTTTTTACTATACCAATTTGGAGATTACAGAAAGATTACAATAGAGGAGGAGCTCACACTCTCCTCACTCACACACTCTCCCGTCTCCCTCGCTCACACCGAAGGAGACGGGTCTTTCCGTCTCACATCTCAACACCTCTTTGGCAGTTGGCTCTCTTCTCTTTCTCTCTCATTTTTCTCTCCTCCCTCAACCTCTATTTATGCAGATGGAGAGGAGGAACAATTGGACAGCAGTGGCTTTGGTGGGTTGGGTACAACCACCACACTCCACTCTCTAAGTGCACCACTTCACCAAACCCATTCCACTCTCTAGTGGAACTACCATTTGGGTAGTGGAAGAAGAATGTGCTGCACTTTGTTGGCCACTTCTCTCTTCACAAGGGATGACCCAACACGAAGATGGTGAGCAATGGTACAACAACTTGTTGGAGTATGCCGCTGGTGGAAGTTTGGCTGATCGCATTCAGAGTAATGGCAGAGGACTACCGGAGACAGAGGTGAGAAGATACACAAATTCTATACTTTTGGGCCTGAGTTACATTCACGAGGGTTATGTTCATTGTGATATCAAGCCTCATAACATATTGCTTGTGGAGGAAAAGGATGACTTGTCAATGGATTTGAATGGAAAGAGGAGGAAAAGGGTCCAAAAAGTAGTGCAAAGATTGCTGACCTAGGGCTTGTAAAGAAGGTTGGAGAGAGGTTGACAGAAAAAGGAATAAAGCTAGAAATCAGGGGCAGCCTGTATATGGCCCCGAGTCCATTCGCTATGAAGATTATGAACCGTAAGCGGACATATGGGCATTGGGGTGCACGATTTTAGAGTTGTTGATTGAAAAGAATCTTGGAAGTGCGATCTGAAATACGTAAAAGAGTAACTATCTTGTTTAAAATAGCAAGTACACAAGAAATACCGAAATTTGGAGTGGGTTCTCAAAAGAGGCCGAAGATTTTTGAGTAAGTGCTTGATTAGGGATCCCAAGTCATGGTGGATTGCCGATATGCTCTTAGGCCATCCTTTGCTTTTGGCTACAGATGGTATTTTCACTGATAGTATCATGGACGAAAAGAAACAGAGTTGTTAATCCAAAACAGATAAGGTATTCTTCATTCATCCACTACAAAAATTAAAGTTTTAGATATCAAAATTTAGCAACAAAATTATTTTTTAGGATCAAATAATTTTGTTGCAAAAGTGTCGTTATTATATTTTTAGCAACAAAAATTAGATATTAGTGATGAATTATTATCCTTTTGGGACCAAATTTTTTGTCTTATAAAATAAACAATTTTGAGACCAAATTATTTTGTTCATAAAAGTCTACTTATTAGTGACATTTTCAATATTTTATCGCTAAAAACTTTATGTTTGTCTTTTTGGGATGACTTTTTAGCGACTATCCTCGTAACGATGGAAATTGGTCCCTAAATGTTTTTTGTAACAAAATTTTCACTTTTAGAGACCAAAACATTTGATCTCTAAAACTCTTATATGTTGTAGTGATCATTCCTGAGTATATTCAATCTTTCCAAACCTTCCTTATATGCTCACGTCACAGTCAGCATCAAATGGACAAGTACCTAATAATTGCATGGCCACAGGACTTCGGTGAAATTCACGCTTGTAAGGTGCGCAAAAGATTAGTGGAAAATGCCAAAGAAGGGCTATCTACAAGAAGTTTTTGACTGGATGCCTTGGGGCGGTAATGGGGTATGAAGAGGATTTTCAATTAAGGTTTTATGGAGCATGATTGTTGTTGCTATAAGTCATCTGGTGTGAGAATGTCTCAAACACGACTTAGATAATCCTATGTACAGAGAGGTTGTTGTGAGAGGAGGACTCATTGTATTCTCTACATTCATAGTAAAATTCCTATATTTTTTGCGTGGATGTAGGCTTATAGCCAAATCACGTAAATTATTTTGTGCTTGTGTGTTTGTTCTATTTTATATTTTTTCACTTTTTGGTTTCATCATAAAATCACTAAGTAATATCTAATCGAAGCATAGGCTTTCAAACAAAAGAAACCCTTAATCAAATCAACCAATTCCAATTCCTGGTTCACTACTTTGGAAAATTAAATCATTCCTAACTCTCCACAATGACCACAACACGCTTAAAAATGGTTTTCTACTTAATTCTTGCCAAATTTGTGTTACTCTCTCTGACATAGGGCATGCCACTCACAAATTATCCATACAAGAAGAAGTTTAGTATATAACTATTTTGGACTTTATCAAAAAATAGTAACAGAGTCCTTGTTAAAAAAATATTAGAATAGATCTGAAATCACTATTAAATGTTAAATGTTTGGTAGGAAAGTTTACTGAGACATAGCCATAATGAAGCCACTTTAGTAATATAAAAATGAAATATCACTATTAAATTTTATAATTTAAGGCGTTCAATTTGTGTGGCTTATTGAGCATATTATTGATGTAAAAAATTAAGTTGATTGAACACTAAGCTGACCAAAGGCCAACAATACTAGATTAGTATACTTTTTGACTTTTTATGAAAAAACGTGAAATATGGGTTGGGTTTGAAATGATGTGATAGAGAGGTGATGTAATTCAAAAAAAGATGATTGTGATCTAAATAAAATAATGTGCTAAAATAACATGTGCTAAGAAGCACTTAGTTTAACTTGTTTGAAACACACTTCTCAAAGTTTTTGCTATTATTTTTGCAATCTCAAGCTTATTGTTTAATGCACCCAAAAAAAAAAAAAAAAAAAAAAAAAAAAAAAAAACTTATTGTTTATTATGAATATGTGATTGTTTGTTTAAGTTTTAGCATTAATATTTTAATTAATTATGGAAGTATTATAATGCTTTACTTCTTTTTTAAGGTTCCTAATAAATTTTATTATAAATATCATATTCGATCTTATATTATCTAATATTTTCAGTTTTCATAATATTTTTGGACCACTTTTTATATTTATATTTCCTATATCTTTTTATTATATTTTTTTACAGATTATATTGAATTAAGGGTTTATTATACTTTATACTCCTAAAATTATTGTCAAATTATCTATTTAGTCCTAAATTATTGATTGAGCCCACTTCGTTCCTAAAGTATATAAATTAAATCTATTTAGTTATTAAACTATCGATTGAATTTATAAGTACCTAAAATATTTAATTCCTTAAGGCCACAAATCACCTTCTTGACTACATGAAAATATGTTATTTAGCCATGTTCAACTTTGGAAATGAAATTTGCCTATGACATTCTTAGAGACCGTGGCTTAAGTGTGATCTCCTTCATTAAAGAAGAGGTAAGATAATAATTTGGAAATTTAGACTAATGCACCTAAGATTATGGAATTGGGAATATATATATATATATATATTGCGATAGTGTCTCTTGGAGCATTACCACACCATGTGTACATGGTACTCCCATTAAAAAAAGAAATAGGTAATGTCAATCTTGTCTCTCACCTAGTTGACTAAAGTGGATTGAATCAGGTACAATCGGTTTTACTCATCCCATAACTACAACTCTTATTGATTTGTGAATATTATATCAACATTTTGAGTTAGTACTCGGCCAGTATTGGCATCTAATCATGTGTATATTGCAGTGGGCAAATCTTTGCAAATCATCTTTGGCGGAGGCAAGGTGGTTCTACAGTGGATATACACCAACATTGGAAGAGTGCTTGGAAAATGCATGGATTTCAGTGGGTGGCCATGCAGGCATGGCATAGCCCATGCTTACTTGCTGCTCGAGTCTACCATGACCAAAACTTGTCTTCATAGCTTCAAGATCAATGGCTTTGGCCCAATTTATTGGTCATCTCTTATTGCCCAACTAAGCGATGATTTGGGCACCTCCAAGGTAATACAACATAGAATACATCAAATTAATCATTAATTATACATGCATTATAGAGTATAATCTTTAAAATTTTATAAACTATTATGATTATCAAAATGAGTCTTGTGGAGGTCACGAAGGCCTTCATAGTATGCCTCTGTTGACTTTGCTAGTTTGATAGAATCTCATTCCAAAATTAAATAATAGTGAGTGGGGTTCCCTTGTGTTAATGTGAATGTTATCAATAAAATATCTAAAAATGATGCTATACCGTCTTAGGTCATTAATTCATTTTTATTGTTTGCTTATCTTGATTAAAGGCAGAGATTATGAGAAGGGATTGAAAAGTGAATCTTGAGTTATGAGACCAAACAAATTGATTATCTTTTAAATAATATTTTTAAATCATTCATTAATGAACAAACTTTATAAAGATGGTCGTTGGTTGACATTTTTTTTTTCGAGCATAAATTATAGAAAAAATTTATTTAACATCTCTCTCTAATTTTGGGTAGTCGAAGAGGTCCATAATTTTTTATTTTTTATTATTATATTTTTTAATGTTAGATAAGGTCCCTCACATCCTTTATTTCTATTTTATTCAAAAAAAATACCAACTTTGCCCTCCCTCTTTCCTCTTATCTCTCTACATATTTGGGTCTCTCTTCTCTCTCTCATCCATCTATCTAATTTCTCACTTCTCAAACCCTAAAACCCAAATCCATCATCTTCTCACTCTCCCACATTGCCACCTTCGCCTCCTTTCACTTCAACGGCAGTTTCATCATTGACACAGACTCCCACTTTGGCATCATTCTTTCATTTATCTTCTCTCTTCTCTCTCTATAGATTTGGATCTCTCCATCACCTCACAATCTTCTCTTCCCAAATCCTAGAACCCAAATCCACCATTTCCTCATTCCTCAACACCGCCACCTCCGCTTCCTTCTATTCTGATGACCATTTTATCACTGTCGGTCTTGTCTATGTCTTTGACACCAAGTTCCGAACCCCCTCCGCCGCATTTGCGGCCACGTCCACCCCGTTGACCTTATCCACTACCATGAGGATGGGTCCTTGATTTATTTGTTGAAGAATAAAGAGTGGGTGATCATGGACAACAATAAACTCACGGATTTTAAGGAATTTGGAGAATTTGCTGAAATTTCTCTAGATCTATACCATTGAAATTTCACTAGACCTATATCAGGTAATTTTCTTTGGACCTATACCAGAAATTTCTATGGAGTTAAACCAGAGAAATTTCATTGGACCCATGGCAAAAATTTCTTTGGACCTATACTAAAGAATTTGGAGGACCTACTGAAATTTTATTGGACTTATACCAAAGAAATTATTTGTGAAGAGAATTTTTTTTTGAAATTTCACTGGACTTATACTAGAGAAATTTCACTTAAACCTATATATGGAATTTCTCTGTAATTTTGATCATCTTTGGCCATGACACACTTGCAATATGAAATTTCACTGGACCTATATTTGAAATCTCTGTCATCTTGATTTTCTTTGAATGTTCTCTACAAACCTAGTTAAAGAAATTTACTTGCATGTTGATTTTTCTCCAATACATTTGATTTTTCTCTAAAATTTCTCTACAAATGTAGTAAGAGAAATTGACTTGCATATGTTGATTTTCTCTACACATTTGATTTTCTCTGAAATTTCTCTACAAATGTAGTTAGAGAAATTTACTTGCATGTTGATTTTCTCTAAATCATTTGATTTTCTCTGAAATTGCTATATAAATGTATTCAGAGAAATTCACTTTCATATTGATTTCTAATTCAATGAAATTTTATCAATTTTATAAAAAAAAAAATTATTTTATTATTTTTTTTGAATTTCGTATTCATCATAGATCTTGTTTGATAGATCTCGACAAGGGCATTCCAAAAATATATTTTTTGTTGAAAATAGACATCTAAATCAAAAGTTACTAAATTTTTAAGTTTTGAAAATTTTCAAAAAATGAAAGACGTTTGAATATAAAATGCAAGGATATTTTGGTCCAATAATTTTAGAGAAAAGAGGCGCATGTTTTTGACAGACCCGAGGTAGTATAAAAGTTTGAGATGTCTTTTATCTCCTAAAATTGTAATATTAGGGACCTTAAAAAAAAAAAACCCTAAATTATACTCCTTTTTAATATTTGAAAAATATATACTATAATTAATTTTATATTTTTAACATAATTATATCACATTAGTTTGAGAATTTAATTTATATAATACTTAGATTATTTTATCAGTATTTCGTAACAATGTTATATGATGGATAAGGGTGTGATAGAAGAACAAGCACGAGATCATATTAAAGGCCTTATCCGCTTTTCATGGAGAAAAATTAATGAGACAATTGCAAAGAATTCAAACCCTAAATCTATAATATTAACTACTTTGTCACTAAACATAGCAAGGACTGCCCAATGCATCTACCAACATGGTGATGGTGTTGGTACATCGGTTGGGGTGACCAAAGATCGTTTGATGTCATTGATCGTCGAACCTATTGCAATGTTCGACTAAAATCAAGGAACAGTGGCAGGAATGTATTACCCAACAGAGAATCCTGCATGAACACGTACAAATGGCTTCTAGGGAGGGATAGTGACGGTCCACATGTAGCTCTTGTCCTGTTTGATATGGTCCTAATAACCAGCAGGGCCAATTCGAAGGCCAATACAACCCTAATCAATGATAATCAACACCAAAATCATAAATTCAGTCATGGTGATCACGTATAATCAATCAGCATGAGACTTGTAAACTAGAACATTCAAATACCAAAATAAATCTCATGAGATAGAATTAACCACAGAATTAATTACATAAATTCATCAGAGTCATATGTATAAGATGGTGAGACCATCCATTGATAAGATTATTTCACTCAAGTTGTTCCACTTGTGTTTTTTTGTAGTAGATTCTATAGTCAGTTTGTGTTGCTAGACTTATTGTTCACATACCATGTACGAAGGAGGCCAACCAGTGAGTGTTGTCTGATAAGGGATGCTTTTTGAATCTCGTCATCAATACAAATGTTGCACTCACCAACCACATTGGCAAGAACATGTGCAAGACCCAAATGGTGATTTCAAAACCATTTGTTTCTATCGAGCTTGTAACATGCTAATGGTCATTTCATTGACTGAATTTATTGTACCCTTGCTCGATGAACAATCAGCTTCAAGTAAATTCCTTTAAGTGAAAAAGCCAGGGTGTTTAGGCTGAGGCAATACACCCTCACTGCCTAACATCAAAACCACAGTTGACATGCTTGGCCTATCCTCTGGATGTTGTTGTACACATAAAAGACCCACATGTATTGATCGCAACACTTCAAATAGGTCACATGAGTCCCTCAAAGATTCATCAATCAATTCCATTGACCTGTCTTCTTTATAGATTATCTATGCCTGAAAAATTCATAACAATATTAACAGCAACAATTTGAACAAATACAAACGATAATGAGTACTTTTAGATTTAACATTAAGGCTTACATGACCAGGGAGGTTAAGGTGATGATCTGGATGATAGAAACCTCTATTTCTCTTCCCACTCATTATCTCCAACACCAACACACCGAAGCTAAATGCATCCGACTTTACTGAAAATAGCCCATCCAATGCGTATTCCAGAGTCATGTAACTGCTGCAGCAGAGCATTATATGAAGAATCGGATTTTGAAGTAAATGTAAGTGAATTAGACAAAAGCATGTTGTAGAGATGCTTACTATGTTCCAACCACTCTTTTTGTATTTCCTGCCATCTCATTTCCTCCAAAACTTTTAGCCATTCCGAAGTCTGATATTTTTGGGTTCATGCCAATGTCTAGCAAAATATTGCTTGCTTTGAGATCTCTATGAATAATTCTTAGTCTAGAATCTTGATGAAGATAAAGAAGCCCCCGGGCAATCCCATTAATAATTTGGAAGCGCTTGGGCCAATCCAATAACGTTCTTTGAGTTTGATCTGGTCACATTTTTTCCTGAGTTAGACCATGATCCTAATAAATAAGTGCTTGAATTTAATAGGATTCCTTCAAGAAGTTCACAATTATTTTTTTGGTAGAGGAAGTTCATGCAGGTGCACATGTAAAACAAAACCATATGATCTTGATCCCATTTTCAAATAATTAAAAAGATTTATAAGGAGCCAAAAGGATTAAATTAGAAGAAGACTAAGATGGAAGTAAGAAAGTGATGTAGTATTATAGTTTTAGGAGAGCCTAACCAAAAATAAAGTAGTCCAGACCTTTGTTGGGCATGTATTCGTAGATCAACATTTTTTCTTCTCCTTGAATACAACATCCTAAAAGTTCACGAGATTTCAGTGCTGAAGTTTGGCAATACAAATAACTTCATTCTTGAACTCATTAGGCCCTTGTGTTGAATACTCTGAAAGCCGCTTAACAGCTATTTCTTGTCCACCTTCCAAAATACCCTGAATATAAACCAATTTGATCAGTATAATAGTCTTCAAAACTAGAAATTTTTTTTTCTTTTTCTTTTTTCATGTCGCACACTGCTAACAAACAGAACTCAATTTTTAGGTCCATTTTTCCATTTTAAAAAAAAATTAGGCCCATTTTGAATCCTATAGCACAAATACACATTCCATATTTTGGATGGGTATGTGTGTGTGTTCTTAGAGGAGGGACGGAGGGTTATCTAGAACTCTACAAAAATTCATTCACCATCACTTCTATGCAAAAGGTCAGACTCAATAGTCATTTCATTTCCTATTAGAGCAAGTTCATAGATAAAATTCTTCTTGCTGTTGTTTTTGCCAATTTCATATTCCAGAATCGTGGTTTGGCATTAAAACTTGAGCAAGTTTGGAAAAATAGTGACAGAAATATTGCCTTATAAGAAGTATCTACAATATTTGTCACGACCCCATTCCGCCCCTAGTAGAATGGTGCCGTGATGGCCAGTAATCCGAGATTACCAAAGGCCAACTTACAAAGGTTCACACACAATTAGAGTATACATATGGGGCTTACATGTGCGGAAGCAATAAATTTAAATCTAAGTAGTCCATAAGAGCTGTGCATAGATTAAATGAAATGACATACATCTTAACATGGTTTACAACTTGGATACAAATAAAATAAAGTACATGTTACATCTTGATCAAAAGGCTTCTCAAGCCGAAATATATAAAGACATGAATTACAACTAAGAAGCATAATCTTCAAGAGGTTAGCAAAATGAATCCAAAACCACTTGCAAGTAACATCTAGGCATCATCGCCTTCTTGCTCGCCACCTACATATATATAAAGGGGAGGGTGAGCTTGGATACTCAGTGAATGATATAATTAATAAAGGTTTGAATGAATGGTATCCGAGATCTTTATCAAAACAATACATATCATAGCTTGTAACAAAACTTGGGATGAATCAAGTTCATCAATCAAATCTTTCAAATCTTCTTGGGATGTTTAATAACATCTACATAATACATGGGGGATGACATTCTAGACAAAACAAGAGAATAATCGACCCGGAATTGATTAGACAAATCCACTCGCACAAGGCCGTCGGTGGGGCCATCCGTACAAGACCATCGATGGCAGAGATCTCTCAAACATGGTGCTACATGGGCTTAAAGTCCCCTAGCATGGGAGGACTTTCCAAGAATGTCATCAAAACAAGATAATACTTGACACAAAAACTAGGGATAATCATTCATGCTTGATCAAATACTTTTACAAAATGAAGCAAAGCTTTATCAAAACTTTATAACATAGCTTTATTAAAAATACCACTCACATAGCTCTTCGGGTGTAGGGATTAAGGCAAGGATCCAAGACCTACAAATACATAATAAAGTCTACTGAATGCATTTCAAGAAGACAAGAAAGCATGCTCAAAGATGGCTATGCAATGCATTCTCAAAACAAGCTTTACATGAGTGTAAATGATCCCAGCATTTCTTTTCAAAACCAAGTCAAGACAAAGTAAAACATGCTGGGAGTTAAATCACTGTTTTTCATCTAGGGAAAACATACTGGGTGTAAAAAAACACTATTTTTCTTCTAGGGAAAACATGTTAGGAGTTAAAATACTCTTTTTCTTCTTGGAAAAGCATGCTGGGTGCCAACCAGGTCTTGAAATGGATGCACAGAAATGATCTAGGGAAAAATGACCTAGTTGGGTGAACTCAGGAGGTCTTGGCCGAGGTCCCACACCTCTTGGCCGAGGTGTGGTTACCTAGGCTTCGGTGTGTAGCTGCCTGCCGAGGTGTTACAAGGTGTTGGCAAGGGTGTACCATGGTCGGCCTAGGTGTGTAGTGATTAGCCTAAGTGTGCATGCGAGATAGACTAATGGTGCAAGTGATCATGCAAGGTAGGCCAAGGTGAGATACGATGCTTGGCCTAGGTGTGGGATCTAGGCAAGAGTGGTCTCGGTAATCACACCTTGGGAAATGAAGTCTGGAAATCTGGGTTTCCCTCTTGATGAACATGAAGGACAAGAACATGAAGAACATGAATGCTAAAATCATAACTTCTTTATTCAAAATCTAAGATTTCATGAGATGAGTTCGAAAACATGGACCTGGGTACCCATACTTGAAGATCTTATGAAAACAAACACAAAAACATGGATCTTGATACAAACTTTTGGATCAAAACATGGTTTTATTTCAAGAACACAGGAACATCATTTTCTCTTTCTAAAACAAGCTTTAAATCAATGCATGGCTTATGAATCATGCTAGATCATGCAATGTGATCAGATCAATATAAAGAACAACAAGAGTAGATCAAGAATCTAACCTCAAAACACGAATCCAACGGTTCAAGGTGTGAAGATCAAGCTTGGAATCTAGTTCTCCCTCTAAGAACTTCTCTTCCTCTTCCTAGAGCTTCTCTCTCTACAAGGCTAGGATATGACAAAATGATGTGGGTTTCTCTCTCTGCCGGCTGACTTAACCCTCTCCTGGGACACGTGGCAACGTCTGGTTGGGTTTCCTCAAAAGGTGACTGAATGACAAGACAAGAGCATGACAAAGGGTGTACAACAAGTAAGGTGACATGGACACTCCGGCAGGTAATGATCTTGGATTAGGACATAGGCTTCGGCAAGTAAGGTCTCAATGATCTCGACTAGGAAGGATAACACTTGACCTAGCTGTGCCACACCTCAGCCTAAATGTGCCACACCTTGGTCTAGGTCATACTAGTCTAGGAACAAGATCACTAGGTGTAAGGGTTAAAGATCTAGGACACCTAAATGATAACATCTCGGCCTAGATGATGCACATCTCGGCCTAGGTGATGCACACCTCGGCCTAGATGATGACATCTCAGCCGATATGCCTAGGTGATGGTGGAGGTCAACCAAAGTGGTTCCAAGATGGTCCTAGGTATAAGAGGTTCAAAGGTGTGACCTACGCTTAACATGACCTAGGCTTGACATGACCTAGGCTTGGCATGACCCAGGCTTAACATGACCTAGGCTTAACATGACCTAGGCTTGGCATGACCTAGGCTTGAGACAGCAAGAAAGGAACAAAGCATGCATACAACACTTAGGCAAATCACATAAGCACAAAACAAGACAGGGACCTTTACTTAGGCAAAACAAGTCAAAGTCTATAAATGCAAGCTTAATAAGACAAAATCATGCAAATGCACATGAACATGACTAAGGCAAGAATGTGGGTTATTACAATATTACCTTGTAAACAGGTCCAAATCCACCATCTCCAATCTTATTGTAGATTGAAAAGTTATTTGTAGAATCAACTATTGTAGCTAAGTCAAAGAATGGCAACTCTAGCTTTTCCTTCTGGTTTTTGTTAGGATAAAGTTGCCCGGAGTTGTGGTCCATACGTCCTACAAAGCGGATTTAGATGAGACAGCATGTTCCAACATATTGTTACAGAACAAAAAGCATGGCTTCTTCTTCTTCTTTTTTTTAAAAAAAAAAAAAAATTGTCATGGTAGTGTCTGGCATTTTAATTCCAGAAAACTTGACAAATCCATCATTGTGGCAATCCAATGGTGTCATCTGAATGCACCCACTCGACCGATCTGTCATATCCCGATTTTTAGAGTCTTTGGAAACAAATTTATCACTCAAACAACCACAAACAGGGAAAGTATCAATGTTACAAATACCATATGGACCACACAACTTAAAACTGTCACAAGGATCTCGTGGCACGGTCACTTATGGTAACCAACTGTGGGTTCGATCAATCTATGTCGCTCGCTCTACAAGGCCATTCGGATTCAAAACCAACCTCGAAACAACAGAGCTATTAATGAGCTCATAACTATAGTACATCTCATCATTTTTAAAAACAACTCCATATTTGTAAATTGGATTAGATGTCATGTGTGGACCACTGAACCCGACACCATTCCAGGGTCCAGCATGAAACTGCTCGGTGGTACCCATGCTCAAAACAATTTGCGGATACCCGCGAAGATCCAACTGGTATGTGTACGCACCTTGAGATAGATCGACCATTCTGTTCCAAGACGAGAGGTACCATTCTTTACCAGTCACAAAGTTCTTCCCAACCTTCATACCAGGTAAAAAAGTATCACTCGAATAATCAAAACTCTGCCAGAGGAGGAGGTGCTCTGTTTCTGGGTTTTTTTCATCATTTATAACAAGATTGCCTGAATCAAGAAGTCAGGCTACTGGGCTCTGAGCGGAGATTGAGGAAGTGGTAGACCATACGGTTTGATTGTATCCATTGACAAGGACGAGAATTCCAGGGTTGATGATCTTCAAGACTCCAGATTTATTAGGGATTAGGGTTTCTCTGTTGGCAACCCAAACCACAGTCCCGGTTGATATTTTCTTGTACCATATTCCTACATACTGGTTCTTGGAATTGGCACCGGGAGTGAAGAACCCCAATTCGAAGGTTCCAGAAGCTGAAACTGTTGGAAAATTTGAATTACAATTTACTCCAATATTTGTGTCTCTTGAGATGGAAGGGTGTATCCTTTTGAAGGGTCACAACATTTCTAAAGAGTTATGGAGCAATTTATAAATTCTATCCCCCTCTCTTCAATTTAAGATAGTGAATTGCCATTCTTCTTCACTTTGCATTTATTCTTCATATTTCCTGAGTCTAATTTTCCTATAAAGAGAGTACATGCACAGCAAAGTTCGCTAGGCTTGCAATAGTAGTGCTGCTAGTGCAAGACATTGATCGTTTGATCCTAGGAGATAGACATCCATTGAATCCTAAGCACCGGTGGGAGGACGAATCTGTCTTAAGGAAAGAGTATCACACACACGACTCGATCAGGTTTTATCTATTTATATGCTGTAAGTTTGGTTACATTATTTTGTCAACTTATTTCAGTTTTGGTTTTGCCCAAAAGCCATTTACATGTTTATAAATTTTATTTTCCTTATAGTTTGGTACTATAATTTTTCCAACAAGCTTAAGACAAACTTTGTGCCTGTTTATGGTTTTTGGTACAATATAATTGATATGCCTGATCTTTTCATAACTAGAATTTGAAAAGAAAAAACCAGAGAAATGTTTCTTATTATTTGAATATTCTGAATCTTTTTTATGGTCTTGATTGTTGCTTATGATTGAGAATTTATTACATACATGTGTGTGTGTGTGTGTGTGTGTGTGTGTGTGTGTGTTTGGGACATTGAAGGTTTCCAATATCTTGGGATGATGGATTTTTAGCCAAAATTTGTAGTGTGGGTGGTCAAAAAAGTGATATAACCCACAATGAAGTAATTTGAATAATAAGGGTGAGGCTCTTCCTTGATTAATTTTAATCGGTTACACATACCTCTCTTCTCTCTATTTATTTCTCCACTGAAACACCACACCACACCACACCACACAACACAACACAAAACAAAGCTGAAATCAAATAATTCGAACGTTGCAAAGCCGCCACAGAGAGAAAAGTCTTCTTCTGTTGCAATCTCGAACTCACCTATGTTCTCTCCATCTAGGGCTTCGGCTACAAAGGCCTCCGAGCGGGCTTAATAGGGCTTCTAATGATTGTGCAGTTTCAACTCCGTCTTCATCTTCTTCTCTGCCGGCGCTGTTGAAGAGGAAGAGGCCGGCGAGGTTGGATAATTCCGAATTTGGGAATGGGTTTTAGTGGTGTTTGTGTAGCGACGCCGGCGGTGGGAGTGGAGAGGAGGGAGGTTGTGGAGGCTGAGAGTGATAGGTATTCGGTGTTTTGTAAGACGGGAAGAATGGAAGCCATGGAAGATAGGTTGTCTTCCCTCCTCAATCTTCAAGGAGATCCCAAATAATGATGTGTTAATGCCTTTGAATCCGTCGTTGGAAACGGAGAAACCAATCGGCATGTTGGTGCTTCGTTCAAAGGTGCCATTTCATTTTTATCCCAAACTGTTTGAAACTTTTAGTTGGGTCCTTAATCATTGAATTGAGTTTGGGTATTCCTTTCATCTAAATATCAAATCTAATGGTTTATTTATTTATAAGGAAATTCTTTTGTCGTTTATTAGTTGAACATAATGATCAACTTTTTGGAAAGACAATTGGAAATGTTTTAAATTAAATTTTTCTAATATAAATTAAATATATAAATATGGCATGTTTGTGTGATATTTTTTAACAAACTCATAACATAATTTGGTGAGATGTTATATTGTGGTCCCAGTCCCAACTGTGCTACCTATAACACTTTATTGAAGTGTTATTGCCTAATTAATAATGTGAATGAGCTCGATGTTTTCTACAATGGCGAATTCTGGTGTTGTGCCAAATAGAGTTTCTTGTAACATTTTAGTACATGCACTTTGCAAGAAAGGACTTTTGGAGGATGCTAGGAAGCTTCTTAAAGGAAAATTAGATGAAAATTGTGACAAGGGAAGATCAAATTTAATCCATAGCTTTATGTACATCACTTATGGTTTGATTTATTTGTTTTTTTTTTTTTATATAAATAATAATCTCATGAAAATGGCATTAGGGGGATGCCACCAGAATACAGCCACTTGATTGCTTTATATTTACTTAGGACCCTTATTATAGGATGGACCGCTAAATGTGATATTCTTTAGTATTTGCAACAATTTGGGAATGTGTGGTTTCATGACACTTTAAACATCATCTTATGTAGTTTTTTGGCTTCCAAGTTTAGTATCTTGTTACATTTGGTTGTTAAGCATGTCATCTGCTTGGACTTTCTATAGGAGCTAGTAGTTGTTTTTTTTGTGTTTAAAGTCCTCTTGTGCTTGTAATAAGCTGTAGCAGTGTCCCCATATTTTCTTTGATGGATTTTTCTGAATGTAATTTGATGTCATTTGATATATCGATTTGATATGTGGTGTAAATGGATGTCAATTATTTATCAAAGTGTTGATAAAAATGTGAACTTATGTGTTTTGACATAAGAGAAATTCTAACTATTCTTTGAAATAATGACTAAAATTGGTGTGGTGACTGATCCGTAATGAAATATTATATGAGTTAAAATATTTCATGGGTAAAAGACACTTTCGTAATTGTCGACGTAGTCACCAATACTGAATAAGACAAATAAGATGTAAATATATTTATACAGTGATATTTATATTCCATGTTGAGATTGGAATTAAGGATTGCAGAAATTAATCATGGCTAAAGAAATATTATTTGACTAAGTGTTGTGGCCACAACTGGTATTAGTCATTTCTTTCTTGTACTGCAAAAGCAAGTTATGAAGTCTAATTGTATTTTAGAAAAATTAGTATTGTGATTATATTCACAAAGAAATTTACATCTTGTTATTTAGTTCAAGCATGCCAATTAATGTTATATTCTGATTTATCTCAGAATTGTGGGGGTGTATTTATTATACACTAGCAAGAGAAATTAAGTTTCCTTGGAATGCTTAAAATGTGGGGGTGCTTGGAGGTTTTTACCAAAGTAACGGTTCTGATTGTAGGTCCATAAAGAATCTCAATTCTTTTTATAGGACAAAGTTGGAGTAGAAGCAAAAATGGTTTCATTAACTCCTAAGGAATAACTCTATGTTTATTATTTAAATTTGAAAATGGGAGTGACATAGAGTAACAGTAAGTCTCGATGTAATCAAAGACTTAATACCGTAGGACATTTGCTTTCAGTTGTGAATATTATCTAAGGATAATATAATGGATCCACTAACTACTCAATGATATATAACTGAGAAGGTCAAACGAATAATAGCAGCCGCTAAACAAAAAGTTTGACCAGAGAGCAAATGAGGGAAAGTTCATCGAGGGGAATGTGATTAAAACCTATTACATCACAGTCATCATAATGGTAACCCTACTTAGATGACTGGAGATCCCAAGAATTAAGTTCAAAGGGACAACTAAGTTATGTGTGGCTCGTCAGAAATCACTAAGGGAGTCTATCTCCTATCCATTCCTATGATAAGAGTGATATCTGCAACATGTGTTGTATATAGGGAACTTAGGGTAAGCTATGCTTTTAATGATCACTTATATCTTGAAAACCCTAGAGGGGTATCTTTCAAGAGGAGTACTAAAAAGACTCGAAATAAGAATCACCTATATGAGTGTGAAGGGGCCGCTTCTATGAAAATTGATAAGGCTAAATTTTCTAAACCACTCATGAAACACCAGGAGATGCCCAAGGCCAAAACGGGCACAACCGTGAGAACTAAACTGTGTCCGAAGATATTCCGTGTGAATTCTATTGTCTTGACTTACAAGCAATTTGAGCAGGTTCAAGGCATCACGTCCACTGATTAGCTAGTACGTTTGATAGACTTTCACTAGGGAAGGTTCAAAGCCGAAAACTATCTATCCCGATGCAGGATATTTCCTTAAATGTACTCTCTCTTTGTATGCATGTTGTTGCATGTCCTTTCTGTAAATTTCATTCATGTGGGGGATTGTTGGAAAATTTGAATTACAATTTACTCTAATGTTTGTGTCTCTTGAGATGGAAGGGTGTATCCTTTTGAAGGGTCACAATCTTTCTAAAGAGTTATGGAGCAATTTATAAATTCTATCCCCCTCCTTCAATTTAAGATAGTGAATTGCCATTCTTCTTCACTTTGCATTTATTCTTCATATTTCCTGAGTCTAATTTTCCTATAAAGAGAGTACATGCACAGCAAAGTTCGCTAGGCTTGCAATAGTAGTGCTGCTAGTGCAAGACATTGATCGTTGTATCCTGGGAGATAGACGTCCATTGAATCCTTAGCACCGATGGGAGGACGAATCTGTCTTAAGGAAAGAGTGTCACACACTCGACTCGATCAGGTTTTATCTATTTATATGCTGTAAGTTTGGTTACATTATTTTGTCAACTTATTTCAGTTTTGGTTTTGCCCAAAAACCATTTACATATTTATAAATTTTATTTTCCTTATAGTTTGGTACTATAATTTTTCCAATAGAAACTATGGTGTTACCATTTGAAATGAAGTGGGTTTTAGTAATGGTGGTGTATATTGCATTGTTGGAGATTATTAAGATGAAAAAAGTAAAGAAGAAAGAAGGTACGACACATACTTCTTCCATTGATGTCCTGTCAGATCTCTTCATGGTATGTGTGTGTCTATTATTCACTGATTCAAACCAAATAGTACTACATGAAAATTGTCAGCACCACCACCACATATTTGGGGGTGATGGGCCCAGAGCCAGAGAGAATGGAAAGCATCCTCGTATCATAATCATGATACACTAGCAAGGATCGATGTCCTTTTGTCCCAAATCACTTACAACCATTAGATTATTTGAGAATTCTAAGATTTGAGAATCTTAAGTCATATCTATTGGCTGTGAGTGATTTGGGACACGGGGATAAGAATTTTTAGGGACAGGAGATCCTTGGGCATGATACAGCTAACCTAAGCCAAGTTGGACTTAACACTATATTTGAAACCATGGCGAGAAAATAAAAGAAATAATTACTTAAGTTAGAGAAAAGGAAAAAAAATAAATGATTGTGATTTCTCTCAGTATTTGGATAAGTAAGAAATAAAAGAAAATAAATGATTATGATTTCTCTCTTTTTGGTTTGGTTAGATTTCATAAGAGAAAAGAAAAAAAAAATTATTTTGTGTTATATTACCAAAATAACCCTTTTATATTTTGTCAATCATTTTATTTCTTTTATTTTTACAATGACAAAATTGGTATTATGAAAATATAAAAATCTGTTTGTTTCTTTTCTCTCCCAATCTTTCCACTTTTGAAAAGATTGAAAATGTAGATTACAAGAGAAATGGTTTCTATCTATTTCTCTCTACTAAAATTATCCAAACAAGTAAGAAAAATACATATCTTTATTTCTTTTCTTTTCTCTCCAAATCATTCAATCCAAACAAAGTGTAAGTGCTTGCTTTATAAGTATGAGAGTAGGCAGATATAGCTTTCAGGTTTGGTGAATAGAAGACTTGGGAGTCCAATGTCATGTGGTTTGTTGGGGCGGGCTCGCCGCATTGCCGCCACAAGGGTGGTTGCTCACTTGCCGTCCCACCAAACAAGTGCCGAAAGAAGAATCCTCCTGTTGGTTCATACTTGACTGTGACTCTGACTGACTGTGAATTACTCAGCTACGTTGATTGCAAAATCTGCTTCCAGAAAATCGGCTTCCGATCTTGACGACGCGGCAAACAACCTATTGATCAATTTACGGCTGTCAATTAACAAACGCAAAAATCTCAACATATTTATAAATTTATAATCTACAAAAGATAGAGAAAAACCCTCTTTCCCTTCTCTCCCTCTCTTTAATAATAGATTAATACCGTATTGGGTTTTAACTTTTGATCTTGATCTTACTTTTCATTGCTAAATTTTTAGCTTGGATTTGACAGATAAAATATTTTTAAAAAAAGGGTCATGCTTAAGTGTGCAACCCCCTTAAGGTTGCACACCATATGCAACCCAATTGTTAGCCGTTAGATTACAATAATTGATCAAGACCATTGAATTGTTTAATCGTGAAAAAGTTGAAACAGGCGTGGGTTAATGCTTGTATTTGCATGATTACATCCCACTCACTCTGTATTTCGTCTCTATCTCTCTCTGTTCTCCTCTCTGTGTAAGGTTGAGTCGATTAGCTGTTGATTTCCATTAACGGAGAAGCCCTGTTCGGTTAATGATTTCCATTGAAGCTCAGAGGGAAACGCTTTAGCAGGCGATTTCCAACAACAACGTAACTACAAAGGCATGTTGGTTCCATTCTTTGAAGTGAAGCCCTTCTCTGGAACTAGATATGAGGTATGGGCTGTCTCGCTCTCTCTGTCTCCTCTCTGTCTCTCTGGCCCGTTCACTTGACTATTTTCCATCAACTAAACCCCCCCTAACTTCAACGCTCTGCTTCGTCCAATGAAACCCCTCCATTGGCAACTAACCTTTCTCTTTCTCTGTCTCAGCGAGTGTTTGTGTTTGCACAAAGCAACTAAACCGTGTGAAAATGTCATGTTTGTGTTTGTGTTAACAATTTTGGTCATCAAGTAATTGTTTGTAGTAATGTCACATGTCTTGATATGGCGCCCAGAAGTTAAAAGGAAGGTGATGATTATGACATTGAAATGAAGCAGATGACATTCGTTTGATGAATGAAAGTCGAGAACGATCATGGTTGCGAAGGTGGTCGAGCAATGAAGAAGCAACCAACATGAGCGGTGAACATGGCGAGCGTGAAAAAAGAGATGGTTGACGATGCTCATCGCAATGACATGGTTGGTGATGTTGAGCGTGCTATTCGAGCGAAATTTGATTCGATCGAAGATGGAGAAGATTTCTACAATCGTATGCTAAAGCGAAGGGCTTTAGTATCTGAAAATCAATTTAACACAAATAAAGAGGAAAGGTCGTTAGTAGGTCGTGGTTGTGTTCAAGGAGGTCGAGATTACCAAAATACTTGGACCGTGTTCTTTGAGAAGAGTAGAGCTCCCAAGGCACTAACAAGAGTAGGTTGCAAGGCCCAATTTAGCATACTGATGCGATCACGAATCTTTGGTGAAGGAAAGTATGTTGTGACTCACTTGTCATGAGACCACAACCATGAATTGGCGGAACAACAACGTGTGATGTATCACGAGGTCACATCGCAGTTAAGCAATACGACAAAGCTCAAGCAATGGCTATCGCAATGTCGATGTGAAGACTAGCCAAATCATGGACTATATGGTAAATCAATCCGGGTCTTATGAGAATGTTGGTTTTCATCGCGGATCTGCACAACCATATTCAAGCGAGCGTGAAGCGAAGTTGAGGATGGTGATCGCGAGTCGTTGGTTTACCTATGTGCAAAACTTGATGTTGATGCGTTTTTTACAAGTATGATGTGTAACGATAACAAGTTACAAAAATCTGTTGCAGGCGATTCGAAATCGCGGTGACTATAAAGTTTGGTGATGTGTTGATATTTGACTCAACTGAGAACCAATGCATACAAGAAACCTTTTGTCATGTTGGTGGTGTGACTAGCCACTTTAGGACCACGATATTTGCATGTGTTTTGCTAGCTAATGAGACAATTGAGACATACACATGGGTTTTGGAAACATTTATGGAGGCGATGGGCAATAAAGCACACTGTCGTCTTGTGAGATGGGGATAAAGCGTCGAGAGGCAATCGGAAGAGTATTTCCAGACGCAAGACATCGATTATGTAATTGGCATCTTGGGAAAAATCTTTGTTTCAAATGTTCACATAAGTGGCTTTGCACATGCTTTCAAGCGATGCATGGACATGAAGCGGATGAGACAAAGTTTGAGCATGGTGGGCGACAATGGTGAAAAATTTGGACTTCAAACCAACAGTTGGGTGTTGGAGACATATGAGAAGCGTCATATGTGAAATTTGAGGCATATATCGTGGACATTTCTTTCTTTGGGATGAAGAGCACTTTCAGCTCGGTGTATGAATGCTTATTTCAATCCTTCCTCCAACACAAATTGAAGCTATATGAATTTGTTAGGCACTATGATCGGGCTCTTGCAAGGATAAGGTATAAATTTGGAGATGATCTTTGAAACAAATAACACTTTTCGGTATTGATTACTCCATTGCGAGATATAGAGACATGGAGTGAGCTATTCAATTCGAAATATATTTAGAATGTTCGTGATGAAATCTTAGAAGAGGAAGTTGAATGTGAAGGGCGTGTTCCTTTGGGATGGTCGAAATGCTACTATATTCATAAGTACAAAGTGAAGGGATGATCATGGATAGTAACACGATCCGATGGATCTTTGCAATGAGATGTTCTTGCATGAAGTTTGAGTCGTTGGGGCTACCTTCTTGCCACATGATATGTGTTATGAAAGTTTAAAATTTCCATAAATTCCCCAACTTGTGTCTTTGCATAGATGGACAAAGTGCAAGCAAGGATGGCAAGAATGGCCTCAACCCTCAATTGATAGCACTACAATCTGAGACGGCGGTATGGGATATTGAGTTCTTCCTACGAAATGTGTTTCTATGCCTGCAATCAACGGAAGGTTTCAAAGAGGCTAGGGATGCATGTCTTCGATGACGAGCGGATGAAGGAGTTATATGAGAGAATTTGAGCGGTGGGAATGGAGCAGAGGAAACATTCATTACGACAATTTGGAGTAGAAGATCCTGATGTTGTGAAGACAAAAGGGAACCCAGGACGGGCATCGTCCAACTGTGGAAGACCAAGAAAATGTGGGAATTGCAAATGCATTGGGCACACAAAGCGAACGTGTCCTAAGGTTCGGTTTAGACGAACAGTGGGTACTAACTCAGATGCAGATACACCTCACATAACTGACCTTGAGTACAATGCGGAGTCATCGCCCGTTCGCTGCAAAACTGGGTTGGTGGATCCAAGTACACCGCACATTAAGCAACGGCGACTATTTTTCGATGTTTCTCCTGATTCCAAGCGACTGTGGCAATACGGTAGTGTTGAAGCGGCGATGTGGAAAAATGATTCAACACAATTGATGAGGTGAATCGTAATTGTATAATTTGGAGAAAGTAACCCATGAAGTCGTTACTTTATCTCCATGCCGATTGGTATATGAATTACGAGTTCTGAGCAGTTGTGAAATTATTTCATGTTTACTATGGGTTTATTGTTAGTAAAATTATGGTGGGCCTATATCGACAGCAACGAAGCAGTATTTTTAACTTGACAAGTTGAAGAAGAAAATCAAGCAATTGTGGTATTGGTTTGAATGCCTGAAAAGGATGAAGACTTCTTCGATGGTGATGGTAACAAAGTAGAAAGTAGAAAGTAGAAAGTTGTTGTGTTGTTGTGTTATGCGTAACAAAGTAGAAAGGAGAAGGGAAAAACTACACAGAAGTTACAATGTAGAAAGTAAGTTGTGTTGTTGTTCATGTCCTCTCTCTCTGCAAACATTCTGCCCTTTATAGCTATAAAATTCCCACGACCCCATGATCTGCCAATTCTGCAACTGCTTCTGTGCAACTTCTGCAACTGCACGGTCATTTCTGTGTATTGAAACCACATAAAAGCTTCACTTGTACCTGTCGAAGTGCATATAATTGAAGTTGCCACACTTGCGAGATCCTTTTAGCCTTTCTCGTGAATCTGAGACTCCCAATTCGTTCATGTTTCCTCTTGGAGGCTGGCCACTAAATCCATGAGCACTGCCAGTAACTGCTCCAGCGTGTAAGTCAGGTGGCATGCAAGATTCAATGTTAGGTGAATGGAGCAGCTGTTGGGAGGATGTGGGAAAAATAGGTGCAAAGAGGAATTTTTAATCTAATATCCAATCATAATTTAGCTGAAAATATGACCGAACTTTTTTTTTTTAAAAAGTAGTTCCCATTTTTTTGATTATAAACCGAGATGTATATTTTGTTTTTGATGTAAATAAGTTGTGTAATTTAGATTCGTAAAATGTAGGACAACAATTGTGTTTAAGTCATTACAATGAGAACATTGAACATATTTTTATTAAATTACGGAGGAATTTCAATATTTGGCGAGTGTGATGATTCATAGTCGAGGCGATGATGAGTGGCCTAGTGTTGTGGTTCGATGGCCCGGTTGCAAGGATTGTGGTTGTGTTTAGTGGACAATATTACATCGATTTTTGTCTCATAATGATGAGGACATATGGCCCTAATGGTGAAAAGGAAGGTCGACGAAGCGTCAACATTTGGCGAGTGGACTTGAAGATTGAAGTCGAGGCGATTCTGATCGCGGTTATGGTGTAGGCGTGTGGGATCATGCAATCTTTGGGCCACAAAAAGCGATATCTGCGGAAAGCGAACTATCTCCGTTCTAGGCATTCCAAGTATAGTAAACCTCCACTTACGTGCATCGATCTCCCTTTTGTTGTGTTTATTTCATGGCCACCTGTGTTTGAAACTTAAATGAGCAAGGCTCTGCTTTGTCTCATGCTTCCTCTGAAAGTATGCCCACTAACTCATAATGATGAGGACATGCCCTAATGGTGAAAAGGAAGGTCGGTAGGAGCAGTCAATATTTGGCGAGAGGGACTTGAAGATTGAAGTCGGGTGGCGATTATGGTGTAGGCGTGTGGGATCATGCAATGATGGGCCACAAAAGCGATATCTGGATATCAATACTAAACCTCCACTTCTATCTGTGGAGCTCTCCTTTTCTTGTGTTTATTTCATGGCCACCATGTGTTTAAACTTACGACGTGAGCAAGGCTCTGCTTTGTCTCATGCTTCCTCTGAAAGTGTGCCCACTAACTCCATGGTGGTAAAACTTCCCCTATCACTTCTAGGTGACCCACATGCGAGAGCCCACATTGGTGGTGGACATTCTTGGCCACATGCCCTCGATTAAGTGGACCATCTGTCGACAGACAGAGGCAAAACTTGGTGCAAACAATAGCCCCCATGTTCAAGTTAAATATTGCGGAAGTGATTGACACCTCCAATCACCACTGCACCACCACCAATTCCCCCCACACACACACACACGTTAAGGCGTGAAAGTGATTGGAGAAGGGAAAAAAAGAACAAATTTTTTTAAAAAAAAAAAAAAAAAGTGTGCCAATCGAGAGAGGGGGTCATGGGGTCCCCCTTGGGGCTCAAGTCATATGATTCGAAAATTAGTGGCCCTAATGGCCTAATTTCCATATAAAGTAAAAAAAAAACAAGGTAAAAAAAAAAAAGACTTACCCAAAAGGAAATTAGGGCCATTAGGGCCACAAAACATTTTTCTATGATATTTAACTTTAACGAGGGCCATTGTTTGGGGCCAATAGCAAATTGTTATCTGGGCCAAAACAAACATAAACTAGAGCCCAAATATCTTGGCCCCATCATAAGCTATAAAAGACCCACCCTTTCAACTTCAAACCACTTCGTTTCCCTCGATTCGAACTCCCATGTACTCCTCCTTCTCAACCATTGCCGTTCAAAACGAGAGCACGACAAAACCCTAACCCATGGCAGAAAAAATCTCAACCATCTCCATCCGAGAGAACAATGAAGACCTACTCCGCTTCCCGGACCCTATCGAGCACGTGACGCTTCCTCTAAAATTTGGTGCAACCCTATTGCCCAGACAAGCTCTGTCGCTAAGGCTACTCTAGGCCCTACCTTCGCGTCTTACTTCCCAGACGAGCTAGCTCCATACTATCCCTTGGTAATGGTGAGAACCTTCTTCTCAACCAACTTTGGTGAAGTGGACTAAGCGAATGTCGGCAAAAACCCACTCAGAGGTGGAGGTCACCCAGACTCAGATTGGCGTGGGCAGGAGAATTGAAGGTCCGACACAAAAGTATGGAAGCACCCGGGGCATTGGTGAAGCAATTAGGCCGACTAAAATTTATGGCATGGACAAGAATTTGATTCTTCTTCTTTGCATGCTTTTAGTATGATCTAGTAACTCCTACTCCTCAATTTTGGTATGATTTCCCCTACCATCTTAGATGTAGCTCACTTGGTGGTCTCCCAATCTTGGGCAATCCAATTCATGCTCTCCTTGAGCCTCCAAAAGTGACATTTACTTTAAACCGACATGTGCTATCTGATTTTGCCAAAAAATACCAAGGCAAGCTGGTTCCCCTGCCGATGACAAAGAAAAGCGCTTTTTACTTACTTTGGCTTTGTGAGTTTCTTTTTGTGTCACTGGTACAAGATCACGAAAGAATACCTCCCCTTGCCTTGTGTATGCAAGATGGCCAACTTATGGCTTTAGCCCTTATCTTCTTGCCACCCTTTACAAGGCCCTATTTTCCTTTGTGGACAAGAAGATTTAAACAGCTAATGTGGCCCTTCAGCTCTTCGAACTGGTTGTATGCCTATTTCACGAGGCACGACCCCACCACCTAACACCTTGAAACCTGTTTGCTACTCCTATCTTTGACAAGCTGCTCACTTATACCAACCAACCCATCCTCACTTTCACAAATCATCGACCATGTTTTACAACCTTCCTTCGCGAGACCTTCCCACTGCATGCCATTTCAAAACTTTGAATTCTCCTCCGATGAACTTAAGCTTCCTCTTCACAGACCCATCGATTTACACAATGACCAAGTCCAAGAACAAAATGAGAGTTGGAGACACATTCTCACCAGAGACATGTCTTGGTTGGGTCATTCGTATCCTCCGCCAAGCTATCCAGTGCGGTTTTGAGACATCTGGTCAGAATCAATGGTCGAGCAATTTGGTCTTTCGAGCTATCCCTTATCCTTATTTCCACCCAACCATCCATGAGAGATTGGGTCGAATCCACTTCAAAGATCCTACACAAAATTTGAATCCATACTCACGGAGAGAACACCAAACTTTTCCAAGAATTTGGCCCTTCTTCTTCAAACACCTTGATTGCTTTCATTGCTTTTCACCATTGGTGGGGACTTATATCTGCCATTATTTTCTACAAGCCACTTGAAAACGCCTTGATACTTGTCATATTGAGGCGCATATCCTCGCCTTCAAGGTTAAGGCTACGGTATCCTTCCTCCATATACTTGAGATCCTGGACATGTCATGCAATTTGTTTGTTTTTTCTCTAAAACACTAACTTGTTTAACCTTTGGCACCAAAATTGGGCTTTCTTGAACCATTGGTTAGGGACCAACATAAAGGCAAGGCTCCAATGGATGCAACTACTCGCACAAACACCCCTTGATTCGAAATTAATGCAGACTCTTTTGCGGCCCAGACGATATACAGAGAGGAACTACCACCCGTACCCTAGAGACAGAGGTCACAAATAAGAAGGAGAAGAGCACTCTGCTCTAAGCAGACCTAAGCGAGTGGGATATCCCTCTCGACCAAATGCTTGGCCAAACTACATCAAATCCTTGAGCGGCATTGTCTAGTAAGCCTTCACTTTACATTTTACATCATCTGAATTTCCATTCACTACCGGTGATCACTTACTTTTGTGCGAGAAAAAAGGAGATTACTTCTTCTTCTTGATGATGTGATGCTTCCACTTCTCCTCAACACATTCATCAAATTCCGATCCATCAAGAATGTACCCACAGAACCCATTGTACAACCAACTCCACCACCACCGAAGCATCTGGCAGACTTCCTTACAACCTTCTTCACACTCTTCGCCCGACAATCTACAATCGACATCGAACATCGTTCCACTTCTCCTCAACACATTGTCCCTTCATCTCTAGCCCTCAACCATCACCATCCAACCCCTCCAATTCCCAAACTTCAAACAAAGAATCACAGAGGATTGAATTTGACATTTCAATCAACACCCAATCCTCTCCAAGATGAGAACACAAAATCCCTCAACCACAAGTTCACCACGACGAAGGTAAATAGAATTACAAATGTTCTTTGTTTGTTTGGGGAAAAAAAACTTCTCGTTAAATGGCGGTATTGTTCTCCAATTTGAGGGATGGACATATCTGAGACTCATCTCCACGACCAATGGGCGAGATGAACTTGAAGGTCGATGACTATCCCTGTTAGCGATGCGAGAGAAAGAGCTGAAGGCGATGATCTTGCCATTTCATCGATGCGAAACAACTCGTCACGATGCCACAACCACGGTGAACAAGGCCAACCGTCGGTAGCCGCGTTATCGGGAATGTACTACCATTTCCAACCTCATCCTATTTATGTTTATTACTTGCAAGCATATATTGTCACCGAACCATTAATGTTCAAAGGCCATCGGTCCATCGCGGGATATTTGGGCGAAGTTTGATTCTTCAACAAGATCTAGAGCGAAATATCCCCATTGCCTCAAAGGCTACATCTGTTTGATCTTTGAAACTCAACAAACCTTAACCACCTTCATCAACCTCATTAACACCCAGTTGAAGAAATCATTCTCCACAAACTGATGAAACCTTGGCTGTCTTTTACTGCTGTTGTAAACCTCTCCCTAATCCTTTCAACCCCATTCAAGTAAAGCAATTGGCCAAGATCATCATGGAATGGCCAACCCTTTCGAAGATGGTTCGAGACTTCTTTGGAAGGATATGCAAACCAAAAGGATTTCCTAAGCTCCACACCATATCTACTTCACTCAAACTAAGCCACAAACCTCTGCGGGCATTCTTGAGCAACACTCGGCACTTGAAGTTGAGGAAGCCAAACTCATGGCGAGAACTTGCCTCTGTCCAAGCAAAAGAAAGGCTCATCTGCGGCGACAACATGACCCGACTTCATGAAGAAGCAAGGATGATGCTCTCCCAAATTAGACATCGTTCTGCATCCATTCGGACAACTAAAATTTGAGTTGGACCAAGCCCAAGCCATCTTGGCGGATGCTCAATCGAGTGGGGTGTTCTGGCCGATTACTGTTCCCCAAATCGTAGCCTACTTTATGGGGTCAAGCATGCTCATTTCAGTTCTTTGCTCTGCTGTGCTTCAACTCTGCTCTGCTATATATGTACTCTGCTGCTGCTATATGGGATCAACGAATAGCCTTAAGTCTGCTGCTGCATATTGGCCTTTTTCCAATTGTTTGAATGATGTTTTGGTGTGCTGTATTGGAATTCTGCTGCTAGATTAGGGAAAGTTATTGGAGGTCTACTGCTGGCCTTGTTGTAATTGTTGGTCTTCTTTGTAGTTGTTTTCTTTTTGGAGGTTGAAGGATCGAGGCTCAAGTCTGAATCTGAGTTGAAGGTTCACGCTCAAGTCTCAATAGTGCTGTGTATGGTCTTAAGTTTGTTCATCTTTGCCTTGGAGTTTCATCTGGTTGCCTGTTATGCGGTTTTTCGAGGATGGGCTTGGAGTTACATTCTTATTGTTTTCCTTCATTTTTGTTTCTCTTCATTGGTGCATCACCAACTAGGAGGTCGGACCTTGTTTAGCCTCAACCTCCTCTTTCTTGATGTAGCATTGACACCTTGTATGTGCTTTTCATGAATCTGATTTTTTGTTTTGCGAACAAAAAAAAAATTGAATATCAATACTCTGTGTTTTTAATAGTCTGTTGATATGGTCGTTTTATTTTTTGTGCAAGTTTTCACCGTTTGTGCATTGTTATGAAGTAATCAATTCCCCTTCAAAGTGCATTATAGTCACCTATTTGTTTGTTCTGTGGCCTTTTTTTGCTTTGTTTTGGACAAAATCATGGCATTGACAAAATCAAACAAACATAATGGATGTTGTAAGCGAACAAACATTACTACTTTTAACTTGCATTGTTTGTTGGACAAATATGACATTGCGGTTGACAAAAATTACTATATTCATTTCGGCAAATATGACATTGCATTGTTTGTTCTGTACCCATAACATTGGAATTATGTGTATGACATTACGTACTGGCCACGATAAAAGCAAACAAACATTACTAGACCTCCCCTCGTTTGTTCCAGTCCCAAACATTGGAATTACGTGTACAATCAATACGTGTGGGAAATTAGTATTATCACAGCTGCGACCTAAGAAGTTGTCACGACAAATGATCACGATTATCGGTTGTGGTTCGGCATCGAAATTCGTCTTGGCGGGCCATGATAAAATCCGTATTTGTTGTAATTGCAATCAATCACATGCGGAAGGATACTCGCCCATCTTTGTATTGTTCACATCCATAATGAAGTCAGCGGCTGACTTCCGGCGCCTGAAGGATGAAACTATGTACCTAAGCGAATAACACCGTCGAATACGATTCTGGTAGAAATAAGCGGATTTTTTCGTAATTGCAAATTAAGCGGTACAATGTACCTTGTGTGGACTGTTGGGTATATTAAATTTCTTTGCATGTACTTGATCACAAACATCCACGGTCGAAAGTGCTACAAATGAAATGTAACATTCGGTTTCTCGTAAAATATAAGCGGGTTTGTTAAATGAGTGATTGAGTGAAGTAAGCGTGGCCGAGGTTTGTGCATTACTCGTCGGTTTGTAATGGCCTTTGTTCTAACATCACGGACGTCAAAATGCATGCGTCTGACATATTCATTTCAAAGCGTAGTTGCGATAAGGCATGCATTGTTTGAACACTGTTGCGAATGTGAGTTAGTTTTTGTGAAGGATGTGGCGGTGTTGAAGTAGATATGTGAAATCGACCCGACATACCAACATATTTGCAGCGTTGACTTGTTGGTGTCTAGTGTGGCGGATGCCAATGAGTCAAATAAAGCGCCACCACGGTCTACCATATCTATTTTTAGAGCACAACCAATGTACTCCTCTATAATTGAAAGGCATGTAAATCGCACATAAACACAAGTGAAGACATTGTTTAGAGGGCATGCGAACATGTACGAACTTTCATATTTACATTGACATTCATGTAAATGGGATCGACATTCATAATACCGGCGTACATATTAAATCTACATGGTTCAATGGGATGGACATTCATATTACCTTGACATGCATCAAGCACCCCATATATACATCATGTCCAAAATATGATTTGTGATATTATCATGGTTCGAGAGGTTGAGTTTTTGATTTAGTATCAAAGTATGCATGTTTAGTGTGTAAAAGTTGAGTCGACCAAAGTTTTACGAAAATATGTACGCAATACACAACCGACCTAAAACACTTACTTACCGAGCACATATCTTTGGAAAGTACCACTTGATATGCCTCCGTCTTTGTGTACTTGCATTTGTCAGATTAGTCAATTGACGCGGCCAAGTTGATTGGCTGGAACATTATAATGGACCGAGGCAACTTGCGAAATAAGGTTGCCATTTGTTTAAGCGTAATATGAAATAACAATGTCCCTACATGGATGTCCATCATGCGAATATAGTGGCAATAACATTGTCGGATGGCACGACTTACGATGTCGGATAGCCATGCCTGGTTTGGCGTCATGTCACGTCGCGTAGCACATTAAGGCATTTCATGCATTCATAGACCGACAATGTCCCTACATTAAGCGTAGACATCAACTTGATGAAGCAACCTCTGACCTAGTAAAACTTAAGCGTATAAACTTAAGCGTACAACATAAGATTATTTTTTACATTTGTACAACTATGGCGAATATTCTGATCTACTAGTCTCCAATCCAATGAAGATTACTTTTAGGTTTAAAGAACATAATTAAAAGACAAAGTTTTACATATTACAAGTATTTGGTAAAATAATATGTGAAAATTGTAATGCTCATTTCGGTCGACCAAGTTTAAAAAAAAAAAAAAACACATGTTTCTTACAAATGGAGCCAATAGTATCCCAAAATAAGTGGAAAATGTAAGCGAGTAGAAGAAAATAGCTAGGAAAATTGCACTTCATTACAAGTTTTCAAACAAATTTGCAATTCATGGGTAAACTTTATTAAGTTTCATATTTAAAATTATAAAGGTTTCCATGAGTTTGTAAATTTTTTGTGAAAATATCGATGGTTTGCAATTTTCCCAATAGGTAGATATTAATGCAGGATAAGACCAAAAGAAAAACTTCGAGGAAATTTGTACTGATCTTTCCCTAGCCCTTTGCATTAAATTCAAAGAAAATCCTACATGCGACATCGATAAACCCATCATAAACCCATCAAATCATAGAGAATGAAAATTTAAAGAAGCTGATACCTACAAGAATAAAATAAACATATACGACACATGAAAATTGTGGAAATCAAACTTATTTCACAAATACTATGGAGCAGGTTAATTGCAGTACTAAACTCATCCGTACCTTTCATTTTTTACGTAAATCAATCTGAGTCAACAACTTCATTTTTACGTGATAAAACCTCTATGCTCTCCGGTGTTATCAAGTCCTATCAATATAAACAATCAAGTAACATCAACTCCTATTAATATAAACAATTAACTAACTTCGGCCTTTGTTAGAAAATTAATTTGCAAAGTACATAACACATCCTTATGCATCTAAAATTGGTGCGGCGATGTCTAACTTAGTGAACGGAACAGCTTGTCCAACACAATGCGGTTTGGGCGGGGACTTTGTCCATCCGCCACAAGTGTACAACATTTATTCTTGCAAGCTTGCGTTAGAATCACAAATATTAAATACAACACAAATAATGGTTCAATTATGATCGATATCTTTGTCGGCATCAATTGGTAATGAAACATCTGAAAAGGTGAAGTTATGTGGCGACTTGGGAATTTTTCGGCAGTAAGTCGAGTACTCATTTTCCTATCGCTGCACGAATGCATATCCCCTACGTTTGTCGGGTCAACACCTCTTCCTCTTCCTCTTCCTCTTCCTCTTCTTCTCGTCCCTTTTCGTGTTTTTATTACAATTTGTCCGCTCCCGATGTTTGGCCAACCTTACGGCGAAGGATGCACATTATGCGCTTCTCCTCGCATTGAGTCAAGGTTTGCAAATCATCAAGCGAATAAACTACTGTTGTAGCGTTCTTGATGGCGGAATCTGAACGAAAGAGATTTGCTATCTTAAACTGCTTTGTATGTTTCCTCAACGCAAAGGCCACGGTTGTTGTGCATGTCCCCAACTTCTTGGGCCGATGCCAGCATCCATCCTGCATATCAATTATCTCATTACGACAACATTGCATTCACATAATTGTCCTCCCAATCCACCAGCAAATCTTCAACATTACCCTCATTTGGGCTACCATAATAATTTGGGAAGACCACGCCGCCATCATGCAACTCGACTCGCGGTAGGGTCAAAACCCTTTTCCTCTGCGAGAGCAATTGTCTTTGTTTCAATAAACACCGCCCGGCCTGTGCATCATTTGCTTCATTTGACAATATGTACATTCATTAAGCGGTTGTTTGCGGACAATATATTTGCAACCACTTCGATTCGACATTCACTTCGATTCGGCAATCTTTGGAGGACATATTAATGTTACAATTTCTTTCATTCGACTCCACCTAATCACACAAACACATACATTAAGTTACTACCAAATTTCATCCCCAATTAACCTCTGTGGTATGCGAAGCATATGTATCGATTGCTTTTGCTTACCTTTGCATTGTCAACAGCTTCCTTCCCTCGGAAATTGAGCAACATGTCCCTTATTTCCGCATTGCTCTGAAGCACTTCTGTCATGGTTTCCTTGAGTTCACCAATGTCGGTCTCAACCTTGCTCAAGCGAACATCATCAATCCGTGGTTTTACATTTGTTATTGACATGATGTGTCAATTTCGTCATCAATGTCGTTGCTTTCGCTTTTGTTGGAGGCAACTCCACGACATAGTTGTCAAATCGGGATTCAAATCATAAATGAAAATGGTAATGCCTTTGAATGGATTGTCGATCTCAAGCTGTGAATCGTGAAAGTTTCGATGCGCTTTCTTAAGTTGCACACGCGTATGTGTACACACTTGACATATTAAATATATGTAATAAAATTAATTCCTCCATTCATCGAAATGAAAAAAAAAAATTGTTGTAAATCATGCTCATCTGGTGTGGATAAAACTTGATCGATCCCATGTTTACCACTTTACCTTTTCCCAATTACATAAACAAAGATAAATTTTCAATTCTGAACTAACAATAAGCGGGCGACAATGTTTTGACCTTTTTACAAGGTTAAAAACCAAAATCTTCAAGCTTTTCCAAAACTCGACTTGGGGCTTCACCAAAATTCATTTCATAGCAGAGTAGTACATAAAATTGAATTTGTAAGGCTACAACATCCACCACATAGAACTTAATGTTTTAGCCCCAAAAGTTCGAGTGTTTGAGTAAATAGGGAGGACAAAGCGAAAATATGAGCTAAGGAAAGGGTCCTTGTTTGTCCTTTGCTTGTCACCTAGTCATAAGAACACAAATTACATGCATCACCGATTATCCATAACACAGGTGGGGCAATCTTTGTGAAATGTCGAGCGAATGGGTTGATTACCTCATGTTGCTGCAACATTTTCTTCCTTCCCATCGTCGCCTCGTCTCAGGTATTTAGCATCACCCCAATCATTTAGCGAGGGCGGGCGTGTAGTAGACGTACTCTTCTGAGGAGGCAAAAGCGATCCAAGTAAAATAAATTTGCATTATAAAGGAAAACATATTTACTATACACGGGCAAAATAATCGTATTAGATTAACAATGCATACAACTTACAATACAATCATATGGTATATTTGTCATCTTGTTCACTAACGAGGTAAGTTTGTAGTTACATAGCAGCGCCATTTTATTGACCCATATGCACAACAATGGATGAAATATGTAAATGGTACAAACAAACAACGGTCAATTACGTTACCATCGGAAGGAAAACACATCCGGTTGCACAGCCATTGAACTTTCATCTTATACTTCGAACACCTTTGACAAGGTATTGCGGTGTCGACTTTGCCCAATTACATGCCCCATACCGGTCACATCCTTCACGGCATGAGCGACAGCGAGGCTCAAAGCTAGGTCATTGTGGTAGGACACAACATGGCCCCCAACACGTCTGAGGCAAACTTCGCGGCTTCGTCATCCGCACCATCACTCTCGGTCGGATAAACTCTCAACCGGTTCAAGGAATGATTCTTAACGGCTCCAACCTCTTCGTGGATATTGGGATATGCATCTATTGAACGATGAAGCCACGTCATTGCCTTGACCGTATACCCAATAAGACATGCACTTCCTCCGGGTGAGCCTCGGTGTGACCATGAACAGTCCAGCGAACACGTGTCGGGATCGAAGTTACTGCAACCATTGGCACATGTTGTGATCTATCTGGTACACTTTAACTTAGAGTGCCACGAACCCAATATCAATATTGCTGCTTTTGCTTAGCCGTTCACGGTTCCACGATATCAACAATTGACTTCAATGATATGCGGACTTGCATTTTACTCTGCAATGTTATTAGCGTGAACATTAATACAAAAATTAACCAACATTGTCGCCGATATGGTCCTCCCCAAATCACGATTCTGAAAACACTAAGCACCTAAGTACCTTTGCGATTTCTTTGCAACTTCTTCCCAGTTCCTTGGCACTTGCCTTAGCCATGTCCTGAAACCTCTTCTTCTCATCACGGGGAGTTCCTTCCACCTTTCCCGATATCCTTTCGGCTCTTGTAAGTGTTACACGAGCGTGGCCTTTTGCTCTGAGACAAATAGGAGCTTTAAGTCCAAATAATTGTCACCAAAGTTGTATCACCTTTGTAATGTGTGCACATTTTATGGTATTTACATATGTTTGCACATACAAATTACTATTTACTTTACGGTTTAAATAATGCTGGACATGGAATTTTACATAATCGGAGTTTATAAGAACATGCAATATAGGCGTCTATATTCTTTGAAATCATTTGAATCACGATAAAACACATAGTGTCGCATGGAATAGAAGTCCATACTTTGCTATCACAAAGTAGCGATCCGTGTTTCCATGACGGCACTCTATAAACACTTACTACATATACGCACACTAACCATATTCAATCCGGGTTATGCCTTCTCGTCTTTCCTTGAATTGTTCTTTGGTGCAAACATTGTCAATTTAGGCGTAAGTATATGTTACATATGGATGGATATCTATACATATATGTACACAAATCATGAGACATTGACATTTAGGGACCAATTTTTTACACAAACAAATTTTGTCCCAACTACATAATAATGCATCCGTAATGTCCACCACAATTTTGGTTGCTAAAAATATAAGAGTAATATTAGAGATCATGACAATAATATCATGACCTGTATCAGGAAATTGCTTTTATGATTTGATTAGCAGTGATTAGTGTATGGTGTTTTATTGTGTCTATACTCCAAGTGTGGAGAATGTTTAATGGTCACATTCATGATAGTATTTTCATGAGTTCTAGCATTACTCTATATATCCTTAAATAACCACATCATTTACGCAACAACAATTATAAATGGTCCAAATTATTTTGGCCCTTACTTTTGGTCTCTAAAATCTTAATTTCTTTTGAGTACAAAGCGAAATGTACAGTATAAGCTATGAGTTGAAAATATGTAATGTAGAATTGTGCAAAAATATCTTGTAAACGTTTGACCCAGAGGGATTAAATCAAGTGAGCGCTTTGAAGGACAATGATCGAACACAGTAAAATAAATGGTCAAGTGGCGCTTTTCGCAGGGGCTCGGTAATGTCAACCCTTTCAATTAAGTGAACCTTTGCCACTTCCTTCAGTAATGATTTCTTTACTGTAACAAATATCGGTAAATGAAATTTTGTTGAAGAGCCAAAATTATCGGTGGTATGTCGTTTTGTGCATTCTATCATCTTCGTCAGGATTAACTTTAAGTTAGTCAATCTTGCCTTGCCATTTAAAAAGTTGTGCCATTTTAAGTGAAAATGGTAGCGATAATTTTCGTTATCACCTGAAAATTATGAGCCGAAGGGGTTTTAGTATAACTAAGTGAATTATGGATTTCACAAATGCAATCATGATCATAACATGTGGCCTATGTGCACATATTAATATTCCATTAACAAATCGGCGACGCAGTTTAATCATTACCGCAATTCATGGATTGCAATTTGAAATTTCTCTATGAAGTGTGTCAAACTCAAATCGCACAACCTCGTGATGGCGGTACATAACGGCACAATATGCCATACGAGCAGGATCATGGTATTTAGTGCGTCTGAGGAAACATAACCTTGCAAGCCTAACGGTATGAAATCTTGAGCGACATAAACTCATGATTGCCGCATTGTCGACATGTAGCCCATATCCGCTACGATATTTCACGCAAAGAATTTAATGCAATATTCATAAGGATCTGCGAAAAGAACATTACTCGAGAAATTGTAACAAACGCATTTATTTGTCAACAACTTACAATGGGCTAACCATTGAGTCCTCATTGTTATGAAAGTGGTAAATTCGTGTATTTTCAATCACGATATTGTGGTTAATTTATCTGATATGGCATGCCACCGTTTTACGAAATTAATTGCCCATATGTTGTACTCGTTTATAGTATTGACTTGAAGCGTAATCAACAACCAATCGCTACTTGGAACAAGGCCACATCGGACATTCAACCAACATCACCCATGGCAACTTACCTTCATGCAGAGAAATAAAAACCAGCGCCTTCTTTGAGCGGTACCGTTTACTATGGAACTCATCAGCAATGGCAATATCGGTTTGTCACCAGCGTGGTTGTATACCTAGTAAATAAATGCGTCTGGTTTCAATGACCTAAGGAGGAACATTTTATTAGTTGAAATGGTAATGTCTGCAAGTGGAACCTGATGAGTCATAATAATAATGTGCTCGAAAAAACAAATAGAGACTCACACATGCAGAAAATGGTGACTCTTACGGTAACTGACACAAGCCTTGATCGAAATGGAGAGCGAGAGAGTGTGTTCTTTGGAGGTGGGAACAAAAGCGAAATGGAGAGAAGGAGGACACCAGTTAGAAATTTGTATGTGAGAAATGGAAATGAGTTGGTGAGATTAGAAAGGCTTCGACATGTGGGTCATCATGAAAATCTTGCATCGTGGGAAAGCTGTCTGCGACTTTGGTTTTGTTCCAAATTTGGGAGGAAACCCCGGCAAAGCGTCGTGACACTACATAAAGCGAAGTTAGCAGGTTGAGCTTTCCAACCAGTCCGCCGATTCTGACAATGATTCAGCCGCTAAAAAATACACCACTTAATAGCACTAATGCATTAAAAAAGAAAAAAAAAAAAAAGCCGCGACTCAAGACCAAAACATCACATCATTCTTGGCGGATAGCATGCTTGATTAATTAGAACGCCGTTAGTGCTCCCAAGCATTTTCCAACAAAGTCCATGAGTTACAACAATAGATTATACTAAAATACCACCACTAATAGCACTAATGCGTCAAAAATGTAACAACAAGACCAAAACATCTCCCCACATCATTCTTGTCACTAGTGTGATGAGCAGTAGTGCTCCCAGCATTCTAGCAGTTAAGTCCAACAAATAGCCATAACACGATCTTATCCCACTAAAAAATACCACCACCACAGCACTAATGCATTAAAAAGTATAAAAAAACAAATCAAGACCAAAACATCACATCATTGATCAAGGGACCCAATCGTCACTAATTAAATGTGGCACCAATTATTGGTGCTCCCAAGCATTTCCCAACCGGTTACTATTGAAAAACAATTTTGATTGGTAGCTCGAATTCCCCTCCCGAATCCCCTAATTTCCATTTTAAGTAAATTTTTGTTTTTTTTTCCTTTGCGTTTTTTTACCCAAAATGGCATTTTAGGAATTAGGCTCCCCGTTTCGAAACTCCCCGTTTTCCCTTGAGAAAAAGTCAAAAATTACGCAACATAACTCCGAATTATAATTTTTCCTTTAGAAAAGTTAGGGATCATTAATTTTTGTCATGTAAATGATCATGAAAGATTTCGATCCTTGGATTACCTTGATTAATGTGTCTTTGCTTTGTTCTAAGTGTAATCCAAGAGTCACAAAACTTTAATGATTATTTTCTGAAAGATTTTTCATGATGTGTGTTTGGTAACGTTCGTTTGATTTCTATTTACAAAATTTTTATAAAGCTGGTTTTGTTTAGTTTTATTTATTTTTAGAAAAACATAAGCGATAAAGCACGTTTAGTAATTGACAAAATGTTTTAAAATTTTTAAAATATAAAAAGAGTGAGAAATGGCAAGTGGTGGTGTGGGTGGGTGGAAAACTGTGTGGTGGAAAGTGGTGGCAGTGGGTGGTGGGTAGTGGTGGTGGTGGTGGTGGCGGTGGATGGTAGGTGGTGGTAGTGGGTGGGTGGCGATGGCGGGTGGTGGGTGTGCTGGCGGGTGGTGGTGGCAGTGGTGGTGGCCGGTGGATGGCGGATGGCGGATGGTGGCCCAGTGTGGTGGTGGTGGTGGGTGGTGGGTGGTGGTGGTGGGTGGTAGAGTGGTGGTAGTCTGGGTGTGGTGGTGGTGGTGGTGGTGGTGGTGTTGGCAAGAGGGTGGTGGGTAGTAGTGGGTGGTGGCAGTGGGTGGCTGGTGGTGGGGATGGGTGGGTGGGCGGCAGATGGCGGGTAGTGGGTGTGGTGAGTGGGTAGTGGTGGTGGTATCGGTGGTCTTGGGTGGTAGTGAGATGGGTGGCGAATTGATGGTGTTAAGTGGTGACAAGTGGTGGTGTTGGTACACACAGTGGTGGTGGTGGTGGTGGTGGCGGTGGGTGGCGGATGGCGGGTGTGGTGGATGGGGTGGTGGTGGCGGTGGGTGGCGGATGGCGGGTGGTGGTGGTGGTGGTGACAAGTGATGGGTGGTGGCAAGTAGGTGGCGGATGGCGGGTGGTGGCCAGTAGGTGGCGGTGGTGTATTACTTAAGTAAATTAGCGGATGGTGTTAGCGGTGGGTGGTGGTGGTGGTGGTGGTGGTGGCGGTGGTGGGTGGTGGGTGGCCGGATGGCGGGTGGTGGCGGATGGCTGGTGAGTGGTGGTGGTGGCGAATTGGGTGGTGGGTGGTGGTGGTGGGTGGTGGGTGTGGTGGTGGGTGGTGGTGGTGGTGGTGGTGGTGGTGGTGTGGTGGGTGGTGGTGGTGGTGGGTGGGTGGCGGGTGGGTGGTGAAGGTGGTGGTGGCGGGTGAGTGGCAGTGGTTGGTGGTGGTGGGTGGATCGTGGTGGTGGCAAGTAGGTAAAGCGGTGGATGGTAGTGGTGGATGTGGATGCGAAGTGGATGGTGGGTGGTGGTGGTGGTGGTGGTGGTGAGTGCATTAGGCGGTGAGGATGGGTGGTGGTGGCGAGTGGATGGTAGGTGGGTGAGTGGTGGTGGCGGAAGACGGTGGTGGAAAATTGTGGCGGGTGGTGGCTAGTGTTGGGTGGTAAAAAAACAAAAAAAACTAAAAACTCAAAATGGAAACACATTTTTTGTGTTTTTATTTTTTGGCCAATTTTATAAACTGAGAGCACTGATTTATAAATCAAAAATTTTACCAAACAAATTCATAAATTTGAAATTTTTTAATTTTTGTAAATATAAACAGCCTAAAAGCGTAAGTGTTACTAAAGCGACATCGTAGCATTGTTGTTTTTCCTTACACATTAATTTATACAATTACATAATACATTTTCCATGAGCGTAAAAAATTAACCTAAATAATGTGATTGAAGTAAAATTATGAGTTTTGGACTTTTGACTTTTTGTAAACATACCAAACACCGTAGTCAATTGGTTCTGAAGTTGCTATTTTATATGTTATTTCGTATTTTCTTACTTTTTAAAATTAAATTTTTCGTGTTTTCATAGTAATAGATTTTTGTTGTACTTGGATATGATGTTTGTGATAGAAATTTACCTTGATTATATGTTTGGCGTGCCAATTTATATTCTGTTAATGCATTGTTTTTAAGCTCGATTTTTGTAGTTTTGTTTATTTTCATAAATGAGGCGTCTTAGTAAGGTAGGGGAATCACAGTAAATTTTAAACCTACAAATTAAAATTAAAATAGTTCTGAGCCGATGAATAAAATTTAGTCAAGGGTAAAATTTGAACCTAGTGGGCCAAGCGGACAATGTATCTTTAGCGACTAACAAATCGATCGCGGATAATAATCCGATTTATCACGCAGTATGAAGTACTTTCTGCGAGGAACCAAGCTGTGTCAATGATGATACAAACGATGGCGTACTTGAATCAAATACATCTATAAATCCCATTATATTAGAACATGCAATGGTATAAAGAAATCAACAGACTTTTTCATTCATTGGGTGAGTAATTCTTACAACAATATTAACTCGTGCATTGTTAACAACAAAAGCAAGTGCCCTATAGGCTTACACCTTCTGACTTCCCAACTTCACACTTGGTTTCGCAAAAGTTAAGAGTGCTAACTCTCTATACAAAAAAGAAGTCCGTGGCTTGATGTGACATGTAATACAACAAAATAATCAAAAACTAAGAGTCTTCAACTCCCACATCCATCCAAAGCTATGTCCATAAAGTAGAGGTGCCATGTTACTTGTACTGAAAAGTGGTGTCCCATGCCTAGGGTGAAAGCTAGCCCAATGATGGAATATACTAAACACAATATGAGCAATAACATCCAGACATTAGCGGTTCATAAATGTTCGACATTACCATAAACCATCCAGTGAGCACATTTCTAGTTATATGACCACAATATTCATAATATCTCATTTCATTTTCGTTTCTCATCATTTTTCCTAAATTTGACGTAACCGACGTAACCTTTCTGACGAGACACGGCAAACCACTTATAAGGAATGATGACTCATGTTAGGCAGCTTCTTGTTTTACAAAAGATAAAACCATACTAGTTGTATCCAACATCTCGAACGAGATAAGCATACATGTTCTCAAGGCTGTTCCGAGATTTCAACAGGATAAGCATATTAGCTATATGAACACTTCCAAAATCAGGCAACTAGACTCTGGTTCCTAAGCTCAACCAACCAGGTTCCAAATTTAGGACAATGTATACCGGTAAGAAGTACATTACATGCAGTGATGAAAGGCGCTAAACCAACAAATCTATATATAACAAATCGAGGGAATCATAATCCCAATGTATTATGAATACAAAAATATTGTGCATTGCATTGATATAGTGTTACATTCGCCACCCGCTAGGCAATGGGGAGACCCGCTGAAGTTATCATCACTAAATGTGTGTCAGCTTTGTCGCGGACTACATACCTATGGGAAATGACGTTGAACCCGAATATCCACATTTATCCGATCGGAGTAGTTTTTCAAGCTGCTACCTATAACACCATCCTGCTATACTTCGATATCCGGTCGAGTTGATTTTTAAGGTATATGATATACCGAATAAATCATAAAATATGAATCCAGTACCTAAATTATCAAGATTCGCCTAAAAGTGCAGCCCAATCTCTCAAGAACGACGGCCGTATGAGGAGGGAAAAAAGCTTGCAATGAGAGTGATCCTCAGACGCGAGGAAAGGGGTCCCAATCTCTATTCATAAAGATCTTCTTGAAGTGATTTTTGGGTTACGTGACTAAAAAAATGAAAATAAACATTGTTTCTGGGTTTGTTTTGGGGAGAGTTGCTTTTTCATAAAAATTTTGGGGAGACAGCTTTGAAATTTCAATGTTTGTTATTGCTTGTGTATTTTCAAAGAGTTTGTTTTTGGGGAGTTTGGGATGATTGATATTTTGAGAGAATTTGAGTACATGTGTGTCAGATAAAACTGGACAGTAAAACAATGATTCATCCCACAAAAAACACCACCACTAATAAGAGACTAATGCATTAAAACAATAATTAAATAAAAAAAAAATACAACTCCAAGACCAAAACATCACATCATTTCCGGGACGGACCCACTCGGGCCATCTAATTAGTGGGAGCACTAATTGAGTGCTCCCAAGATTTTTTCAAAGTGATTGGGAAGGAGAGAGATGGAGAGAGGAGAGAGAGAAAAGTGATTAATTGACGAAAGTAAGAGAGAGAAAAGTGATTTAGAAATGCGAGAAAACTCAAACCAAAACAATGGCCTTAGAAATTTATTTCTTCAAAACTCTGTCTCCCAAATGCAAACCAAACAAAATTTTCGTTTTCTCGCCGCTACAGCAATTATAATAAGCCAGAGTATACACCTCAACTTCTCTTCGCAAAGCCCATGAAGTTATAGCTCGACAAATGTTCGACACTCCACCTGGCCATTGTAGACAAAGCGAATTTGTTGACGATGAATCGTGGGCTTTTCGTGCCATACATGAACCAAAGTTCGATCCCTCCAAACTTTGAAATCAAGAAGTTATGGTTGTGATTCACAAAATAGATTTGAACTTTGGAAATTAGGGCTTCCAAAATTACTCATTGAAAAATAGAGGCTTCTAAAAAATTACTACCTGCCCAAATTCTCGGGCTTTGAAAATTATCAAGTTATGCAGAGTAGATTAATGGTATGCTTGAAAAATGTGGGAAAATATATTGTGACTAATATTTATGCATGTTAAAGTATACATTTTCCGTAACGTAGTATGAATACGCATTAAACCGGATCCAACATAAATTCAAGGATCACATCTTTCGAGTAACATAGTATGATTATGCAGATTGATAATTAGTTGAATGAATGCATCTAGTTGCGTGCAATTTTCAATGTCCGATTGATAATGTGATTTCTGCTGAATTTGTTGTGAATCACGCATGAATTGTTGTAATGAACTCGCTATCAACTAATGTGTTAGTCATGCAGAGCTTGAATTAACTATTACCAACATTGATAACTCATTATGAAGCCCGAACTTAAAATGTTCATAACTATTACCGAGTTGTTGATAAGTATTTCAAAGGTGGTTTGTTCAAAATCACATGTCTCATTTGTTCATAACTATTTCACTTTGATAACTCACGAATCACGGTCTATGCTTCCAACAATACGCTTCCTAATCATTTCACGTCAAGATGATTTATTGTTGATAATAGTTGCTTAACATGTGTGATTGATAATTTACTTCACATTGAACTCGATATGTTTGTAAACTGCCATGTTTGTTCGATTCAAATGCTATATGTGTAACATATGTGTAATTAATCACAGATGCTATATGTTTGAAATCACAGATTTGAAAATTGGGCCCAAAATGTTAAATGTGTGAGATTGAGTCGATTGTTTGTTCAAATGCTATTACAGCTTTAGTCTCAGTGTAACCTCTCACCAAATGCTATTAAACATGGCAGCTTTTGAACAAATAGATAAAGTTCAAGAAAGACACACTCTCTCCTCAAATTAAACTAGACATGCTATTGAAGCCCCATCAAATGTAAGCATAGCAGAGCACTCAGCAACTTTGTCATGTATGCGCAGTATTTAAAACATGGCTTCTTTCTTCTAACATTAGCAACATAACAATAGAAACGAGGCTATGCAATTGGGGAAGAACCAGCTGCCATATGTATTGTCGTAACAATGAGAATGGAAATGAAGGGCGCTTGTTCTTTGTTTGCCCATCAAAATATGTAAGTATGTATCGAAATTTTAAATCCTTTAGTAGTATGTTAATATTTGTCGATTCAACTAAGCCGATTGCTCATGCATTGTAGAGCGTCAATTCCCACTCCCTAATTTCTATTGCAATTACTTTAACTTCGTGGTCAAGATGATTTAAGACGTTACGCCCGTAATCCTTCCAACACTAATTTCGGTGATGCTTTTAACAAGAGAACACTTCAACGATGTAGAGCGACGAGGCTTCAAGGACTTTGCAAATGACCATGGGTCGAAGGCTTGGTAAAGGATAGAACATATTATCAAAGTTGCCGATGGTGTATTTCATTGTATTTTCTATCATTTTGTACTTGATCATGTAACTTTTGTACTTCTCTTGTATTTTGGGGAACTTCTAATGGAAGTTTGTACCAGCTTTTTGTTGTATTGTACTTCATGATGTAAGTAATGTTTATGGAATGAATTTTATTATGATGTACCTGACGTGAATTTTATATAGCTTTCATTAGAATGAATTTTATTATGGAATAGAATGTACTTTTATTTAATTTTATAAGGTATTATGATGTAACTTATAAATGTTATTCGTGAATGAATTTTCGGGAAACGTTGGTGTCATTGTAAGAGCTTTTCGGCAGGTGGCTTGGTGTATGGCAAGATCTCATGATCTAATTTTGTGGATGGTATGTGGATTCATTTTTGTGGATGCTATGTGGATGAATTTTGTCCAGATGCTGTGGATGAATTTTCTGACCATTTTGTTAGGGTGCATTGTCACTTACATTCTCGTGGACCCGTTATTCTGGTGCGTGTTCTCTTATCACAGGTGCATGAATTTTGGTTGTAATGAACAACTCGTTATTTGTTGGGTTTGTTGTTTTTAATTAATGATTTGTAGCAACTGCGATTGTCATCCTTTAGTATCCGCTTTTGTCACTTTTATGTGTAGGCTCAACTATTATCCTGCTCAAGCAAGTTGGAAAGCGTATAGTATAGAATGCTGTCAGTACATTTCTTTCACCATCGCACCGGGACTTCTTCTGATTAGTGGTAATATCAATACTCACGGTTACTCGCATGGTCTATTGTATAATTTTTTTGTTTGAAGGGTAGCCGATTAGTTCATAACAATGCACAATGGGAGACAAATTGCTAATGCACGTGCTGACCCCATGGGTATAAGCTTCCACACAACGGGTTGTGTTTGAAAAAAACAAAACATTATGTGGCCATATTGATGTTAGGTGTAGCAGGCGAAGCTATCCGCTCTTGGGCTTGTGCAGTACAAGTTTAATGTCTGCAATTACTGTGTTGTGATTCCGGCCAATGATTCTCGACACTTAAAACCTTATTGTCCATATTGAACGATTCACAAACATGAAGTAATCAACAAACCATAGGTTACACCATAGTTTCGAGCATCGGTCATTGACAATACAAAAAATTACCTTGTCATCGCATTTCAACAAAATCATAAGACAAAGTGTTTTAGTCGAGGACGGTGCCCCAAAAAATACCTTCAACAAAGTGGACATGATGAAGACATTAACGCATGCAACCGCTGCAATGGTTAGCGTGAGTATGACGGCCCGTTAGTTTGTAAGTCGCTTATTTTCGCCGACGATGCCAGCAGACAAGACTACGCTTACTATGTCATACACATGTCCAGTTCGCTAATCCTCAAATCAACAACCCTGAGTCTGAGTAATCTGAAGGTCGTGGTCCCACACCAGCAAGTGTGATCCTCCATTATAGCCTTGATCGCACCGCCGTTCGATCCATGTATCTTCGACCGCTTTGGCCCTTCTATCCGTGAGTTCCTAATGAGTCGACGAGTCATCCGACCAACCTCACTTTCCAAACGATGCCTAACTTGGGAGTCATTACATGAGGGAATTGTCGTGATTTCAACCGACGCTTTGTGACCTTCTGAAAAGCACATCGACGCTGGTGTTCACATCAACTCGCTGGCAAACAAAGAAACTGAATTCCAAAATACTTCCCTGTGCAAGCATCTTGTATCGCGCTTGTAATCCCGAGAGGTTCAAAACTCCACAAAGGGGGAACCCTGCTTCAAAAAACGTCGATCAGGGACTAATCGATATACCCACCTCGCATAATCCACCGTGACTTGCCAAAGCCGTCACCGCTGGCAAGTGATTGTCCACGACCGCGTACCGTGGTGTGCATCCATACGTGAAGGTTCTTGATTGAGTCCAACTTTGTTTTCGCAGTTCACGAAGAATATATGCACGCAAAAACAAAACCCAAATGCAAAGGAAACAACACCGTTCCAAACTTTTTGTGGTTGGTTGTAAATGTTAAATTACCTTAAACCCGTAGTCATTAATACGTTGGTGGTAGGTTTAAAGATGTGAACACACTTGGCCCATTGTTGTTTGGTGGCAACACTACCCTAAATCAAGCGTAAAAGCAACTTAACGATCATGTAGTTCATTTAATAGGTTGGTGCAATTGAAAGGCATATGTATCTCGATAAGAGCAATTTTGCTAACCTTTACGGACGGTAGACATGTAATTGGGTCAGCACAAATACAAATGAGGAATGTGAATGTATGGCCAATCGGGTGTGGAAATCAATGACAAGGATAGTACCGATGGAAGGTGCAATGCATGTGTGTTGGAATGCCAAATAATGGACCCATCAGGGTACCTAACGATGACTTGGTGCATGCAAGAAGGAACTTAATTTTGCAAGATGAATTCGCCGCTTTGAGAAATTAATACAATGTATGTCACAATGCATGAGGTCTTCAAAACATACAAGTCATGTACCATATATTACAAATACATACAAAGATAGTGTTGTGTAATATTATGAATCAGACATTCCTCTAAAAAGTAGTCCAAATAAACCATACACATATTCCTACAAAATGTCCGATTCGAACAAGATTGAAGCTATTGTTGAAGCTCATGTTGTTCTCAGATAGCAATTGCAAGTTATCTACGAAAGGTCAATGAAGTGGACACACGGTTGTCAAGTTTGATGCAAGTGGCGCTATCAAGCGTAACGTTGATTGGTCAATCGATGAGAACTTAAGCATGACGGCGAAGTCTGATAAGACAATGGATGAGGATCAATCGATAATGCGACAACTCTTCGTAAGACGTCATTGAGATGATGCAAAGATATGTAGATTTGATATCTTTTTTTTAACCTTCCTCGTGAAGCCATGAAAGTTTTGTTCTCGCTCGAGTCATATGTGCTTAATGGGCCGATATATAACCTACCTACGAAGAGTATTGAGTTTTCATTCATAATGTGGTTTTTCATTTTTGAAAATTAATTTTCCTTTTTCGTAATTAAATTATAAACACTTCCGCAACAAAAGCAACAGAATTATATACGAAGCATAAAATCGCGTTCATCCAACAAGAAACATGCGTAAAAGAAAATAGTACTAAGTCAAGAAATTACATCGCACATGTTTGATCCATGTTTACATTTGACTTGCACTTGCGTGTAGTCCATATTTACATCGCTCCAAAGAAAACAATACCGGGGGACCCATAAATAACATCCATATTGAAATCAAACAATAAAAAATTAGTTAAGTCCTATTGCACACCCAAATTCATCGGGCGCATCGGGCAAAATTTAATCCCATCATCGGCCTAGCTTGTGGCATTGCTCATATGGAAAAGGCACCTTTGCTCTCATTTCTGCGATCTTTTGCATTATTGACATCCATAACGATGTCAACCAACAACTTATGACTTGCACATGGGAGCGAACTTTGTGCACGTGAAGATCATAAGACAACCAAATAAAATTGCAGACATACAAGGCAGTGATTTGATTGACAAATGGAAATTAAGCGGAGAAAATGTACCTTGTGTGTGGACCCGGGGCTTAAATCGGGTTGTCAGCATGAATTTGATGACTAACATCCTGATCAGCCAAATGTAAGCATAAAAAATAATTTCACATTAAAGTTGTCGATCAATACACCATAGGTTCGTTAAGTCCGGGTCTGCGGCATAAGATAGACATTAATAGCAGAGGGAGGATTGTGGATTACTTTCGGCCCAGCTTGTTGTAATCGGCCTCTCATCTAACATGCAACGGAGGGTGCTTAACGCATACGGCTGTCAGAACATATCATTTCCAAAGTGTAGTCAGTTGGCAGAAGTCGCGTGCATAGTTTGAACTCGCCTCCACAAGGTTGAAGTCGGTTTTACGAAAGCGATGTTCAAGTTTTTGGTAGTGTTCGTAAATGCAACGAGAAGGACATATACCAAAATTGTAGCCGCATTTAGCTTCCACTTTTTGTCTCTAATTGAGTTGGATGGGACCGGAAGTCATAGTTAGGCTACTACGGTCCACTATATCAATTTTAACGCACGTTCACCAATGCACTCCTCTCAGTAATTGAAAGGCATGTAAATCTGCACGTGAACACAACGGCACCTTGTTTTAGAGGCCATGTAAACATGTAATGCCTTTCTATATTTTCGTTCTAATATAACGGGATGAACGATCGAGACATATTACCCTACGGCATACGATCAATCGCAGCTAGCAGTATCTCATTGTCATGTCCTCAGAAAAGGATGTGACGATATGTCTACATGCGAGTCTCTTGAACAGGTTATATCTTTATTTAGAATCAAGAGTGCCCATGTGTACTTATAAAGGTCATTGACGGAAACATTTCTCAAAATATATCATACACAATACACAACGAGTTTTAAACACTTACTTTTACGCGGCCACACATATCACCGGGAAAGAACCCCGAAAATCAACAGTGTGCACTCCCACATGTTGTGTAGAATCCCCTCTGCCGATTAGTCAATTGCACCACCACCGATTGATTGGCCTGGAACATTGTATGCAAAGACACAAGGCAAGTTGATTACAAAGGTTTTTCGAGTGGAAGTTCGCATCAAAAACGCAGATTCATATTTGTGCAGCTAACACTCTCACTGAAGGTCGGACTAGCCAGGGACCTCGGGTTTCAGCCAAGGCGAGACATGTTACTACTGTGGCAACTTCTCTCTATTATACGCCCATGAAGATTCATGGAAACAACAATGTCCCTACAAGCAAAAAAATGATGCTTAGAACGATAAAAAGTTATTTTCACAAAGCGAATCGCTAATTTAAAATTGGGTGCAAGTAGTAAATGAAACAATACACATTTCCTATTTTTGCTATCGTCACAAGTACATAGTTAAGAATTTTTGTTCCTCCGCCCGATAACAACCTCTTCATTTGGCCCAAACATCACAACGAATCCTACAAAAATAAAACACCAACTAACAGTACACTTTTCATAAAAAATTGAAGCTTACATTACAAGGATTCTGTAGTCATAAAAAAAACAACGCGGAAATGATGTAAAAGCGTGGCGTCGAGTTTTCCCAACTTGTGATGTTTGGTGCGGTTGTTAGAAATGTGTACTAACATATGGCGGCGATCATAGCTATGAACATACAGATGTGACAACTAGTACAATACAGCGAAGATGATTGTAAATTAGCAAAACATATTATTGATGTGGGCATAGATGGTATCGAGAACTTGTGGGGCCATGAAAGCGTGTTGTACCTTCGTGTCCACACCATCAACATCCTGTTGAGAGCGATGTCGTCAACTCCTTATTTGTTTGCTACTCGTGCACAATTGCATATCCCCCACCTCGATTGACTTCGCGAACTCCACTTAAGCGCTTTTCCTTTTCCTTTTCCTTTTCGTCTTCCTTTGCACTTCCAGTAACGATTCAGTTATACAATGGTTTGCCAAGCTTAATGGAGAAAGTATACGCCTGCGCCATATTCTTCCATGTTGTTGAGGTCATAGTGTATTTATCTTGAGTTCCTTATGTTTCCTGACGAAGGCCTCCCTTTCTTATTTGTTGTCCCCACCTTATTCAATGTTGACTACGCCCATCATGCAAATGACTTTTGTCCCTTGCCAAGGTTCCTTCAAAATCATTGTTGGTGATCCACCCCTTGTACATAAAATATTACACTCCATTGGGTTAACCCGATCGAATGGTTTAGCCTTTTCATAAATAAATGCGCGACTCCAACGGCGGTCCACACCTGCCAGGCCACTTTTAGAGTTCGCAGTGTAGAAAATATACCTTCCGATGAAATTGGTGTAGCATTGCTTGATTCACATAAATTGGTTTTTGTTCGATGGTGATTCGTTCGCGACTAAGCGAAATGTTGAGCTTGATTGCTTGACATTTCCTTGATTGAGCAACGTGGAGAGAGTTAATATTACACACATCATTGCCTTCCACCTAATCTCATACATACACATTAAGTGAAGACTTAGTCTTATAAACCATCTTTCGCGATGTGGCTCAGCGTGTGAAAGTGCGTCTTTGCTTAGATGGATTACCTTGTCATTGCCAACAACTTTGCTTGGCTTGATGTCATAACATCTCCATTAAATCTGTTTGGTTGTGGAGAACTTGCTTCATCATTTCCTTCCTTCAGCGAATGGACTCAAATTGCTCATAGGACTTCATTGTCACGTCCTTTTGTTGGTTCTCGACATAGCGTACATCATCTTCAGAAGCATCATCCAGATTACTGATCAAACTCACCTAATCCTTAAGCGCATAAATGAAGTCGACATTGTATGTTAGAAAAGTGGAGCGATGGTGTGGGCCCCGTACGGTGGTGGTCTTTATAATTGTTGGGAATTTATTTGCCTTCCTTCTCATACGTCCCCGGCGTCTCCGTATTGGTATCACCCAATCCTTGAGCAGTGTGAATGGCGTCGTGGTAGTCGGACAAACACGATCAGGTACAACGGTAGCCGGACGCTGAGGGCACACCATAATTAAGTTGTTCTTCCCGGAAAAATTAACTATATTGAGTAACAATGACATTCATTATGCGAATTTGCGAGCGTGCCTTAGAATCTGGAATTTTGTTGAGGATCTGTCAACTATATGACACATATAATGCAATGTTTTTGGGGAAAAAAAATATACAACCTAAGCGACTTTATTGGTTCCTCAAGGAAAAAAATGATGTTGGGTTCCTCTTACTTAGCCTAATTTTAATTGGTTCCTCCATTGAGGTTCGGCATACTTTTTTACTTTTGTGCTGCGTTGTTCTTAAATTCATGGCGGTACTGTGAAAATATATTCCTACTAGTACCATACTGAAATGAGGAAAGAGTGTTGTTATTCGTACTCACAAAGCATATCTGTTGTATGTCCCAATGAAAGACAATTGTTGAGCCATGAAACAATGCATCAAACACATGAAGGGAATGGAAAAAAAAATCAAGTTATTGGCAACGCATTAGCGAGAACACATCCAGTTACCTTTAGGTAGGCAGCCTTTACTACTGTTTTACGAACACACGTTGTGAAAGGCATTGCGGTGTCAACTTTGCCCAATACAAGCTTCGCATCACGATTCCGTCCTTCGCGGCATGAATGAGCGATGGATTCAAGCGGCCATTGTGGTAGGACATACAACTATGGCCCAGCCAACACGCATTTCTGGTACGCAAATTGCCGCCGAAAACTTCGTCCTCCGCACCATCAGGTCTCGGTCAGATAAAGTCTCAACTTGTTCAAAGGAATGGCTTCAGATTAACAACTCAACCTCATCGTGAATGAATGTGGGATATGCTTCTAATGACCCGATAGCTGACTGCGATCTCGCCTTCACACACGTATTCCAATAAAACATTCAACTTTGCACTTACGTGAGCTGACTGACAACCTTCATGAACATTCAATGAACTCGCATGGAGGATCGAAGTTACTGTACCAACCATGCTTGGCGCAAGTGCGTCGCAATCTGCTCGTGTACCACTTCATCCCGGGAGGCAGCAAACCCAATGTCAATCGTAACTGCTGCTTTTGTTAGCCGTTGAACCGGTTAACTAAGCTCAACAATTGACTTCAATGATATGCGGAGTTGGCTTTACCTGCACATTTTTACCCTTAAATTAATACAAAAATACAACTTAACAATGTCGAGGAAAAGCGGAGACCTAGCCGAAATGCATTTACGAAAACATAAAATACGTAATGACCTTTTTAGGACGGTCAGGATGCGGATAATTTTAACTTTGAAGCGTGTTCATACTAGCTACTTATGTAGCCATTTCCGCTTAAACTGTTTTTTCTCATCGGGTGAGTGCCTTCCACACTCAATCTCACTTTCTAGTCTTTAACCAAGTAAAATAATGATACCAAGACAAGTAACAACTATGAATTCCAAAATTACTTTAAGTACAACTTTATACTGCGCGCAATCCAGCGTGCATTGTTGGTAATTAAATAAGATTGCAAATACAAATAACGATTCTTTGCGACAAAAATTGATAACAAAAGCGTGCATGGAGCTTTTACAAAGAATTGAAATTTACAAAAACAATAGGAAGGTGACCTTATTACATGCTACAATCCTACAAGCATTCTGGAAACAATCACAAGGCCACTCGACCATTCAATACCCAGCGTGTGGATAGCAACTTGACGATGTGTTAAACTCCATCATAGTGTATTATAGAGAATCTGATTTCGACCTCACCAATTTTTGTCCGGTGTAGTGCGGCCCTTTGCATTTCCTTGAATTGTTGCTTGGTGCATGCAAGCATCGTGAAAGCTTATCATCGATAAATCTTAATGCGAATACATATATATATATGCAAGTTTTTATGTGAATTTGGCGGCAAAATAAACACTCATCTGACTTTTAAATTTTTGTCCAGAAATTTGAATACAAACCACGAATTTAAACATTTACGATTATACGGAACAAAAGCAATTTCAAACATCACCAAAGCTAGACTTGACAGGCGCCAGCGTCATCAATTTCGATTACCAAAAAGTATAATTCCATATTGTCCAAAATAAACAATACTGTTTGTAACAAATGAATGGTGCAAGTGGTAGTTTACCAGGCAAGCGGCTGATAATTAATAGGACATTTTGGATTTGTTGTTGACAACGGTGTCTTCAATCTTTTCCTTCCCTTTATGAAAGAGCAAATCATACAAATTAGATTGAAGAAATTACGAAAGGTGGTAATACACATTTTGTCCGTTGTGTCAATTTGGATGCGATGCACTTTAAACTACACAGAATTACAGCGATCCACTTTCAAAATTCACGGACATTTTTTAGGTCTAATTGCTAATGCCATTTAGTGATTTATATAAAACAAAAGAGATTGTAATGTCAATTGATTGCGAATTAATAATCGATTCGATGAAGTTATAAGTTCACTACAACAACAAGCTACGATTAAAGCGCGTATATGCATATTTTTCGATACAAAAGCGGTGAAGAGTTGTATGTAATCAAGCGGGCGTAATTGAAACAAAAGTTGTAAATTGATCTTTTATAGCGAGGCCATTCAAAATTTGTGGAAAACAAATAACTTGACCTGAAACCTACAAAAGTACCGCAGACTCTTTGTAAGAATTAGATCACGAAAAAAAATAGGCATATTCCTTGCCCGAGTGATAAATTTAACGTTGGTTTACAAACGCCTTATATGTCTACGAAGAAGTGGTAGGAAGTCTTTAAGGAGAAAACTAACATTGTTGATTAGCGAGCGTGACCAATATCCATCAGGAATCTTGCAATAGCGACAACTCACGCAAGAAGTATTAGAATCAATATTTACAAGAACACAAACAAGCGGAAATTTTGCAACATGTAGGTACATTAACCTCTAAATTTTAACGTAAGCTACCTGAGACAAATGTCACGTAAAGATTTCCCAACACATATCTGATTTTGAAAAGCTTGAGACAAAAGAAAGAATGCGGACATCAAAATTTTGCATTTTGAGTTCACACGACTTACAATTAAAATAATTGTATGTGTACGCAAAGCGATAAATGCATAATGCCATAAATATTACCTGAGGAAGGACTACATTTTGTTTTTTCCATTTCACAATTGCCGGACTACGCACTTTGTATACTTTTATGAAGGCCCGACTACAAAAGAGACCGCGAAGCCAAGCGAACTATTTCCATGGCCGGGGTTAAACAATCTGGACCGCGATTAAAACATTGTCGGAACAATTGGTGCTCATCACACATCCACAAAAACCAGATGAAAAGCCCATCAGGTTTGAGGCTTCAATTTCCCCTCTTGAGCAACTTGGTTCTGACGAATTCGAATGGTATTTTGCATCTGGCCCCGGGAGCTCCGTTACGCTTGAATTTGGTCGGACATTTGGCGAGATCGGGAGAAAGAATACTTTTCGGGCGTACAAAGCAAGTCTAAATCGATTGCTTATGCTTGTTGATGACAATGAAAACAAGCAAGAATTGAAGCTGCCACGAACTTCATGCACAGCTGCTACCCAGAGTCACCGTCAATGGCCTCACATTTACGTGGTTGGCCGTGTCTTTAGGTGAACTCTTTAGGAGGGATCTGACATTTGTGCGTGCACACTCTGGTGTCACTCCCATCCCAGGTGATGCCGCTCGAAACTTCTTAACTGAAGTTGTTGAGTTCTTCAAGTTCACGAACTGTCGTAAGGGAGGTAGAAAAGAAATTCAAAGAAAGGTCAAAGGCGAACCCAATTCAGAAGAAAATCTCCTTCGTAGAGAATAGGAGAACCTTTTTTTGTCATTCTTGGCACCCAACTTTTAAATAATTCTGATTTACCTTTGTCTTGAAAGTTATCATCTTGCATATATATCATAGCGATTACATTTGAGGAGGAAGGTAGGCGTCATTCATGAAGATTCTTGTTTTTGTCACAGACTTTAGTGACCGAGTTCATGCAATGCGCCACTCTCATTTGTCTTTCTTATGACATTTAAAGATGCGAGAATGAGAATGGATAGATGCGATTAGTAATATTTGTTCAAGGAAGCTGATGTTGGCGATCTTGCTTCGTTTCATTGTCACATACAATTGATAGAAACTTGCTTATGCGCCGGAAAAGTATTCTTCTCGATCGGCCTTGTCTGCCTTAGAAGGTAATGGAGCATGAGACGGGATCTGAAAGCCACCTCGATTACGTACAACCTTAGATTTGCTCATTGATGAAAAGATTAAAGCCCTCAACTTGATGGGTTTGGCTTTTTTTACCGCAACAACTTAGCGGACGGTTATGATGGCTGAAAACCAATACCTTCTCCCCATCACGACTTTCGGACAAAGCGTAGCAATTCACGGAAAGAAGTTTGCCTTAGATCCTTCTCTAATATCAACTTTTCTAAAGATGTATGAATCCACTCAAGACATAAATCAATGGCCTCTGTTTACCACGTGGTTGGCGTGTCTTTAGGTGAACACTTTAGGAAGATCTCTCAAGCTAATGCGTTACTTTACTCTGGTGTGCTCCCATCCCGGTGATGCTCAACTGTAACGAGTTGTTCAGTTCTTCAAGTTCCTGACTTTGTAATGGAGAGTGAAGAAATTGAGAGAAGAGTCAAAGGCGAATAGTGCGAAGAAAATCTCGCCGTGAAAATGGAGAACCTTGCACTGTCATTACCGCATAACTTTTGAATAGCCCGGCTACCTTTGTCTTGAAGTTATCATCTTGCATATATATGTAGCAGTTACATTTGAAGAGGCATGCGTACATTCATGAGTTCTGTTTTATGCGAGGACTTTATTGACCGAGTTCATGAAATGCGTACTCTCGTTGTCTTTTTATGACGTCGTGCGAGAATGAGAATGGATGCGTCGTTAGTAATATTTGTTGTGATGAGTCTTGCATGTTTCATTATCACATACAATTGATGAAACTTTGCTTATCGCTGATAAAGTATTATTCTACGTCGGCCTTTATGCGAGCACCCGAAGGTAATGGAGGATAGACGCGATACAGCCACCTCGATTACGTACAGCGAAGTTACTTTCGATGAAAATCAAAGCCCTCAACGATGGTTGCACTTTCTCAACAACTTGTCGCGACGGGCGATGGTTGAAACCATACCTTCTCCCCTTGTTCCGGACAAAGCATAGCGATTCGGAAGAAGTTTGCCCTTAGGTCCTTCTCTAATATCCAGCACCTAGATGTGGTCATGGGCATCTTCAATAGCCTCTGTTTACGTGTGGTTGGCGTGTCGTAGGTGAACTCTTTGGAGGATACGAGCGTGCGTGCACCGCCGGTGTGCTTCCGCCGGTGATGCTCAACTTTCTTAATAAGTTATTCGATTCTTCAAGTGCCTGGCTTGTGGTAAGAAGTGTGAAATTGGAAGAAATCGAAAGGCGAACAAAGTCCACGAACAATCACGATTAGTAGAAATGGACAACCTTGCACATCATTTACATAAAGTTTTGAATGACCGATTTACCTTTCTCTTGAAGTTATCATCTTGCATATATATATAGCGATTACATTTGAAGAGGAAGGTAAACTGTCATTCATGAGTTCTTGAACTATCACGGGCTATTGGCGATCTCATAATCGTACTCTCGTTTGTCTTTTTACCTAACCTTAAAATGCAGAATGAGAATGGATGAATGATTAGTAATAATTGGCTTCCGGTGCCGGTCTGATTCGCGATAATACGTACGTTAGTAATAATTGCACAGGCTTCTTGACTTTCTTGTTCTTCACACCTCCCACATACGATAGTTAAATGAACTTGAAGAAGCGAAACAACCGTTAGAGACTGAAACATCGCTGAGGATAGAGAACTGCTGACGTAATGCGCGCCGCAGTTGAGATCCCTCTAAAGTTCACCCTAAAGACCGTGTAACCCGCAAGCGAGAGGCCATTAGCGATGCGGGATGGACCACATCTTTTAGAAAAGTTGGATGAAGAGGGTGAGGGGCAAACTTCTTCCGTGTCCCATTGCGCTTGTCCAGTCCGGATGGGGAGAAGATGTTGGTTTCGACCGCCATTATTAAAATTTGCTTAGAAGTTTGGGCCAGAGAGCCAGCTTCCATCAAGTTGGGGGCTTCAATTTCCCCTACGAACAACGGTTACCTGAATCGAGGTAAGGCGCATCTTTGGTCCATGCCCGTACCTTGAATTGCCTTGAGCGATTGGCGAATCAGAGAAAGAATACTTTTACGGGGCGTGCAAACAAGTTTCATCAATTGTATGTGAGCAATGAAACAAAGCAAAGGCATCGCGCCTCCCAACAAATATTACTAACGTCACCCATCATTCTCGTGCGCACGAATGTCATAAAGAAAAGACAGAAATGAAATTACGCGTGCATGAAGCCGGGTCACTAAAGTCACGAGACTGACCCATAACTCATGAATGGCGCCTTCCTCCTGTAATGTATATATATATGCAAGATGATAACTTCAAGACAAAAGGTAACGTCATTTAAAGTTGCGTGCAATAATGACAAGGTTCTCCATTTCTCTGAAGGAGATTTTCTTCGTGAATTGCACAGGCTTCTTGACTTTCTTGAATTTCTTCACCTCCCCCTTCTGACGGTTCGTGAACTTGAAGAAGCGAACAACCGTTAGAAGTTGAGCATCACTCAGGATGGGAGCACCTTTGTATGTGCATACAGTTGAGATCCCTCCTAAAGTGTTCACCTAAAGACCGTCAACCCGAAGCGAGGCCATTGGCGATGCGGATGGACCACATCTTAGAAAAGTTGGATATTAGAGAAGGTGAAGGCAAACTTCTTCCGTGTCTGTTCGCTTGTCGGATGGGAGAAGGTATTGGTTTTCGACCATCGTGTCCATCCATTTAAGTTGTTGGAAAGGCCGACCATCAAGTTGAGGGCTTCAATTTCCTCTTGAGCAACTTGGTTTGCCTGAGAATCGAGTGCATCTGGTCCATGCTCCATTACCTTGGTCTTGAGAGGATGGCGGTCGAGAGAAAGAATACTTTTAGGCGTACAAGCAAGTTTCATCAATTGTATGTGACAATGAAACAAGCAAGGTATGTTGCCTCCCAACAAATATTACTAACGTTGCCCATCCATTCTCATTACGCACGAATGTCATAAGAAAGACAAATGAAAGTCGCATTGCATGAACTTCGGTCACTAAAGTCGAATGATGCCTTCCTCTTCAAATGTAAGCGCTATATATATATGCAAGATGATAACTTCAAGACAAAAGGTAGCGTCATTTTAAAGTTGCGTGCAATGACGAGCAAGGTTCTCCATTTCTCTGAAGGAGATTTTCTTAAGTGAATTGCAGGCTTCTTGACTTTCTTGAATTTCTTCACCTCCCCTTCACGATAGTTCGTGAACTTGAAGGAACAACCGTTAAGAAGTTGACCATCACAGGATGGGAGCACCTGCTTGTATGTGCGCCGCAGTTGAGATCCCTCCTAAAGAGTTCACCTAAAGACCGTCAACCCGCGAAGCGAGGCCATTGGCGATGCGGGATGGACCACATCTTAGAAAAGTTGGATATTAGAGAAGGACTGAAGGCAAACTTCTTCCTTGTCTGATTACGGTTGTCCAGAGTCGGATGGGGAGAAGGTATTGGTTTTCGACCATCGTGTCTAGCAAAGTTGTTGGAAAGGCTAGCCATCAAGTTGAGGGCTTCAATTTCCTCTTGAGCAACTTGGTTGCGAATCGAATTGTGCATCTGGTCCATGCTCCATTACCTTGGTCTTGTGAGGCAGTGGCGATCGAGAGAAGAATACTTTTTGACGGTACAAGCAAGTTTCATCAATTGTATGTGACAATGAAACAAGCAAGGCATCCTTTGCCTCCCAACAAATATTACTAACGTGCCCATCCTTTCTCATTGTGCACGAATGTCATAAGAAAAGACAAATGAGATGCGCATTGCATGAACTTCGGTTCAATAAAGTCGAACATATGCAACTCATGAATATGCCTTCCTCTTCAAATGTAAGCGCTATATATATATGCAAGATGATAACTTCAAGACAAAAGTAGCAAGTAATTTTAAAGTTGCGTGCAATAAGCGAGGCAAGGTTCTCCATTTCTCTGACGGAGATTTTCTTCGTGGAATTGCACAGCCTTCTTGACTTTTTTGAATTTCTTCACCTCACTCGATAGTTAAATGAACTTGAAGAAGCCGAACAACCGTTAAGAAGTTGACCATCACAGGATGGAGCACCTATGTGCCTTGCGATTCGAGATCCCTCCTAAAGAGTTCACTACTGAACCGTCAACCCGAAGCGAGAGGGGCATTAGCGATGCGAATGGACATCTTAGAAAAGTTGGATATTAGAGAAGGACTAAAGGCAAACTTCTTCCTTAATCTGTTCTGATTTGTCAGAGTCGGATGGGGAGAAGGTATTGGTTTTCCATCGTCTCGGCAGCTTAAGTTGTTGGAAAGGCTAGCCATCAAAAGTGAGCAACCTTCAAGTATTGATTCGGAAGCGGGTGTGAAGCGAAGATAGCTCTCTACAAAATTTAAAGCAGTCATCCTCACTTACAACTCTCTCAATTATTTGTCCTATGTTTTAAGTTGAATACGTCAACTATGCATGAAATTACACCTTGAAAAGAAAGAGTTGTTTCTTGTGTTAATAAAAGTTACACCTTGAACTTATATCTTTTCTAAAAGCGAAGCATTCACATTTATTAGGATTGGTCTAACTTTGGGAACTTATATCTTTAAGTAAAAGAAACATTAAGATAATTGGTCTTCTTTGCAAAGTTTACAACCATTAAATCAATTTCTGACTTTCCTTAAAATTTACACCATCTCTGAAATATTTACAACTTCTTGAAAAAATTACACATTTTTGGAAATACATTTTTCATAAAATTTACACTTCTTATTTCAAGTTACACCTTTCTTGAAAAACAAAACTTACATCTTTTCTATGGTAATTTACACCATCTTGGACAAACATACACCATATTTGCAAAGTTTATACATTTTCTCAAATAATTTCTTTCTTTTAACAAACTTTATGAAAAGGTTATTTTCCATAAAAGCGTCTAAGTTCGTTTTCCCCCCGAAAACTGTTAAGTTCCTAAAATCAATCACCTTTGTTTTTTGTCTTGTGGCAATGTGAGAGAAGAGGCGTTTGGAGGCCGCCTTTCTACGATACAACTCCTTTTGAGGCAGCGACTCTGGGAGGGCTTGGAATAGCGACTCGAGTCCAAATCCAACCAAGTATGTCAATGTAAAAAACAGTTTCTAATATAGAAAGCAGCAGACGAGAGAGAGGCGAGATCAGCGGACATAGAGGCGTAGATGGACAATGATCGACGGAAGGACGAAATCGGCGAGATCGACGAAGAACCCACATGGACAGACGGACCAAGATCGGCTGGAACCTGTGAGATAAGCGAGGATCGACGAGACGACATCGACCGCGAGAGACCAGATCGATAGCCAATCTTTCAAAAACTTTCATTTCTTGGCGGTGGAGGTGCCGATCTCGAATGCGACCACGGAGCCCACCGGCGCTTGGGTGGTCGGTGAGTCCAGAACCCTTTGATTTGTTCCTTTGGTTGTCTCAATTTGTTTACGAACACTTGAAATGTTACTCCTTTTGTGTTTACTACTTAAAGCGAACATATGTTACTCATACGTGTTTCTGAACATTTTGAAATGAACCCTTTGTTACTCCTTTTGTGGTTAGGAACACTTGGAAATGTTTCTCCTTTTGTGTAACAATTTCTGGCATAAGATTTACACTTTTTCCTTGAATTTACACCATTTGTGAAGGCCCAACTTAAAGCCATTTCGGAAGTCACTTATACCTATACGAAAAATAAATTTCATTCCTTTACACCTTGACAAGCTTGCACCTTTTCATGAAAATACTTACACCATTTTTGAAAAGTTACTCCTCTTATCTAAATTTTTGGCATAACATTTATACTATTGTGCTTATACACTCTTTCACAAAAGGTGTAAGTTTGAAGAAAAAAGTATCTGACTTATGACAAAAATTATTACTGAAAGATAACTTTTCAAAAAATATACACTTCCGCGAAAGGTATAAGCTTCACCTAAGTGTAAATTTGATAATTTATTTTTCAAAATATAAGTTACTTCGAATAACAACGAGCTTCCACAAAAGGTGTAAGTTGAAAAAATATAAATGTTATGCCAAAAATTCTGAAAATGAGTAACTTTTCAAAAAAATATAGGTTCACGAAAGGTATAAGCTTAAGCAAAAGGTGTGCATTTAATGAAATTATTTTTCACAAAAGGTATAAGTGACTTCGAAAAACCTTTAACCGGCTTCCACAAAAGGTGTAAGTTAGAAGTATAAATGTTATGCCAAAAATTCTTACACAAAAAGATATATAGGCACTTCCACGAAAAAGTATAAGCTTCACCTAAAGGTGTAAATTTGATTAATTTATTTTTCCACAAAAGGTATAAGTTACTTCGAATAAGCTTTAGCAGCTTCCACAAAAGGTGTAAGTTAGAAGAAAAGGTATAAATGTTATGCCAAAAATTAAACAGAAAATGAGTAACTTTTCAAAAAAATATAAGCGAGTTCACGAAAAGGTATAAGCTTAAGCAAAAGGTGTACATTTAATGATATTATTTTTTCACAAAAGGTATAAGTGACTTAGAAAAACCTTTAACCGAGCTTCACAAAAGGTGTAAGTTAGAAGAAAAAACTATAAATGTTATGCCAAAATTCTTACACAAAAGGTAACTTTTCAAACAAAATATAGGCACTTCCACGAAAAGGTATAAGCTTCACCAAAAGGTGTAAATTTGATGCATTTATTTTTCCACAAAAGGTATAAGTTACTTCGGAAAAGCTTTAAGCAGCCTCCACAAAAGGTGTAAGTTGGAAGAAAAATTATAAATCTTATGCCAAACATTAAATGCAGAAAAGAGTAACTTTTCCAAAAAAATATAAGCAGTTCAACGAAAGGTATAACCTAAAGCAAAAGGTGTACATTTCATGAAATTTTTCACAAAAGGTATAAGTCAACGCTTTAAGTTGGCTTCCACAAAAGGTGTAAGTTGAAATAAGCTATAAATGTTATGCCATAAATTCCAACACAATAGAGTAACTTTTCAGATAGTATAACCATTTCCACGAAAAGGTGTAACCTTAAGCAAATTGTGTTAATTTCATGAATTTTTTTTTCCTACAAGGTATAAGTGACTTCGAAAAACCTTTAAAGTTGGCGTTTCTAAGCAGGCGCCAAGTCGTGAACGAAGCTGAAATCGAGAGAGAGCGAGATAGACTTAGATCAGCGGACATAGAGACCTAGATGGACAATGATCGAGCGAAGGACGAAATCGGCGAGAAGAACCCCATGGACTCGAACAGCCGACATCGGCGGAGAATAGGCGACATCGACCAGAGACCAAGATCGATAGCCAATCTTTCAAAAACCTTTCATTTCTTGGCGGTCTTGCCGTGGAGGTGCCGATCTGAGAAGCTGCGCCGGAGCCCACGGCAACCGGTGGTCGGTAGAAGTCCACGAACCCTTTGATTTGTTCGATTGGTTGTCTCAATTTGTTTATGAACACTTGAAATGTTACTCCTTTTGTGTTTGTACTACTTACAAATGAACATATGTTACTCCTTACGTGTTTACAAACATTTTGAAATGGACCCTTTGTTACTCCTTTTGTGGTTATGAACACTTTCAAGTGTTACTCCTTGAGACTTGTCGTCAAAATTTTTACGATTTTTGAAAAGTTACTCCTTTTACGTAGAATTTTTGCATAAGATTTACACTTTTTCGTCGAACTTACACCATTTAGAAGGCCCAACTTAAAGCTATTTGAAAGTCGGGTTATAACTTTTGTGAAAAAAATTTCATCAATTTGCACCTTTTGGTAAGGCTTATACCTTCTCGTGAAAATACTTACACCATTTTTAAAAAGTTACTCGGATTACGTGTAAAATTTTGGGCATAACATTTGTACTTTTGTGTATATACTCTTTCACAAAAGGTGTAAGTTTGAAGAAAAGCTAAATCTTATGACAAAATTATTTCACAAAAGACTTTCCTAAAAATATAAGCACTTCCACGAAAAGGTATAAGCTTAAGCGGTGTAAATTTGATGAATTTATTTTTTCACAAAAGGTATAAGTGACTTCGAAAAAAGCTTTAACGCTTCCACAAAAGGTGTAAGTTTGAACATAAGCTATAAATGTTATGCCAAAATTCCTACACAAAAGAGTAACTTTTCCAAAAATATAGGCACCTTCCACGAAAAGGTATAAGCTTCACCAAAAGGTGTAAATTTGATGCATTTATTTTTCCACAAAAGGTATAAGTTACTTCGAAAAGCTTTAACGACTTCACAAAAGGTGTAAGTTGGAAGAAAAGGTATAAATCTTATGCCAAAAATTCTTCTGAGAAAAGTAACTTTTCAAAAAAATATAAGCAGTTCACGAAAAGGTATAACCTTAAGCAAAAGGTGTACATTTCATGAAATTTTTCACAAAAGGTATAAGTCAGCGCTTTAAGTTAAAGCTTCCACAAAAGGTGTAATTAAAAAAAGCTATAAATGTTATGCCATAAATTCCAACACAATAGAGGTAACTTTTGAGATAGTATAACCATTTCCACGAAAAGGTGTAACCTTAAGCAAATTGTGTTAATTTCATGAATTTTTTCCTAGCAATTATAAGTGACTTAGAAAACCTTTAAAGTTGGCGTTTCTAAGCAAAAGGCGTAAGTCGTGAACGAAAAGCTGAAATCGGAAGAGAGAGAAGCAGATAGACTTAGATCAGCGGACATAGAGACCTAGATGGACAATGATCGGCAGAAGGACCCGAAATCGGCAAGAACCCACATGGACTCATCGATAGCCAATCTTTCAAAAACCTTTCATTTCTTGTGGCGGCGGTGCCGTGGAGGTGCCGATCTGAAGCTTCTGCGAGCACGGAGGGTCAATTTGTTTATGAACACTTGAAATGTTACTCATACTTTTGTGTTTACAAACATTTTGAAATGGACGCTTTGTTACTCCTTTTGTGGTTATGAACACTTTCAAGTGTTACTCCTTGAACTTATCGTCAAAATTTTTACGATTTTGAAAAGTTACTCCTTTTACGTAGAATTTTTGGCATAAGATTTACACTTTTTCCTCGAACTTACACCATTTGTGAAGGCCCAACTTAAAGCTATTTGAAAGTCACTTATACCTTTGTGAAAAAATTTCATCAATTTACACCTTTTGGTAAGGCTTATACCTTCTCGTGAAAATACTTACACCATTTTAAAAAAGTTACTGGATTACGTGTAAGAATTTTGGGCATAACCTTTATACTTTTCTTATATACTCTTTCACAAAAGGTGTGTTTGAATGAAATCTTATGACAAAATTATTTCACAAAAGGGTAACTTTTCACTATAAGCACTTCACGAAAGGTATAAGCAAATTTGATGAATTTATTTTTTCACAAAGGTGTAAGTTTGAACATAAGCTATAAATGTTATGCCAAAATTCCTACACAAAAGGAGTAACTTTTCCAAAAAATATAGGCACTTCCACAAAAAGGTATAAGCTTCACCAAAAGGTGTAAATTTGGAAATTTATTTTTCCACAAAAGCGTATAAGTTACTTAGAAAAGCTTTAACGTCGGCTTCCACAAAAGGTGTAACCGAAGAAAAGGTATAAATTTTATGCCAAAAATTATTCTGACAAAAGAGTAAGTTTTCAAAAAAATAAGTAGTTCCACGAAAAGGTATAAGCTTAAGCAAAAGGTGAACATTTGATGAAATTATTTTTTCACAAAAGGTATAAAAGACTTCGAAAAAGCTTTAAGTTGGGCTTCCACAAAAGGCGTAAATTAGCAAATAAGCTATAAATGTTATGCCATGGTCATTTTACAAAAATGTAACACTTTTAGGAAAATAAATATATCAGCATTTCCAAAAGGGTGTGACTTATACAATAATTATGTATTTAATTTGAAGAAATTTTTTTCCACAAAAGATATAAAGTGACTTGAGAAAAACCTTTCCGTTGTGCTGCACAAGCGATTGTAGGATTAGAAAGAAAAGTACAAATCTTATCTGCGACAAGCAGATGTAAGTAACCGCCAAAAGCGATCTAGAAGATGTGGTTTCCCGAAAAACACATAAGTTTCCTAAAATCCAATCTACTGTTTTTATCTTCGGCAATGCTTCGGAGAGAAGAGTTCGGGAGGGCTTAGCCTTTCTCGGTACAACTTCAGTTCGAGGAGAGGCCGGTCGGGAGGGCTTGGAATGGCATTTAGAGTCCCAAATCCAACCAAGAATATGTCAATGTAAAGAGAACCCGTTTTAATATAGAGCAGCAGACCAGAACCAGAGAAATGGTAAGATCTAGCGGACTCTGAAGACCTAGATGGACAATGATCGACGGGCGGTTGAAATCGGCGAAGATCGACGAGAGAAAGAACCGACATGGACGAGACGAGACCAAGATTCGGCCAGAACCTGGCGAGATAACGAGATCGAAAACCCAGAGAGGGCGACATCGGCGGAGAATAGGCGGAAACATCGACCTGAAGAGACCAAAGTCCGTGTAATCTTTCAAAAACCTTTTCATTCGCGGCGGCGGTGCGTGGAATTTTTGATCTGGGAAGCTTCTGCTGACACCGGAGCCCACAGCGCCTGGGTGGTCGGCGGGGTCGAAGCGCTGATTTGTTTAGTGGTTGTCTGATTTGTTTATGAACGCTTGAAATGTTACTCGCGCATGTTTACTACTTTGAAATGAACATATATTACTCATACATGTTCTGAACATTTTAGAAATGAACCACTTTATTTACTCCTTTTGTGGGATTAGGACTTTTCCTTCATACTTTCCGTCAAATATTTTGCCATTTTTGAAAAAGTTACTCCTTTGTGTAAAATTTTGGCATAGATTTTTCTCGAACTTTTTATTTGAATTCCCAGCAAAAGCTATTTGGAAGTCACTTATACCTTTTGTGAAAAAAAATTCATCAATTTACCTTTTGTTTAGGCTTACACCTTGTGGTGAAAATATACATACATTTTTTGATAGAGTTACTCATACATGTAAATTTTGGCATCATTATACTATGACACTATTGCTCTTTCACAAAGGTGCTTTTGAAGAAAAAAGTATAAATCTTATGACAGAAATTATTTCACAAAAGGGAAGTAACTTTAAAATTAAAACACTTGACGAAAAGGTGTAAACAGCAGATGTAGAAGATTATTAATTCCTTTGGACTTTTCTGAAGAATGTATAAGTGACTTCAACTTGGATGGAGTTTCAAAAACATCAGTTGGAGAAAAGAATATAAATGTTATGCCAAAATCCACACAAAAGGAATAACTCAAAAAAAATATAAACTTCCCGCGAAAAAGTATAAGCAAGCAGAGGTCTGCATAAATTGGATGAATTATTTTTCCACAAAAAGGTATAAGTCACTTCGAAAAAGCTTCAACTTGGCTTCTAAAAGTGTAACCGAAGAAAAGGTATAAATGTTATACCAAAAATTCTTACACAAAAGATAACTTTTCAAAAAATATAAGCACTTCCCGCGAAAGGTATAAGCAAGCAAAAATTATAAATTTGATGAAAATTATTTTTTTGCACAAAAGGTATAAATGACTTCGAAAAAGCTTAGTTGGGCTTCACAAAAGGTGTAAGTTCAGGAACAAGAAGCTATAAATGTTATGCCAAAAATTCCTACACAAAAGAATTAACACCGAGAAATAGTATAACCACTTGACGAAAAGGTCTAACAAAGCAAATTTTGTAAATTTGATGATTTTTTTCTAAAGGTATAATACGACTTAGAAAGGATTAAATTAGATGGACAATGATGCTCGGCCGGAAGGACCGTCGTGGTCGGCGAGAGAAGAACCCGCATGGAAGGCGGACCAACACCGACTGAGCGGACCCGTGAAGAAGCAGAGTTCATGGAAGAGGCCGAAATATGACGGAGAATAAGTGAGCATGTCGACCTGAAGACGAATCGATGTAATCTTTCAAAAACCTTTCATTTGGGGCCGCGGTTCCATTAGAGGCACCCGATCTCTCCAGAACCTGTGAGCCATGGCGGAGCCCACCGGCAGGTCGTCGTGAGGATCCGCGAGCAGCGATTTGTTCGGTGGTTGTCCCAGATTTGTTTATAGACACTTCGATGTTACTCCTTTTTGTGTTTCCCTGCTAAATGAACATATATGTTACTCTGTTTCTGAACATTTTTAAATGGTAACTGTTACTCGCTTTTGTGGTTATGGTACTTTGTCTTTCTCCTTCATGCTAGCGTCAAAATAGGAGCGCTATTTTTCAAAAGTTACTCACTGATAATAACAAATTTTGGCATAAGATTTACACTTTTTCCTCGAATTTACACCATTTGTGAAGGACCAACTTAAAAGCTATTTAAATAAGTCAGTTATACCTTTTGTGAAAAAATTCATCAATTTACACCTTTTGGTTAGTTTCACGCTTATCTCGTCAAAAATACTTACCATTTTTAAAAAATTACTCCTCTACTGTGTAAGAATTTGTGCATAACATTTAACACTTTTGTTATATACTCTTTTACAAAAGGTGTAAGTTTGAAGAAAAAACTTTAAATCTTAAGACAAAATTATTTCTAAAGTAACTTTCCAAAAAAATATAAGCACTTCCAGGTATAAACAGCGGTGTAAATTTAATTTATTTTTCCACAAAAGGTATAATGACTTAGAAAAAGCTTTAAGTTGGGCTTCCACAAAGGTGTAAGTTGAACATAAGCTATAAATGTTATGTAAAAATTCCTACACAAAAAGGAGTAACACCGAAATAGTATAAGCACTTCAAAACTTACCTTATGTAACCTTAGGCAAATATTATAGAATTTGATGAATTTTTTTTCACAAAAGGTATAACTCTCCTTAAGAAAAGTTAATTACATGGACAATGATCGTGAAGGACCAAAATCGACTGTGAGAATCGGCGAGGGAAAGAGCCGACATGGTTGCAGACGGACCAAGATCGATGGAACCTGTTGAACTCGCGAGGATCGGCGGAGAGGCGAAACCCATCGGCGAATAGGCCGACATCGACCGCAGAGAGACCAAGATCGATAGCCAATCTTTCAAAAACCTTTCATTTTATGGCGGCGGTGCCGTCGGAAGTGCCGATCTCGAGAAGCGGCCACGGGCCTGCGGCGCTTGGAGTCAAGCTCGGCCAGCGAGGTCACGAACCCTTTCATTTGTTCGATTAGTTTGTCTCAATTTGTTTACGAACGCCAATGTTACTCCTTTGTGTTTACTACTTTTGCTGGAAAATAAGACACCACATATGTTACTCCATACGTGTTCTGGTATTTTAGAAATGAACCCTTTGTTACTCCTTTTGTGATTATGAACATCATTCATACTTTCGTCAAATATTTACACTTTTTTTTGAAAAGTTACTCGTTTTGTAAAATTTTTTAGCATAAATTTACACTTACCGAACTTACACCATTTAAGAGGCCCGGCAAAAAGGTATTACGAAGTCACTTATACCTTTGTGACAAAAAATTCATCCACTTTACACACCTTTGTTTGAAACACACGCCCATCACTAAATACTTACACCATTCGCCAGAAATAGCTTTAAGGGGTTTCAGGAAAAGGTGTAAGTTCTCGTAAAAAATATAAATGTTATGCCAAAACTCTTACACCAAGAGTAACTTTTAGAGATAAAATTTAAACTTCCACGAAAAGGTATAAGCTTAAGCAAAAAGGTGCTAAAGGGCACCGTTTGTTCGCCTTTATTAGAATCAACTCGGGAAAAGGAGTAAGTGTTCATACAAAGGTGTATATTATTTCCGCAGAAGGCGTAACTACTCCATATAAATGTGTAAGGATTTTACAAAAGCGTAAGTTTTTCGAGGATATCGATTCGCCTTTTTACGGAAAATTCATTACGCCTTTTCTTTGAAACTACTCACGACTTTTGTGAAAACTTATACATTTTTTTATTATTTTATTAATTAACTTTTGCAGAAGTGTAATATATTATTTATTAATTTTATGCTTTGCACAAAGTGACCCCACCTAGCTTAGGTCTTTACCCTACTTAGTCACCCAATGTGTAAATTTTTCAAATAATTTGATATAACCCAATACATACAAATGTGCTCCTTAAATGCAACTACTACAAGAAGGGTGTAGAAGTGCCTTGCATACCATATGCAAGGCACACACCACAAAAATCCACTTTCTTTAATTAGTGTACGGAGACAAATTAGCAATATACAAATATTGTTTTGCCAACCGAAGTTCTTATCCAGAATTTCATTATTTACACCACTTTTTTTCTCCTATCATACGCTATTTAGTTCATTAGAATTAAATAAAATAATAATTTCTTAAGTTTTCTTATTGAAATGGCTAATCCTTTACAAATGGTGAGAAGATGATTACATTTTATAATGTATTTGTTGAAACATATTATTAATTCTAGAATTGTTTTGGAAATAAACTATTTAATTGATTTTTTATTTATTATTTATTTTTTATGAAGATGAACACAAAAATAGAAAAAAAGGGTTGACTTTTTTGGTAATTACTTTTTTTGTCTATTTTAAATGCTTCCCCAACTTAGCCTAAATTAAATATAAAAATAAATATTTTGATTAAATGATCATTTTATTTCACTTCAATCCTGTGAACCTTAAACATACACCTCAACGCATGGCATGATCACCTCCGTTATTTGGAAGCCTATTATATTTGGGAGACTTTTTAAATTGGAGAGAGAACCTTGTTTATCTGAGTCTAGTTTTGAGACTAGAGCGGTGCAGTTGGATTCTCTTTGAGAACATAAAATTGTACTAATATTTTAAATTTTTTACATAGTAATCAGCAAATAATTCAGTATATGATAGTAGAGCAGATAATATATCTCATGTTTAAATTTCACTACTTATTTGATAAATTAAAAAATATTTTACATGTGGCCAAAAGAAAAAAATTGATAACGCTCGGAACTTTAAAAAATAAGCAGTTCATATTATTCAAATGAAATCCGTGGCAAGCATAGAGCTCGAGACTATATTAGTATAGTTAAATCTTGGAGTAAGGGCAATCCTAATTCCTTTAAATTAGCCTCTAACCAATGTTGTTAATATCATACTAGTCAATGTATTGTATTTATCATACATATGTGTGTGTATGTATTATTTTTGAAATTATTATATAATATAAGCTATATATATGTATATGATGTCTTGCATTTCTTATAAGTTTATTCTAAACATTCACTTGTAATGTCGATGTTAGATTAGCAATAAACATGTTTCTCTATTTTTTTTTTTTTTTTGAAGAAAATATCAAAAAGTGGAGAATTGAAAAAATAATTTAAAAATAAGGAACGTACAGAGTCTTTCTTGCATAAATTTATGCATCAATAACAGCTATCTTTCATCATTTAAATTTAACTTTGACTCTATCTTTTCATTGTTTTGAAATTCTCCTTTTTTTGTTGTTTTGTTTTTATTTATTTGTTGTTACTGTTACTAGCTTTTATTTATTCACAAACTTTCAACTACTAATTTGGAATATGAATATAAAGTGTGGTAGAAAGCCGAAAGACACAAAAACAAAAAAACTAATGTAAGCAAAATTATTTGAGATAAATAATATAATCAGCCATATCATCAAGCAAAGCAAAAGCTTACCCTTCTGAGAAGACAACTTTTGATTTTTTGCATGGCTAATATTCTCGATGACCTCTATAATTTTGAGCGAGTTCGAGATTATTACAGAAAAAAAGTTCAATATGAACTCACATTAGGAGTCACTAGAAGGTTGCACCGGGTTCCTTACCTCCCATCATGACTTTCCCTGGAGGACATAGAGTTAACCTCTTTTTAATGAGGAGTTGAATTAAGAGAGACAAGCACTTGGCACTTTACAAGAGTGAGGAAACCTTAGCCCTATAAATACCCTAATCCTAACAACTACTTTTTAGCCGATAAAAAAAAATAAGGGCAGTGCACACTAACATCACTTTGAGATTTGAGGAGTTTAATACATTCCATGCACTGACGTTTGAAAATTACATTTACAACCATATGGTTAAACTAGTCTTTCATTTTACAAACTCTTCCTACTTATATAAAAAGTTACACTGACTCACGGTAGAAAAAACAAAAGAAAATTATATTTAAAAAAAAAAAAGGTAAAGCAAGAGAAGGGAAAAAAAAAGAAAAAAAGAAAAAGAAAGAAAAGAAGTAAAGTAAAAACAAGAAAAGAGAGTGTATAAATTCAATATATTTTTGATAACAACATTAATTATATTGTAAATAAATTACCAATGAACTAGTTGTAACAAACCCGACTTATGATTAAGCTGTTGGCATCATGATTAAAAGATGTCTAATAAAAGCGTAATTAAAGATGAAAAATTCTAAATTAATTGCATGTGTGTTGCATTGTTGTGTTTCTATACACATTTATAAGTCAAAATATCTATTTGTGTTTCTTTTTTTTTTTTTCTACAAATTGAAGGCCTTATAGGCATCAGGATTCTTCTGGAAATTGACTTAGGTTATTGATAAAGAAACTTTGCGAGAACGATGTCCAACTTCTATTGAGAGTTCAATTATATATATGAAAACTATATGATTTAAACTATACAAAACCATAAGTATTATCACGTACCTGTGACGTGATAGTATGAAAATCTCTTTTTGAAAAAAAGCCTTTAATAGAAGACCTTGATCTTCAAGTTCTTTATTTGTCTAAGATCTTTCCAAATCACTTCTCTTTCTCTAGGCGATGGGGAGCTTTTATTGTGGTGACAACTTGAGTATTGTGTTGGTAGAGTGTGAACTTTTGGAACCTTATACTCCCTATTTATACTAATAGTATTCTTCCATCAAAGGATCCATTCATTTAAAATGAACTTCATTAAATAGATTAATGTATTTTTACATTCATGATACATAATGCATATTCTATATTAATGAACTCATTAGATGAGTTAATAATATCTTCTAGATTCATAATAGATACATAATCGTCTCTAAGATTTCATTCAATAATGAATCCTAACTTCTACATTCAATATACATTAGACACTATCTCAGTTAGTCATACATACATTATGTATATATAAAGGTGCATTCATCAATGATTGAGTCACCATCAATTGATGTACATGTATCTTACTTAATATAGAGGATAAAATATGAAGTATAATCATGTATAAACCACATTAAAAGCCATATTTAGGAAAAATTCTTACAATCTCCCACTTAGCTTGCATGATTATATTATGTCACTAGATTTTCATAATATAGCCAACATTCTCCCACTAAGAAGATTGCACCATCACCATTAGATTATGTTTAATGAAATTATTAGCACAAAATCATTCACAGTTAGTGATTTACACATTGGAAATCCAAGATTGTACAATGGTTATAGTGTTAATATTTTCCATCAACACTGAATAAGTGAATCTTAAATCATAGAGAGATGACATGAGACAACATAATGGTGATTAATGCTAATTCATCTATAGCAGTCCGTTATTGCACATCTTCTCTAAATTGTGCACAATTAGTATGAAGAAATGAAAACAACAAACATAATCATTACTAACATAAGATGATTATAACATAACATTTATCCACGAACTTTCATAATACGCTTATTTCAGAGTCTAAAACATAATAAACTTTCTACTAAGCCCATGCCGCGCCATAACATGTTCTTGAAAAGAGCTTAGGTGGCAAGAGACCTTTAGTAAAGGATACTGCTGCTTAACATGTAAAGTGTAGTGCCAATATGAGAGATGAAGCGAGTCACGATTTAAGAACCCTTTCTTTAACAACTAAATACTTGATATCAATATGCTTTTGATCCTCCACGAAGTTTTGTTATTGGAAGCGAAACGGCGGCATCATTATCGCGATAAATCTGTAAGGGCCTCGAAATTGAATCAGCAAGTTGTAATCAGATATAAAATTCTTTAACCATCTTGCATGACATGTGACTTCATAACAGCATGCTATGAACTTTGCCTCCTTAGTAGAAGAGGTTATGGAAATTGCTTATGACTCTTCGAAATGGAACCCGATAGCAAGCATAAATGTACGAAGTGGACTTTAGGAATCAATCTTTACATCTAGCATAATTAGCATCACGAATAACCAATCACTTCAAGGTTGTTTGTTCTTTGATAAAGTGAACATGTATCCTTAGTGCCTTGTAATATCACAACCTTTCTTCTTGCTTTCCAATGATAAAAGATCGGAATTGCTTTGGTATCAACCAAAAGCATACCAACTTCTAAAATGTTATGTCGAGGACATGTACAAACTTGAGCCTCACATGAAAATGCTCCCAAGCTGTAGAGACATAAGGAATTTCTTTCATTTTGTTCCCTTTCTAAATTATTTTGGGACAACTGAAAATTCACTAAATTTATCACCCTTAACTATAGGGCAACACTACTTGAACAATTCTACATG